>CAAE01014479.1:551870-575059 GCA_000180735.1 Tetraodon nigroviridis | reverse complement strand
ACGAACAGCTCCCCTGTGTGTTTTGGAGGCAGACTTTTTCATTGTTCTTTGTAAACAATGCCTGCGAAGATGTCCGACTTTTAACGCACGTTGCCTCAGCTCCTTCGTCCCCGTGCGCGGCCTCCTCCTCTGCATGCATTGTGAAGAGACGGGAGGGATGGATGTGAAGAAAGGGAATGAGAAATGTTTTTAAAAGGCCGGGCGAGGGAAGAATAGCACGGGATTAGCAGAGAGCAAAGAGGAAAAAGGGAAACCCACAGATCCGGCTGCTTGGAGGACAACACGCATGATGTAACGGTCCCGTTTTCCCGCGTGTCCGGTGCCATGTTTTACTTCTTTCACTCCCAGCTCACCTGGGAACACCTGAACCAGCTGCAGCTAATGACTGATCAGCTTTTTGAGAAGGCCGCTAATGGCCTCCCTCCAGGGTCAGATCACGGTGTTACTGTCTGTTAAAAATAGGGGCAGAATAAAACCAGGAACAGATAAAAAAGGAGTTGAAGCGCTCCGTCCTCGGAGGCCATCAGAAGCCAGTTCCACTCTGCACTTGTCTGCTGCTGCTACACATCACTCCATCATTATCTGGGAACGATGGTGTGATGGTGTGATCCAGTTTCTCCACTGGCACAGACTGGTTCAGAGGAGTCGCTCTGCCCAACTTCTCTCCCTCCACATCTCATTTTTTCCCTCTCCCCAACCCTCTGCCACCCATCTGGGCCTTGTAACACATGACAGCTGAAGTGGGCTTTCAAAATTTAATTTGAGGTGCGATTTGGGGAAGGGGAAAAAAAAAAGCACATATCTGTGACTCGTGCGCAGAGAGACTGCCTGTGTGAGGATCGTTTTTCAACCTCTTTCTTCAGTCGAACATGTGCAGGAAATCAAAGGCCTTATACCCAGGCCCTCTGCACAAAAAAGCCGCAAACAGTCCTAATAGCGAGAAGCCTTGCCAAAGCAATGACAAAGGGAGGCAGTCGGGATCGGACCCGTGTGCACCAGTGTGTGTGTCTGATAGCACACCTTTGAAAAGAAATATAAACGAGAAGTCACAGAAATTACAGCCAGCTCGTTTTCAGACGAGTGAGAAGTGCACATGGCATGAACGAACACAAACACCTCATGAGGTCTGTGGTATTAGTGCTATTACAGTAGAAAAGGTGTGAAAGTCTTGGTCTTGAAAGTCATTTCTGCTCTTTGGCCACGTGCTCAGCTTAATGCTGCTGCACGACTCTGAAACCTTGCCAGGATGAGTCCTATAGGTGTTCGTGTGAAGAGCAAGGCACCCAGGATAGAACCTTACACACAAGATGGTGATTATTAGGACAAAACTCCAAAAAAATGTGGCTTAAAGAATTTTGCTGCAACACGCAGAAAAGAAACGTCAATTCATGAAAAATGACAACTGAATAATTATGTTCAGGAGACAACGGAGGCGAGCAGCCGTCTGCGTGGACGCTCTGAAACTCGGTGGTGAAGCAGGAGATGCTGAAGGATTAACGTGAAAAAGTCCTCAGTCAAAGGCCTCTGCCTGTTTGGCGTAAACACACACTGGAGAAGCAGAGTGGGACAAATCTGAGACTGTGGGAACGTGGACGAGCAGATGAGGATTTTCCCACAATCTGCCTCCCAGCCCGTCAGCGTGTGTCCCTCGCACGCTCGCCGTCTCTTGTCTTTGCCCCACCCTTCAGCCCGGTAAGGTCCTCACCTTCGCATCCCCCACCCTCACCCTCACCCTCACCCTCACCCTCACCCTCACCCTCACCCCCTGGTTCTGACGCCTGAAGCTGAAAAGCCCCGCGAGGATGGACGGTAACGGCCTGCGGTGCCTCCGCTGGTCACGGCGGTCTCGCTGCCCCTGGTCCCACAGCTCTGGTACATCTCTCCTTCTCCAGGAAAAGCACACTGGTCACTGTTGCCAACATTTTCCCCCAATGTTCTCCCTCTTTTTTTTTCCCTCGCTTTTTTGCCGCTCCAGCCCTTTGTGTACAGTGCGCTATGTTCGGTGTGGCAGTACCGTGCCAGAAAAAACCCACACAACCACACACACACACACACACACACAGTCACAGACACACAGCTGGGCCCCAGCTGCACACAAAGACAGGGGTTTGGAAATCAATGAAGGAGAAAGAAGAAAAGAGGAAAGGAGTTTAAATAAATTGGCACTTGAAAAAAGAAGAAAAATGAGAACGAGGGACTCAGGGAAACATGGACAAAGTTCACTCTTAACATAAAAAACAAAATTACAAAAAAAAAATTAAAAAAAAACCCCCAAACACAAATCAGCGGGGCTAAATGTTTGTGGGCTGGGAGAGGTGGAGTGAGGGTCCGTTTGATAGAGGGTGTGAGCGAGTCCGATCGCTTCGACCCGGTTAGAATACCTGAGCTGGAGGGCAGGAGAGCCTGCAGGGCGTCTTCAGGCACCAGGCAACCTTCTCCAGAGAGGGGATTTGGAAACACTTTGGTTAAAGTTTGTTTGATGGCTTCTAAAAGCTGAAGCAACCCACGGGGACGGCCCGGATTGGTCGGGAAAACTCTTACATCACCTCCTGCTTTCCTCTAGGATGTTTTAGGTGTGCATTAAACACTTATTAGAAGACCGTCATCTTTCTTAATATGGGAAAACTAGTTTGATTTATCTGGTTCGGGAGAGCAGTATTTGGCTACTGCAGCCCAGCGAATTAATTTACAGTCTCTGAAACTCCAACTGTCACGCAGTGCACAGGTCGGGATTCCAAACGGGCCAAATTCCTTCTTCCATCTGAAAGGTTTTTAAGGCTGACAGGAATGAGACGTTGTAACTCCACCACTTTGATTGATTAACATTGACAGCTTTATGCGAGGAGACAGTCACCTAATCAATCGGCGCCTTGGAGACTGTGAAAATATTGTCTACGTTTCGTCTCCTTCTCTCCCAGTTTGGAAAATTGTTGTCTAATGAATCTCGCCTGCCAAATTCACCCGGCTTTTATCAAAGGCATTAAACCTCCTGCTCGTGCAGCACAGCACATTCTGAGTCCCGAGAAGCCCAAAAGTCACCTCCACCACTGTCACCATCCTGTCCACTAGAAACAATGGAGGAAAAGTCTTCTACACATTCTGATGCAGAATTCTGTGTTGTGTTTAAACTAAAGCCACTTTAGGAAGCACCTTTGCTTGTGGGGCTAATACGGGAAGAGATGTGAGTCTTCCTGTGTCGGACCTGCGGGACCTTGTCATGATGAGCCTTTCTGCTGACAGCTTTCACCTCGGTGTGACGGTGCTGATTAGTGAAGCAAAGCGCAGTCGGTCGACAAACTGCTATATGGCAGTCAAAGGTGAGACTCTGTGTGTGTGTGTGTGTGTGTGTGGTGTGCGTGCGCACTCAATTACCCGTTACTGTTAGGCAGGCAGAGTGGGTCTCACCCTGGTGACACTCCTGCTGAGCCTCACACCTCTCTGAATAAAATGAGGAAACACTTAGAGCAAAAGCATGAAACTATAAGTAAGCAGGCTCCTTCGGGCAAATAAGGTCAGGGGACAGACAGCTGTGCGTCAGCTCGGAGACAAAAAAGCACGCCGCACGCTTCCCAGCGACGTTTGCCAATCAAAAATAGCCAGGCATGTTTGTGCGGGCGCATGGTTTTCAGTGGCAAAAGCCGGTCGAACTGACAGCAGGGCGAAGAAGCCCCAACGACTAAGAGTGGCTTTAGGGTTGCGTTTACATTCAGGGGACTGGGTCTTGGCTCCGATGGCGTTCCGCCGTTCTCCGTCGATGAATGTGGAGCAGCGGCTGCTCAGTCTCACCCACACACTCCAACTGTGTTAAAAGCGTTTGGCTGATTTGGTTTTAAAGGTTTGGTGCCGCAGCTGGGGCCAGAGCAGCGCTCGGCGACGCCTGTGAAGTGGGTTTGTTTGGATATCGGGGGAAGAGAGATTGCTTTCTGACATAACTTTTCAGCGACAGAAGAACAAATGTTTAGCTGTTTGTGCGTGCGCTGCTGTTTCTGAGTTGGGATCTGCATGCAAATATTAGAAGAACAAAGTCTCAGCAGAGCTGCCTTTAAGAAAACAACAGAAAACACAAACTCAACATGCTGCCCAGACATCCCGGCCAGCACCGCTGCAGGAAGCGGGCTCGTAATGCTTTCGGCTTCTTGATAAGATTATTGATGTCATGTAAGATTAGCAAAATAGTTTTGAAAAGCAGACTAACTAATTCTTTTCGCATGCCCACTTCTTTCACTTTTAAACTCCGAGCAGCTCCGAGGTCAACGTGCCCATTTGTTTTAGCTGGGCTAACTTTAAAATTGATTGAAGCTTTTTTTTTTTTTTTTTCAATGATAAAACTTGTGTGAAGGGTTTCCTTCCTGGTTTGAGAAGGTCAGTCCACACTCAGGTTTTTTGTAAAACGAAACAATAAAACCCAAACACAGCTTTGAATTTTAAAAAGAAGGTCAGAACATTTAGGCAGTAAATCTGACCAAAATCGTTCCTGTTTAAGATGCTCTAACGGCCCACACGGTGATGAGTTCAGTGTCGGAGTTACATTAGTGATTTCATTCTTTCTGTGAGTTGCAGCTTCAACATTTTAAGTAGACTCGATCTTTCTTTGGTGCCGCCGCAGCTTTTTTTAGATGGAACTTTTGATTTTTTTTTACCCTGCAGAACGATCTGCGTGGATTCCGGCCTGACCAAAGCTCTGAAAGTGATTTCTGACTCCCCATTTGTTACAAATTTCCCCCAAAAAGTGAAAGCAACGAGTCAATGAATTTGTGTGCGCGCGTTCAATCCTGTCTCAACATCGGCACGCATCACTGACAAACTTTCAAAAATAATTAAAAAAAAAAAGACCCCAAAAACAAACTTGCAGCAGTTTCTTACCTCGGTTTCTCCTGGGGTTAGCCTGTTTCCTACGTTTGCCCCGACTTTCTTCTGTCATCATCGCGCTTTAACGCGTCGAACAAACAGGCGGCCGAAAGTTGTCCCGGACAGCGGCGCGTGTGCGCGTCGGTCCCGAGTGGCTGCCGCAGAATGAATGGTGACGAGGCATCGCCCTCGGTCACAGCGGGACGCTCCCGTGTGAGATGGGACTCCGAGCTGAGGAGGAGGAGGAGGGATGTCAGCAGCGAAGGTGGGCCCCGGGGGCCACACTTGGCATCGTTTACGCGCGTCGCGCTCTCGCTGGTCCCGAAGAGCGCTAATCGCCGATCGATACACTTTTTGTGCCTTCGCTCCTCCTCCTCCTCCTCCACGGGGCTTTTTCTGTTTAATGTTGTTGTTGGGTGCCTCAAACCTTTCTGAAGTTAACAACTGTCCCCTGATAATGGATTAGGGAACACGACAAGTTAAGATAAGAAAAGGTGGGACCAGATCAGATAAGACGTTAGAAGAAGCGTAACATCTGGTTTTTATTGAACTTCTACAAACTTTTGATGATGGCTGGCTCATCTCTGTCCTGCCACCAGGTTAATGGCTGCAGGTATGTGCGCGGCCCCCTCCCGCGTCGTTTACGGCTTGACTGTTATGCGCATCACACCTGCGCCCAAGTTCCCCGGAGAGGACCCCCGTCCTGCGCCCCATTCACCTCTGGATGGCTGTAGGAAGTGGTGCATTGACTTTCCTTTGTGTTGCAACCTGGACTGTAATCTGTTTTGCAACTGAAAAAAACATCCGAAACAAAACTTTAACGCAGCGTTCAGGACCCCCACATTAGCTTTTTTTACACGCACCCACGCCCCCCGCGGGATAATGCGGATAACCTTTCACGGAGAATAAAATCTCTCCTGCTGCAGAGGTGCAGTAAACACACCAGAATAAAGCTTGACAGTAACAGAGATGTGTTCTGATCTGGTTTCATCAACATAATGTGTTGACGAATGTGGTCCGAAGAATAAGGGATTTAAAACCATATTAGCAAACGCACAACCTCAGGATCACACCTGCACTTTTCATTTCTTCATCTATTCACCAGGACTTGTGTGTGCAGGGGGTGTCTTAATGGATTCTGGAAGAGAAAGCATCCTGGAGGTGGGGAGGGAGCGGGCCAGAGAAAGAGGGGGACAGAGGGGTCATCACGGCTTTTTTTGGGGTGGGATGGAGAGAAAGGAGGGAGGATGAGTGGCGTTGAGGGGGCAATAAATGCTGGTGCAGCTCCGGGTCACAGAGGTGCAGAGGTGCTTCAGAGGTCCTGGGAGCTGCTTTTGGCCTGTAGAAGACTCAGCGTGAGTGCATGACGCCCGGTTTGAAGACGGGTGGAAGACTTGATTTGTGACATGTGACCAGACGGCTTCAAGTGACACCTGTGCACATTGTAGCGGCGGTTGTGCTGTGAAATAAAAACCCAGAAATGCTTTGCCGCTTGGAACTTTCCTCTGTCTTGTTGTTAAAGCAGGGAGGAAGCGGTCCCACTGGGGTTTTGTCCCCGACGGCGGTGTATGGGTTCAAAGCTTCTCGCATGGGGAGGAGAGCCCTTAAACAGCATATTAAGCAGGAGTTAATTATATGCCAACCTGAGTGACAAAGGAAAAAGAAAAGCCTCCGTGTGAATGGCGAGGCAAGAAAAGAGAAAAGTCATTATTCTGCCCACTTCTTTGCATTTGAAAACCCCTGTTCTTGTTTTGGCATTTCCATTTGTAACTCCACGGAGGAGCAGGGATCACACTGGGAAGAGCCCGTAACAGAATCCCTGGCTCGGTGTTGGCCGACTCTCTGCATCCAGCCAACGTTGTGCGGATCTATTGCAAACACACACAGATGTGAGGTGTGCAGTGGAGAGTTCCTGATCCGCGCTTCCTTCCTTCACTAACCTCTGATGACGAGACATCCGAACCTTTGATATTCATTTCTAATCATCTTTAAATTTAGCCCTCTTCGGGGGAAAAAGCTAAGCAAACTCCTTTTGACTTAGCGGTGGAGATTCACGCATTGTTTGAAATAACTGGGGGCACGGTGGGTTGTAAATCAGGAGAACTTCGCCCTCGCTTTGGAACAAATGAGTCAACTTTAACATCACTGCCAGTTTGTGGCTGGTGGCTGCCGTGAATCTTTCATGCCATTACACCAAAAACCAATACGATCCAACAAGAGCGGGGCCAAAACGAGCCGGCTGCTTCAAAAAAAAGTGATGTGGCCATTTTAAACTACTGCATCAACTAACTGTAAATCATCAGTGTTTAGAGCTCAACACACACAGCGGTGTTGGCATCCCAAAGCTAAAAATAATAACTCACACTTTTGTCTTTTTACTATAACACAGCTGCATTCTGTAATGTGCAGATCACAAAAATACTCAAGAGCAACCAGCTCAAGTCTTGCACGGAATCGTTGAAACCACGTTACAAATGTCCCCTTTTCATTTCTCTACACACATTTGCAAACATCCAACGACTCTGTGAAGAACACGTGAAGTTTATTTTATGATCGACATTTGTGTAGTTTCTCCTCCCCGGTGCAATGCAGCCTCAGCTGTCAGTGAGGGGCCTTTTTCAAAGCTTTACTGTAGCTGCCATGTGGATCTCTGCTGCTGCCATTTTCATGCATGTTTGTAAGAATAATCCCAGTTAAGACAAACAGCAATATGGCTAAATGTCAGGTGTTTAGACTGTTAACAATTTGGGAATAGAAAAAAAAAAAAAAAGGAATAGTAGACCCTATTCTGCACAAGTCACGGAACGTAACGCCACCTACCGGATAAAAGTAATCACTGCATGTTCTCGACAGTGTTTACGAAGATTACGCAGATTACGCAGATTAGGCAACTGCATTAAGAAATTTGTTTTTTAAATCATATTTATATAATTTGTACTACTAGACATTAGCATATGCAGCAACAAGGTGTTGTAATAAAGCACAAAGCCAATAATTTCACAAATATTGCCCATTCATCTCTCTGAATGTGTTTATTCATAAACTGGTAAAATATAGCACATTTGTATAAAAATGTAGAAAATTGTACACAAAATATAACACTTGGCTTTTGTCTATTAGTTAAGGCTACTATGATAACTTTCTGTTGCTAAAGGTGATATTCTTTTGCCAGCAAAAAGTCCGAATGAGAGTTGAAAGTAATGAAAAGACACACACACACACACACACACACACACACACACACGCAAGACAGCATCCATAAAGACAATTAATATAGAATATATTTTTTACAGCACATCTCATATTGTACATTCTAAAGAACAGCACAATCAGTCATTGCTTAAGTCCTTGTTGCTGGTGTTAATGTGTTAATATAGACAAATTGTGCATCTGTTTTACTCGATCACTTTAAGCTGTCTTTGGTAGAGTGTAGTCCTCATGGATTGTGTCCTTGTTCAGGTGCCGTTGTTTAATTTTGAAATGTCAAATAACATGATTGAGCACTGCTTAAATTGTGGCCTTCAGCTGTGCGCGGGAGTGTTCCTGAAGGAGTATTCTGAACCAAAGTTTTGGGTTTTTTTTATTGCTATCAAAAAGAGGTTTGTGTCATGACAGACAGAGACATTTTCGTACGGCACTACTGTTGGTGCAAAGCCACGGTGTAAAATGTGTTGTCTTACAGGCTGCAGCCTCTTCCACATGTTGCAGAAGCACCAAAGTACCCATCAAAACATGTTGTCCAATACTTCTTAATCCCTGTCTTGAATCTTGAAATACAAAATAATCCTAACGCCTTCTCTTTGGAATTAGAGCCAAAGTGCACCGACACTGTATCATCTTTTTATTCAACATCTTAATGCCCTTATTGCGCCACATACGCGTACCATGAAACATGTAAGGCCTCATCTGTTTTTGTTTTGCTGTATGAAACAAAAAAAAACCCCCAAAAAGGTACATGAAATGTGCAGCTGCTTGAGGAGCACGTAAGGTGAACCTGGGGTGCACAGACCTGTGGAAAGGAAATTTTTGACGTCCACACCGTAAGGCCGGAACGCCAGAATTCCAAGCACTGACAAGCCCTGAGTGTCCGTGTGTGTGTGTGTGTGTGGAGGCCATGTGTGTGACTGAGTATGCACCTGTGGGAATACTGATATGCCACGAGAGAGCATGTTGATCATAAAAAGGAGGACATGCTCAACAATAACAAATAATTATTCTGTAGCACCGAGAAGCTTCTTCTCACAGCTGAAAGGCCCTAACTGATTCTTCAACGCTGGATGTCAGAACACCAACAGGTCCTCACAAGGCTGGGACGATGTATCCATTGCCTCAATGGCCTATACACAACATATATAAATGTATATAAATCTATTTACAAGTATCCTTCTCTGTTTTACTGTCAACACAGTCCTATGGAATATATAGAACAACATATCCAGACAATAGAAATTGTGGGTTTGTGGGATAAGAAAGTAAAGGAGATGCTCGGCTGGACCTGGATTAAATCGTTCTACAAGTTAGTTCAAAAGAAACATGGGTCAGTCTTTTTAAGACAGTGTGTTGAGAAACTTATTCTCCCCAGCTAAAGAGGTTAGCATAGACGTCATATCGCCCACAGCCATGTTGGACAGGCCAGATTCTGCACTGAGGCTCACAGAGTTCTGTGGGGTGGTGAGGCGGGACGATGCCTGGGAGGAAGGCCCAGGTTGGCCCTCCAGGGTGTTGTTGATTGGGCCGAACGAGGAGGATTCGGCGTCCTCGATAATAGAGGTGAAATCAATGCGAGTGTTGTCCAGATCCAGGTTTTCTAAGGCGTTGGCGATAGGACCAGATTCTGCATAAGGACTCAGTGGAACCGACTTGGAATCACCTGTTGGGTCTGGGCCAGAACCTAAACCGTGCTGCTGGTTAAGACAAGGGTCCGTTCTGCGGGTCAATTATTTTTTCCATGTTCATATTTACTTGCCCTGAACAGTACAGGTTGTTGTTATTTGAAGGGGAGAACATTTCGTTTTGTGGGTGTTGTGGGTGCTGCACTGGAGGAAGCCGGACCCCTCGTCTGGGGCTGGACGAATGAGCTGGACTGAGGTGGGGCGAGCTACCCATGTAGACTCCACCCGGCTGCGACAAGCTGTTCTGGCGGCTCAGAGGTTTGCGGCCCTGAGGAGGTCTGGGAACCATTTCCTGACCATAACAGGAACCTTGTAGACCTATCAACTGCTGGTCTTTGGGTGGGACAGAACTGGGTGCTCGGCTGTGGGGGCTCATTGCCATGGTCTGATTGGGATAGGATGGATAAGGCTGGTTGGGGTAAAGGTTCTGGTTCTGGTGCTGTGGACTGTGCTGGATCATTGCTGTCTGCGCAGCCATGTCTACATTATCAGACAGAGCTGGTTTTATTCCACTTTGCTGCTGTTGTTCTTGTTGCTGCTCCCACATGAGTGCTTGCTGGGACTGCACGTAGTTCCTCACCATCATCTCCTTCACCTGCATCATGGGCGTTTCGGACCTCTGACCATCCGAGAGCGCTTTACCAGCACAACCCAAGCTCACGCTGCCTCCGCTGGCAAAAGTGGTCTGATTCTGCGCCTGAAAGCCACAGTTGGAGCTGCTGGAGTTCCTCATCATGACCGCACCCGCTGGTTGTGGATAACCCTGAGCCTGCTGGAGGAGCATCCTCTGCTGCTGGAGTTTAGCGCTTTGACAAGCATCCCTGCCGCCCATCCCCACATGAAACTGCTGCTCGGGCTTGATGACCAGTTTGTGGGTTCCGCCTGGACTGTTGTAGAGACCTGGCTGACTGTTGAAGTGTGTATGTTGAGCATCTGTATACTGCAATCCTTGCTGGCTCTGGAGCTCATGGGCTGGGGTTGGGATGTGGCTGTGGTTATCGCTCCAGCGACCTCCAGCGTCACCACCCTGACCGATGCTGGGATAATGGGGAGCTGAGGGACTGAGCTGGCAGGTGCTCATACTGTACTCCGTCTGTTGGAGAAGAGAATTGGACATCCCCTCTGACTGGAAGGGTCTCGCTTGGCCTGTTGAATTTCCAGCTTTGGAACTGACATCCCCTCCTGGGTTCTGGTAGCGCCCGTGCATGTAGGCCTGGTCAGGGCAGCGCAGGGAGTCATGACCTGGAGACAGCTGGTTTGAAAGAGAAGCTCCACTTCCAACTCCTCCGTGAGTTTGATGTTGTTGCTGGTAACTCATGAAGGTTCTCTCTCCAGGGGGCAGGACCATGGAATGATCCCCTGAATCAAGGGGGGTAAGGTGGGTTTCCATACTCATGGCCTCCATCATTACATTCTCTGAAATGCTAGGTGGGCGAGGGGAGTACAAGTGGCGTGAGAGACTGCTGTCGGAGCCACGGTGCTGCAGGGCATTCCTTCTGCCCATGAGAGCTACGTTGTTAAGGCTATTGAAACGCTTGGGGAGAGCTTGGGGATCTGCTGCAGACCGTACCGGGTCACTGGCTCGTCTGGTGTTGTTGCCTGGGGCCTGGTGGGGGTAGATGACACCAGTGCCGTACTCCGTGTTGGCGCTGTGCCTGCGGGGACCACCTTGCGTAAGGAAAGGAGGCAGTGGTTGTCCCTGGTACTCACTCAGATAACCCCCTCTTCTGGCAGTAGTAGCGCCCATCTGCTCCATGTTGGGTAAAGGAGTGGGCGGTGGTCCGCCGGTAGCTGCCGCATATTTGGCCTTGAGGTTGTACTGCTGGGCAGGCGTTAAATTTGAAAGTCCAGGTAATCCTCCGCCAGGACATGGAGCTCCTCTACGATTGGTCTCAGGAGAGAGGGGATCTGCGACGATCTCAGAGCCGAAGCTGTGGCACCCTCCCCCCGCTGTTCCTCCCATCTGTGAGACCTCGCTGGAGCGCCGGCTGGACAGGTAAGGAGACACCATAGAGGAGCGGCGGCTAACAGTGTACGCAGAGCTCAGGCTGCTGGTGCCACTTCCCCTTCTGTCATTAGAGCATCCAACTGATGCGCTGCCTCCTAACTCGTGACTGCTGAGCTCCATAACTCGCCGGTTTGAGAGGAGCGGAGGCGGTACACACATTCCCATGTTGTCCCCCGTACCTAAAAAATCAGGATGCATATTACAATTCAGAAACACAGACTTAAAAGCTGGACTTATTATTATTTAATGATGAAGCGTACCAGGAATTGCAGGAAGTTTGCTACCAGCGCAGCGTGCAGGAGGGGAAGGCCTGCAGATCTGCTTCAGTTTGTCAATCTTTAGGTTCTCCAGCCTCTTGAGAGCTTGTGCTGACATTGCCATGGTTCCTCCTACGTTTCCAGGTTCCCCCCCTCCTCCTCCTCCACCTCCAACTCCATCCTCCAGCGCTGTGAGATCCTCCAGACTGCCTGCTGCGTTCAGGTTCATCTCCACTCCACTGTCGTTGTTGTTGGCGCTCCCTAGTGGAGAACGTTCGCTACTGCAGGATGACTGCCCACCCGGGCTTGGTTGGGACTTCTAAAGAAAAGTTACATAACGTTTTGACAACCATCACTTAATAAAAATATTGAATACTTTAAATATTACAAAACACCAATTATGTGACAATTTGCGCAGCCATTCTCACCAGAGACGTCTCTGGGGCCATCAGTTTGCAGTCATCTCTGCGTGCCTCCTCTTTCTCCAGAAGAAGCTCTGAGCTTTGGCCTCCAGGGGTCATGGCTGAACCTGGAGGCCGTGGCCCTGTGTCTCCGCGATGTTTTTTGGTGATGTGGGCTTCAGGTCCATGCACAGTTTTCACGTGTTTGCGCAAGGAGCTGGGGTCTGTGTACCGCTTCGTACAGCCGGGAATTTTACAGACATAAGGTTTCTGGAAAAGAGCAACAGAAAAAGGAAAAATTCAATGAATAAAATCATAAATCCTGTACTGCACTTTAAAGACCACGGATGACACAAGTCCTCCCTGACAATTATGCCAAGAAAATGGTTTGCTACACTTTACAGTCAAAATTAGGAATATTATGACACGTAAGTTTGTCTCAGCTGTGCCCTAATCACGTACTAATGGTTAAGGGAGAAGTAGACGTACGGTTTAAAGAAAAATGATAGTGAGGAAAGCCTGAGTGTTTTTGATAGTTGTACCTCATTGGAGTGAGTTCTGTTCTGGTGTTTGGCCCGGTCGGAAGCATTGGAGAAGGCCTTGTTGCAGCCTTCGTGTTCGCACACATACGGTTTCTCCCCAGTGTGTGAGCGCAGATGAGTCTTCAGGTTTTCCAGACGAGAGTAGGCCTTATTACAGCCTTCGAACTACAGCAGAAACACAAAACACCGTTACAGCACCACTGGATCGCCAGTATTTTAGTAACTGACGTGTGGCCTACTCACAGTGCACTTGTGCGGCTTCTCTCCTGTGTGTCTGCGCATATGAACCACCAACATGTACTGGGCTTTAAATGGCCTCTGTTCCCTTGAGCAATCCTGCCAGTGACACACAAACTCCTTCTTCTCTCCGTGGATGTGCTCATTGTTGATGTGCTGTGAGGTAATGAGACGTTAGAGAGTCGTTGGGAACGAACCCTTGGTGTATCTTTTTTAATGTCTTACATGAACCAGTTGGTCTTGCGTGTCAAACTCCTTGTTGCAGCTCTCCCAGTGGCAGTTGGTTTCATAGATGGCCTCTTGTTCGGGCTTCCCGTCCTCCTTATCCAAATCGTCTCTGCCATCCAGGAGACCCAGGAGAGGGTCCTGATCAAACACACGAGAGCCAGACCCTTGTGGAGTAAATGTGGAAACTGATCCACAGCCATGGATGCTTTGTGAGAACGAGGGCATACCTGAGTGCCGGTGGAAGAAGGGCTGGCCACATCTCCCTCTGATCTCTCTTCCAGGCTCTTCACGTTCATACCATCCATTACACTACTTAAGCCAGGCTCTGTTTTTAGCTGCAAACCATAAAACATCCCTTGTTACCCCTTGCAGACAATACCAGAGATTTTAATTCTTGCTATCCTATGCTGAGAAAATCGAATCCTTTCTTTTCTCCATCCTTTTTTCTTTCTAAATCAAACTAGGAGAAAGCCTTACATGTCCGTGCTTAGGTGGCGCATGGAGCCGGGGATTGTGGGGAGGCAAGCGGGAGCCTTGACAGGGGCCTGGTGTGTGTCCCAGAGGCGTGACTCCCCCTCCTCCATACAGGGAACCTTGCTGCCTGGACTGGCAACTTATGTTGCTTGTATATCCGAGAGATGGGCTATGATGCAGAAGAAGGTAATTGTGATTTTTATTGTGATTTCACATTAATTTAATTGTAATTTCTGGCATTAAGAACCTGCAGGATGCAATGCTCCTCCACTCATTGCTGATATTTTAATAAACTAGACAACTGGTAAAAATATAGCAGTACTGACCTCATGGCACCCACAGAAAGATGGCCATAAGAACTGGCGCCATTTGCGTTACCCCGAGAGTTTACAAACGCCACCAGCGAGTTAGGGGAGGTCCTGATCACTGTCTGAAGGTCCACGCTGGCGTCAGACAGAGGCGAGATGGACAGGGCTCTTTTCTTACTCAGCTTCAGCATCGAACGAGGCGTAGAGAACCTGGAGCCTAACGGCAGAAAATAGCAAAATGGTAAGGTTTGTGTGAGGTTTTGGGTTTTTATTTTGAAACACACATAGTGGTGTCAACTGACCATCACCAGAGCCAATCTGGTCAGAGTTCCCCTGAGCCTGGCAGAAGTTGTGATGAGAGGGCATCATGTTGCTCTGGTTACAGTAGGGAGTGCTGTTGCCCCCTGTTACAAAGAAACAGTGTTTAAAAGCGCTTAGAAAAATATGAATTACTGATGGGAAAAACAAAGATGATTCAAAGTTGGCTTCACAGTAAAATCAGATATAATATACTTATACTGTGCGCACAATAGTGCCAAATGTAAAGTAGCTCTGAGTTGATGTTAAAGGAATGGACTCACCCTCTGGGGGGGGCATCCCTCTGTGTCCCATCATGCTGTGCGGCGGCAGGGCCTGGGGAGGCCTCATGTACTGATCTGTACAGAGGCCAATCCCTGTTCCTGCGCCATGAGCGATAGCCGACGTCATGGGGTTGTACATGCTTCTGCAGTCCTGGGGGAGCCCGTTGAGAAATGGGGCACGCAGGGAGGACACATCGCTGTACGGAGACTGCTCTGACGAGACCAGGCTGTAGGTGGAATATTTGAATGTGGCGTTTATAAAACCATCCCTTGGCATATATTTAACGATATTGGCATATTTGTGGGGTTTTTTTTTTCCTCAGAAAAGTCAAAACACCGAAGAAGCATCAATTATGTAAAGTACACACAGATGTCTTTGATTTTGAGTCCTACCGCACATCCGTCTGATATTATGACACCCTGTGTTCTGTTTGAATAAACAAGGATGGTGTAGAAAGAGGCCTTTGTTGCAGCAATGTTGTGCAAGGTCTTGATAAAAAGTGCTGATAGCTGAACTCATTCATGTCCAATGAAACGACTCTCTCTCTGCTGTGATGTCTTCTCCTCACCACTAGATGGAAGATGGCGTCTGTGTTCGTCTGGAGTTCCCCCTTCAGGGCTTTCTCCAAAAGGGAATCTTCACTGGAACTTTCCAGTTCTCATGAGTTTCATTTTGTCCATCTGCCGACTTTTCCACAGTCGTACTGGCTCCTTTAAAAACCGTCCCTCCCTGACCTCTTTCTATCTTTTCCTTCCGCTCCCCTCAGACAGACCAGCTCATGTACCCACCTTCCCCTAAGTCGGCCTTTGAGTTTTTAATTCTTTTACGAAAACGTGTATTCCCCACAGGAACCTAATCTGTTCTGTCTAATCCACCATGCTGGTTCCCCCTGAATATGCCTCCCTCCCACTCACCCTCCTTTCTCCCCAACTCGTCCCCATTCATCCCTTCTGTTCTTTTCCTCTGTCTCTCCCTCTCCCCCTCTGTCCTCTCTACCACTTTCTATCTCCTCTCTCCCTCCTCCATCTTTCTCCGTCCCGCCAAGCCACCTTTCTCTCCGTCCTTCTCCGTCTCTCCCTCTCTCTGGGTAACCTGAGTGGGGCGAGATGCAGTCATGCAGAGCACAGCGGGGCCTGGTCAGCCTGTAATTAGCAGCTGTCAGAGAGAGGCCGAGTCCACCCGCAACCTGGGTGGCATGGGGGGGGAGGAGGGGGCAGCACAGGGGGAGGAGCGGCCGGCCGGACCAGCTCTGTGTCTACAACAATTGGAGTGTATCTGAAAATTGCAGAAACTGAAACATTTATGCGCCTGCGTCACTGCTGGGATTTCTGATTTTTCCCATTGATGATATTATATTTAAATTAAAATGAGTCTTGGATGTTCCTGGAGCTCTCTCATGGGAGGCCAAAGTAGAATTGCACATGGACAAACTTGTACGTTAAAAAAGGTGCTCTGTTTAAGTCTGCATTATTATTAGCTTAATGTACGGAGCACTATCACACACGTGGTTACTGCTCCGTTGTTTAAATGTTGTGATGTTTCCCTGTCAAACACAAGGTGAAATGCAGCTCCCGTGTGAGGCCGTCTCACCCTCTGGAGGGCTGGCCGGGTGAGGAGTCGTAGTGATACAGCCCCTGGTGTGGCTGCATGTCCACTGGCATTGGAGCTCCGAGCAACAACTGGCCCCTTTAGACTGTTAACCTGACACTGAAAGACAAGATGGGGAGAAAACACACTTAAACCACCACAAAATGCAAAAAATATCAATCCAGTCATCTAGGAGAAAATATGATATTATTTACAGGTTGTTGACAGATTCGGGAATCATAATCAATGGTAAAAGTTTGAATTCTAATTTTTCTTCTGAATTTTAACAACTACAGAAATGCTTTGCTGGCGCTTTAGAAAAACAGCAGGTTCGTCTGTAGCAGAGTTCTGCTTTACAGTCAGCCTGGCCACTAAATGCCTGGTCCATTCCATTTACTCACTGTTCCAACTTAACAAGTCATGTGACGCTTCTGATGTGTCCCGACATACTCCTACAGATTATTCCAAACCCTGGGACACAAAGAGCCGGTTTGGCTGTAATCTTCCCTCTCCAAACCGAGTGGGTGCATCTTATACTCCGCTGACAGACACCCAAAAACCCGCCACACCTTCCCATCCTGGACAGTAGCTGTCAGCGTATGCTGGGCTTGCTTCTAGCTGCAAAAAAAAGGGTTGACCAATCAGCCATTACCAGGTTTAAGGAGTATTCTAACGTTTTAATCCTAATGTTGATGTCTTAATCTACAAAAATAGATACTTATAAATCCAGTCCAGTAAATGTATTTATTGTAGGAGCTTTAATTCCTGACATTTAATGGAGTCAAAATATGTCATCATTGCTTCTGATGTCTCCACGGTCGAAGTGGGAAAGCTCTGGTGAATATTGTGATGTGAGCGTGGCTGCTTTGCTGGGTCTGTCATGCAGTAGCACAAGTGTTAAAAGGGCAGCAGGAACCTATTTAAGCCCACAAGTCACCGGGGGGATTTGGAATGTAAAAGTTAGTGAGTGGCTAAATGGTGTGGGCGGTCCAAAGCTAATTACACACATCCAGCACTGCCTTTGGACGTGTGTATGACAATCAGAGGGAAGCGCTAAATAGAGATCTCGCCGAGCACCTCAGCTGTCCAGAAGTAATAAATACCAAGAAGGGGGCTGTCAAACATCTCTTTTTCTCTCTCTCACTCTCTCACACACACACACACACACACACACACACACAAAACCATATTACTCGGGGGTGGTGTAGTATTCTTGTTGCTATAATGTGTGAATGTAGGTGTGTGTGTTCACATACATGCTACAAGTGAAGATTGCAGAGTGATGACATTTCAGGGAGGACATTTTCAGGTCCTCGCAGATTTAAAGGTCAGTTTGAGGGTTAAGACTTGGATTTAGGCTTCTGGGTTTAGGGTAAGGTTAGGGTAGGGTTTAGGATTAGGCACTTGGTTGTAATGGTTAGTGTCAGAGGATGGAGAATTCATTACTAAAATCTCTACAAAGATAGAAGTACAAACGTGTGTGTGTGTGTGTGTGTGTGCAAGAGAGAGAGAGAGAGAGAGATAATAAAAGAGACAGAAAGACAAAGAGATAGAAGGGAAAACTTTAGAATCATTTAAGCATCTTACCTAAATATATTTAAAACACTCTAAATTATTTCTTTGGGCAGATTCCACAACTTTGTATAATAAATGTTCCCAGGTGCTTTGAGACATTCTTCTATTTTGAGCCGGTGTTTTGTGAGAAACTTAGGGACTTTTTTTCCTGTCGTGTAATCTTTGTGAAGCTTAGTTTTAGCTGGTTTGGGCTGAAGCACATTAAAAACCCCAGGACCATCAATCAAATGACAAGCTAAACAACTCAGCTCCACAGTGGTGGCACAACATGCCGGCCAGAGACCAAAGCACAACCGCCACTTTGGGCTCCAGGTTCACAAGCCTGGGACAATCTCATCTGATGATGCCACGAATGAAGGGAAACTCACAGCAGATCTTTGGGAAACCTTACCTACCCAAAAAAGTCAAGTTTATAAATGTTTTGGGTTCTTGAAAAGAACCCCCCCCACCCACACCCCACAAAACAAATAATTTGATTTGCTACATAATCAGCAAGTGCCAGCCTTGATTATCGTACTATTACGTATACTAGGATTAACCATAAAAACAAATCATCTTAATTTAAAAAGATAAAAATGACCAAGTTACATGTTGTGACAGTAATTTACCTCAATCAATGTGCCAATTTAAAGACTTCCATTGTGGTTTTAGTGACAGTGCAGTTTAAAAAAAGAAAGGTAATGTAACCTTAAATGTCAGGAACAAACCATTGATGAGATTAGTTAGATAATTAGAAGTCACATTAAGGATGGTAATAAAATTAGTTAGCCATCTTGTTTCTTTCTATCTTTGACAGTTTCTGGGAAATATGACCAAATTAGGGAAAAAAAAGAGACAAAAATCTTGTTGTTAAACCGTGGACCTCTTGTGCTATTCCTGCTGGTTTTTGTTGCCTTTTCGACATTTTCTCTCTCTAAAAGCTCTCAGGTGATTAATTGTTTCTGTGTATACAGAAAGCATCATTGTTTAGTCTTTTCCATCTTGGACTTTGGCGAGAGTCCTCCCTCTGATGGATCCAACAGGGAATTACAGACATTTCCACAGGTCAGTGGCTGGACAATAGGCCCAATCCGGGTGCTGCTCCTCTGCCTCCATAGTCCTCCTCCGTGGGGAGTAGCACTAAACTGGGGCTCGCCCGTCTCCACCCCCGTAGTGATAGAGATGCACTTCGTGACTTCATTTCTCCTTTACTGATGACAAGCATACAACCAAGCCTCACATGTGTTCATGTTTTCACATCTGTGTTGGTGTGATATCGCATTGAACAAGATAAACACCCATCTGACATTCGAACCCATTACCTCCACCCTCTCCGTTTTACTCCTCCCATGCCTTTTTAGTCCTCAATCTCCAAGTCTATCTTCAGCTATTTTTCTTCCCTCTCGGCCCCATTGCCCCCCCCCTCCCTCGCCCTCATTCCCTCCGCTCATTCCTGCGTTGCCCGCTCCTCCCCCCTCCCCTGCCGAGGCTGCATCGAGGTGGGTGTTCTCTGGCTGTTATGACTTGAGAGACGATAATGGCAGCTATAATGTAGCTAGCCGTTCCTGATGTGGCTGAGCTTGTGGGGGGATTCTGTTGTGTTAGGGCAGAAGACAGAACGAGGGAAGGAGCAAGGGAGGGAGAAAAAAGGCGGACCCGGGAACCCGGCCAACCGCAGCCCCAGTCCACCTCGCTTTCTTATTCTGGTTTTTTTCCTTTCTTTCTCTCCTCGGCCACTGACTTTTGCTAGCCTCGTTGTTTTCCTTCAGTGGTAAACTTTGTTTTTAGATTATGCCTCTGTTTTTGTAACCCTTCCACCCAATGCTGAAGTTTCTCCTTCCCCTACTCCTTCCACCCCCACCAACCCTCCGCTGTGTTTTTTGCCCCCTTATTCCAGACTGAATTCTGGAAAGTAATGTGGGATTAACCACAGGTGCTGGTGCTGAGACAACAATGAAGTAAATGATGAAATCTCAACCTGCTTCCTGGACAATTAATGTTATTGGTACCAATCATCAGTGTCAGCCGTTTCAGTTGGACACTGGATAAGGCCAATAAAGCAGGTTCTGATCTCCTGTCTGTTGAATCGGTACTACACACTGAAGCAGAGTGGTTTTGGAGGTCTGGCTAAATTGTCATTTGGAATGTGGGAAGGAGATAATGTTAAAATGAGTTTGAACTGGCTCAGTTACCCCAGCTTTTTAAACCTCGTTTCTATTTGAGAAGTTGTCAGGTGTGTTGCTATCCTGACTTGACTACCGTGTTCATCCTAGTACACACGTGTCAGGGGAGAATCAACTTATTGACACATGTCAGACTCTGGGGAAGGAGGAGAAGGGGATATGCCATATTCAGCTTGTCATTACAGGGTCCTCTTTAAGTTGGTGTTCAACTTCTTTTCTGTGGTAGAAGCTCTCACTCTCCTACCCGTCTTTATTTCTAACCATTCTTCTCTGCATTACACTATAAAATCTTTCATGGTAACTGTTTGGCTGCAAAGATGGTCATCCAGCCCAACAATGTAGATTTATAGTCAGTCCCACCTTAATCGAACATGGTAAACTTTACAAATATAATTAATTGGCTTGATGAGTGAAATGTTAGATTTAGAGACACAGTAATCTCACAGAAAATCCCTGGCAGGAGTCTCCTGCAAACAAGCTTGCGGACTAATGCTGTGAGCTAATAGAGTCAACGCCGTGGACTGTAAAGTGAAGACTGCAGTGCTGATGGCTCACTGCTGGGGTTCTCACCTTGTGGAAATGGCAGAATGAGATGTTGATCCCTTGTAGCTACACAGTCGGAGTGACTGATGACAGACATGGGGGCACGAGAGGGCTGGGCTGCAGCACGCCAACATGGCTACAGAGAGGGCAGGGGCTCAGCCCAATCTGAGAATATGGTTAGAAACTCAACTTTTGTGCAGTCAAAACTCTTTTAAACCTAAATATAGTTGCTACTACAGGTGATGCAAACACGATTAGCTGATTTAGGATGAAAATATTTTCCTGAAGAGCCATAAGACAACAGCCTTTTGTGATCATTTATTTCTAGTGTTGCAAGCTCTTTCTCCATAAACATTGCTCCATTTTTCTTTTCTCTGGTGCTCCAAATCATGGACCAACTAAATGTTGTTTACATTAGTCGCGTGCGTCACCTCTCAATCTCATCTGCAACTGTGTTCACTTTTAGAAAACATTATCAGTTCAACAGCTCCAACCAACAACTGAGCCCACAATTTCATTTTTTTCTCTGTCTTCCCTTCAGGCCACCCACCCTCCTACCACCACACACATACCTGTGGTTTCCTGGATCCCCTCTCCTCTTTTCCACTCTTCCACACACTATCCTCTCCTCCCTCACTTCTCCGTGTTTGTCTTGCCTCTCCCTGTTCTTCGACTCCTTCTGCTAACTTTTGCGTGTCTGTATGAGCTGCTGTATAGCTAATCCCCCGACCGCATATTATGTCTTTGAACCCCTTTTTAGGAAAAGTGGAAGAGAAGGAAATGGATGGAGGCAAGGATTGAGCAGATGAAGAGAGGTTGATTCACACAGCTGGCTCCCAGCTGTAGACTGAGGTGGCTTTCAGAATGGCTCCTACTATAAACAACTGGGAGCCCAACCCCCAATTTTTAAAAGGAAAAAAAAAAGAACCCATGAGCTTTGTCATTATAAACTCAGCTCAGCTCCTCTTTACCTTCACCAGAGCTGTTAAACACCGTCCTCTCCCACTACATCATTTTCTCCCCTGGCTTTTGTCCACTTTTGAGGCCACGCTGTCATTCTAGCGGCTCAAGTACAAACCGAGACCTCACGAATCCTTTTTTTTCCAGTCAATGATGTGTCCGACATCAGCAGCAGGGACAACAAAAATCCGCCAGAGCTGTCTGCTAACCACCAAAACATGGCTTGTTCAGGAAACAAAGACCAGATAATAATCTGTTCAGTTTATAGGAAGACCGCAGCGATTTCAAGTCAAATGATGATCCTAACAATCCTGGGTGGGCAGATGATATTTGTAGCCAGTCTGCTCCGACTTCCAGAGTTGTCTAACACTGCTGGAAGTGGAGGGAGGAGGAAGGGAGAGAGAGAGAGAGAGAGAGCGAGCGAGCGAGGGAGCGAGGGAGAGCAAGAGAGGAGCTGGAAAAACCTACAAGAGATAGATGAAAGAGTGGAAGAGAGAGAATCTGTGTGCAGTTTCAGAACATGACGCGGTGTTTTTCACGTGTTTATGCATGTGTGTGTTTGTGTTAAGCATGTGTGAGAACCCACGGCGCAGTCAGAGTCAGTCCAAACTGCAGATGAGGCCTGTGGAGGCCTCCAGACAGATGTAGGAGCTCAAGAGAGACAGAAAACCTAAAGAAATGTGACAACAGCAGAGAAAAATCCAATCAGTCCTCGTGACAGCACCCTTGCCTTTAAATAGATTTTTTTTTTTTTTAATCCAATGGAGTTGTGAAAATTGGGGTCTTTATCTTCCTCGCCATCATTATTATCATCAGCAATCAACTGCCACCTCTAACTTACTCTTCATGGTGCTAACACCATGTTTGCTGTTAAACATCAAACATTCACTGACAGAGAGCAGGTTAGATAATGGAGATACACACCGCAACATGACAAACAAACGTGCACAGCTTCTAACATCTGATTTCACTAAATCCCTCCGACTCTCCTCTACGTGTAAACTGTATTTAAAAGTGTCCCAGCAGCTGAACACACATGCGAAAACGTGTCTCAAAACTTTTCCCAGCTGTGTGACATAAAGAGCGCACTTGTGTGCGTCTGCAAGCTTTAGGATGTAAACACACTTCTGCTCACCCCTCATACCTTCATCCTTTCCACTACCGGCCTTCCCCTCCTCCATTTTAAAAATGACATCTTCATCTTTTGTCTGTTGTTTGCTTTGTTCATTCAGCTTGTGCTCAACCATCCATTTACCCATCAAAGATGACAGTACACCTATGGGACACCTCAGATTAGTGCAAGCACAGTGAGACGTGCAGCTCGCTCCTGTGTGGTCCGTGCTGACTTCATAACTAATAAATAGCAGGCGTTTTGTTTCATGCCCAGATGTTGGTGAGACAACGGTATCCAGGTCTGTGCTTGCTTTTGATTGGCCTAGATCTGATGTTTGAGAATTATCACGTGACTCAGAAAGACATGCACACACACACACGCACGGACACATATGCAGACCCGATGCATAATTCCTGTGCTTCTGACTGACTGGGCTGCACGGTTGTGACTTTGCGCATTCATGTCCTCCAG
>CAAE01014479.1:515981-544174 GCA_000180735.1 Tetraodon nigroviridis | reverse complement strand
CCCTCTCCCAACCCCCACCCCCACCCTGAGGCCTGGCTCCATAAGACAGGAAGCTGGAGTCGCACAAAACAAGAGATGAAAAAGCCAATGTGGAGACAGTGAAAAAAAATACATTTGCTCAGTGATGATTTCACATTTTGCTGATATTTGTTGTAGCCGTTTATCCATCTTGTCAGCCACCTTTAAAAAAAAGGACAAATATAAAACAGTGTTCTCGTCTAAAAAGACCACGGGAATCTGAAATGATCCTCTGACTATTGAGGCCGAGAGACTGGGCACTTTTGAGAAATAATATGGAGGGGGTACAGGTGGGAACACCCCTCTTTGCCTTCTGGCATGCAGTTAAGATGGGAAGACTGATAGAAAGATTTAGTTTGTATTGTAAATAAAAAGTAGCGTGATATAACTTTGCATAAAGAGTGGAAATCCAATTAATCTAAACTAAGAATGCCATTAAACAATTTATTATAAACATAAAAAAACCAAAAAACATGTATCTCTCTAATTTATATTCTTTCATATATTATTCCTCTTTTACGTCAGCCATTTTTTAAATTATGGGTGCAAAAACAAGTTCAGCAGTCCCTCTTGCTGCCTGAGAAGAGACACACAACAAACAACATTCATACAGACACACTAACACACACAAATGCCCACCGCATTTCTGGTCCCAGGCTGGATGAGACGGCAAGAACAGATAAATGACCCTCTTCTGCTAGATTCACCATTCCAGTCTCCAAACATCCAGGATACTCCTCTGAAGTACGATATATTTTGCCCACTACACCACACAAAGACCTCCTTCTCACCCCACCGAGTTCTAATGATCATTTTGTATCTGTCGGGTCAGCAAGGCTGGGCTTTAAATGGGTTACAGGTGCCGGCTAATAAGGGCCAATAAACGTGCGCCAGTAGAACAACTGCCTGACCCATCCTGAATAGATATAACAGGGAAAGAACGGCGGACAATAGAGTTACGCTGCTGGAGGGTAATAATCAGCCGGCTGGGAAGACAAACAAACTGTAGAGATCACTATAATTTTCTCCAACAAAAACTTAAAATAACAGCAAACTCCAGTAAAGCCATGATATACCTGAATAAAAGCTTAATAAAGTGATAGCTCACCTGAATATGACAATTCACTTATTTCTTTGTCATACGTATGCTGATAAAGAACTCCACAATCTACAGCAATAATAATACTAATACTAATAATAATAATAATAATAATAATAATAATAATGATGATATAATCCTGCCTTGCTTATATGGTCTTTCCCAAGTGCCCAAAAAAGGTGTTCATATTTGACCAGAAATGGGATTTATGCCATAAGCACAATTCTTGTTCATTATAACTAAGCAGTAAACATTTAAAAGTGAACAACAGTTTTTTTTTTTTCAATATTGAATTTGAGAGATTCCCAGAGTTTAGTGTGTTACTTCTTCAGGGGCTGTGATAATTAAAAAATGAAAGATGATGTGAAATGTTTGTGTGATGAACCAACATAATTTAGCCATTTTTCATCATTTCATTCCTTTCTTCTTGATGACGTCCATGCTGTGCAGATCTGGATCACAGCCCGAGCACACAGAGAGCTGAACTCTGTGTGAAAAGAAAAGTGAGTGTGGATCCCTGTTGACCCTCTGTGTATTCAGAGTCTTGTCTTATAAGCCTCGGCATAAATGCCCAGCGTGGTACTGCGACTGTCCCCGCTCTCCAACAACCAGAAAACTCAACCTTTTACTCTCTCTCTCTCTCTCTCTCTCTCTTTTTCTCTCTCAGTAACACACGTGTCCAGCTCCAATTACTTTTCCTCACACTGCTGCTAGCAGGTGCATTCGGGAGAAAGAAAGTACAGGAACAGGAGGAGGAGGACAACAGCTCTGGATCTGAAAAAACAACAGCTGCGACAGCCACATTGTCATTCCAACATTTGTCTCCTCCGAGTGCGGCAGCAGGTCAGTTCCCAGCGCGAGAACTGAGGAACACACAGCGCTTTGAGTCCTCAGCCGCGCTGTTTCGCATCGTCCTCTCAAAAACACACATCTGACCGTGTTTGGAGATTTTTTTCCCTGCCCTGTCACTTCAGCTGGAGCTTTACCTCCACTGTCTGCAACTCTGCATATCAGAACCGGAGGACTTCGGCCTTCACACGTGCTGGGTTCTGTCGGAAAGGCGGAGAGCAAGCAGCTGCCTTTTTCTGGTCGTGATGTATAACACAGAAATGATACACCCCCATGGACATGATTAACAAGGTCAACAACGTGGTTTTTGAGAAAAGGAGCGACTTAAAGAGAACCGAATTCTGCATAATTAAAGTCCAGGCTTGGGTGCATTCTCCATAATTACAGAGTTTTAAATCATTTGTTCTTCTATTCTCTCCATTCTCTCTTAGGCATCCAAACACATCATTCGAGGAGGATGGGGGGGAGGAGGAGCTCCTCCCACCAGCACCGTCACGGTGTGAAATCCATCGCACATTCATCTCCACCGATAAACCCATGTAGGTGAGCCGTTTCTACAGGTCTGGGATGGAGAACGGACCAGCGGGAGGCAATGTGTGTGGCCTCAGGCGGTGGCTACAGAAGCACCACTCTGCCTCCTGGTTTTAACAGCAGAGAGCAGCGTCTCCCTGCACACAGCTGCGTTGCCACTTCGCACTTGTAAGCTGACTCCAGAAAGAGAAAATGAGGTTTTATGTGGGTTTTGGGTGAACACAAATATAGCATTAAGTTGAAAGTGCAAATATACAGTGAACCTTTTTTTTGAACCTTGGGATGGCCTAAAACATGGTCGGCCGTGTTTTGTGTTTCACATGCACAAAGGCACACACACACACACACACACACACACACACACACACACACACACACACACACACAGAATATGTATGTTGCTGAGTCTTTGTTAGTTACAGGCAAACAGGAAATGATGATCGGTCCCATGTAATTAATGGGCATAATTATGTAATGAGGAGTGGTCTGGATTAAGCTGCAAACAGCACCAGATGTCCGCTCAGTCTGCCAGCTGAGACACTCCGTTGTTCGGATATCTTCCAGTGGGGATAGCGGCTGTACCGAGACCCAGCTCTCCCCTGCGCGGTTCTCCAGACCCTCTTTTCTTTCTCTTGTAAATAAAGACTTAATGGTTTACAAGCCTTCCAATAACCGTAATACCTTCAGAGCGAATTAGCTCACAAAGCAGCCAGACTCATGGGCTGGATTGAAACAGGACTCCAGGGGAAGAATACACCCACATGCGACCGTTCTTTTCAAACGTTTTGCACTTAAAGGAAAGCATGTGTTTTTACTTCCACCCGTAAAGTTAAACCGTTTTTGTGATTAAAGCCTTTAACAAACATTTGAATCTAAAGATAAATGAGTCCTTTTCATGCAAAAAGCAGCTACTTGTTTGCTTCTTTCTGACCTCTTATTGTTCAAGTAGCATATGCGTACATGGGCGTGTGTGCGTGCGCGTGTGAATGTGCATTATCCTGGTGAACCAACCAAGTGAAAGTCTGAATTTGAAGTTTAGATTATGGCTCCTCAGTGAGCTGATTTACATGCCGCTGATGTCACCCCCTCGCTGTGCATTCCGTCCTGAGGCAGAGAGAACCTCCCTGTTCTCAAAGTTTAGAGAAGCTCGAAGCTCAAAAGGCCTTTCAGTATTTTAATGCAACAAGATGTGAGGAACAAAAAACTCAAACGGACGCCTGTAGTTTGAGGCTTTCATACAACTGTCACTTTTTCTTTTTTTTCGAAATACAAAAGAATCTATTCTGCATTCCAGCTTTGAGTAAGTTAAAGTGAAGGACATTTGCTGCTGTTATTCACCTCCAAACGTCGACCCTGATGTAATGAAAAGCTTACAACCATCGTAGGTGTAGGAATAAAAAACAACTATGACTTTTTTGAATGTACAAAATCTCGGACATTATGACTTAAATTTGCCGGGTTTCCGGTGCAGCGTTAAAGTTCAGCCTGCCACACAAAGCTGTGGATTCTCTGTCCCCCAATCGGCAGGCCGCAGTTTGTCTAGCTCCACCCATACCGCAGCCTGCTCTTCCACTGTTCTTGGTAACCCAACAGAAACGTTCTAAGAACTGGGACAGTGCACATTAGTTATTTTAATACCCTTTAACAAGAATAAAAACACCCTAATTGCCATGGAGGACTCTGGACAGGCAGGCCGGCATTAACTGATCAATGAAGCTGTTCTGAAGTGTTCAAGGATGGTTCCATTGTCTCTTTTTATTCCATGCACAGTTTGATGGGGGCAATTTTCTGGTCAAAATCACAGTGAATAGAAAAAAATACAGGGATATTAACTTGACAGCAGTGTGATCATTGCAAGAACGCCACTGTGCGCGCTGGTTGGGGAAAGAGCACCTTCATCCTGAACATCAGGGAATCTTGTGGAGGGCTGGATGGGATTCCAGCGACAAAAACAAAAGTCCAATACTGGCATGAGCGACACTGGAGTCATATTATGCTTTATCTGATTTGAACTGTCTCTTTACAAGAAAAAAAACCCTCCATCCCAAGAAGGGAAAATCAGTCGAAAATCAGTCGAAAGGTGTCACCCGATGGGAGACACAGTTAAAAACAAAAGCAACAACAGCAATACACTCTCAACAGGTAGTGTTTAAGACAGTCAATGTGGCCAGGCAGTCAGTCAGCCAGTCAGGACGGTTGAGTTGTAAATGTGTTCCAGCAGGAAGAGCCAAGCTCCAGAGCAAGGCGAGCAGTCTGGAGTCGGCAACTTTCCCCCTGCTGCAGCTCCTCCCTGCAGCCCACCCCAAGAAGCAGCCCATGGGCATAAATTTGAGAGCCTGACTCGCTGCGGATTTAAAACAATCTGCATGTCTCTCTCCCTCTCTCTCTTTCTCTCTCTCGCTCACTCCTCTGCAATCAGTATGAAATGTTCCTCTTATTCACCCTTTACTCTGTTCTGCCCTTCTTTCCTTTCCAACAAATTCCACTGTTAATGAAAATGGAAAGGTCTTTCTCAGGACGCGCCAGTAACATTATTTTTGTTGAGGCTTAATACAGTTTGA
The DNA here is from genome assembly GCA_000180735.1 of Tetraodon nigroviridis. Taxonomy (NCBI): domain Eukaryota; kingdom Metazoa; phylum Chordata; class Actinopteri; order Tetraodontiformes; family Tetraodontidae; genus Tetraodon; species Tetraodon nigroviridis. The sequence continues at coordinate 539,116 of CAAE01014479.1, read as the reverse complement.
AAAAAAAGGGGGGGGGGGGGGAATTAAACATGCAAAGGTACAGCATTTTCTGTCTGACCCTCATAAGAGATTCCCCCTTTTTCTCTTTTTTCTACTGTAAAATGAGATTAGTTCAAATAAACGTACCAAAATTACTTCTCTCAAAGCACAACTTTCCGCTTGTTTTCTTATTTTCAGAGGGGAATCTGTTTCTCAAGAACAGCTTCAACACAATTTACACTGCTGGACTCGATTGTGCTGGACTACACAAGATGAAACAGAAGAAATCTCTTTTATAGACAACTACGACTATTTGTTTCTCCAATGTTCTCACGTTGTTCTTGAATTCAACACAAAACTCTTCGTTGTACCACACGCGTCAGTATGAATATGATGCCCTGTTTGATGGGCAGTGCAGCCACCTTTGACCCACAACGGATTCGTGTCAGTGTATCGGTGACAGCGTGGCCTCTATTTGGGTAGTAGCGGCAATAAGTCATGTGTGTGTGTCTGTGCGCAACATCCATGCATGGGGACCCACTTTCTGTTATAGCATCTGATCTGGTTAGCGTGGCAGCACAAACATCTCTATAGATTCTCACCACTGTCATCTAGACAGCAGAGACACAAGACTAGAAAAAAGAGGCCGATGGCCGAGCTGCAGAGAAAGACAAGAAACGACAGAGAGGCTGAAAAAAAGAGGATGGATGTGTAAAAACACAGGAAGCATTTAGAGAGGAAGTAAAAAGAATAAAACAAGAATCCTTGTCTTTCTCATGGTTTTATAGGGACGACTGCACTTTTATTTCTTACAAATAGACAGTTAGCAAAAGTGTTAATGCAGTCAGACACACACAGACACATAAACACACACCACTCTACTGCTCTTTTTGTGAGAAAAGGTCCTCTTTTTGTTTTTCTGTTCTCAAGAATTGCACCGATTATTCACTTTTCTTAGTTATGTGACTGTTATTGTTGATTTTTAACATTTTCGCTGCCTTGAGCTTCTTCTTTGAAATATTTTCCAGTTCAACATCATTTTTTTGAGAAAATCAAGCCAGACATATCGCTATCGAATGAGGACCTTATAAAGTAATGGTGTTAGCAAGTTATTTAAGCATTTCCAATCATATCAGGGTGGAATGTTGAATGCAATTTGCCCACAGTCATCTCCTGGGCAATCTTGATAAGTTATCTCAATGTTGGGAGAAAAAAAAAAAAGTCCAGGAGGCTCATCATAAACACACGCAATGAATATGCTTCTGGACAGACTCATCTCAAACTCCAAATTTCAATTTTCACCCTGTTTGTTCATGAAACCCAGAAAAACATAATTCCAGCTACAGTTTTTTATAAAATAAATGAGTCAGATCCAAACTGTGACGACACCTTTACCTGTAGATAAAGACAGAATGGCAAAAAGCACTTTTGAAGACAAAAAGTCAAGGAGTCTTTTGGCTTTTGCCTTTGAGCGTGACGTCCAAAGACTTCAAAGGAGCGCAAAATTCAGGAGAGCTATGATGGTGACCTTCAGTGGCTACCTGGAAGACGTCACAGAAACGTGGGCAGAAAAACAAACTGCGTCGTAATTAAAGTGAGGATGGTGGCGAACAAATGCGCCGTGGCTATAGCAACTGGCTGAAGTAACAAACACTGCCTCCTCCACACTTTCTTCCTGCCGACAGGACAGCACGCCATGACTCATCGCAGGCTCAGAACACACACAGTCAAGCAAAGAACCTCACACACGCGGGCATGAAACGCTGGGCGAGCACCTGTGAGCAAGGCATTTGTCTTTCTGTTTAAACCTGCGGGGCTCAATTTGAAAAACTGTTCATTTTAACTCCTACATAATGAATTCTAATGTTCAGACTTTGCTATCTGCCAACATTACCCCAAACCTGTTTTGTGCACACCTTGCTAATGTACCAGTAGGATATGCTTAGGTGTGGCTGTGGGGTTTTCGTGCATATGAAAGCGATTGTCAATCTCACCTGCATCCTATTAGCGTCGGTTTGATTTCTAATATTAACCACATGAGCCGACAGTTGGCATTCTGCACGTTTAGCTGCTTTTTCCGCACACACACAAACATAAAACCGCCACCAAGGTTCACAGGAGGAGGAGGAGGAAGAGGGGATGATGGGGGAGGGATAAGCCCCGCCTAATACTGTCAACCACATGCTTGAATCTGTGTTACACACACTCAGTCACACTGGATACAGCTCCATTTGTGCTGGTCACCCCTCCGAATCATCTACTAATATAACTCTGCTGCGTTCAAGTGCACAAGTCTGTGGCCAGACAAAAGAGGCTGGACACAGACATCCAGTCATCACCAAAGCAGCAAAGAAACAAATGCATTGATAAGACTTGACTAAGCTGATCCGACTGGGGTCAGGATGATGGATCACGTTCCACATTTATATGGGAGAGTGAAGATTTATTACTTATACAGAGAATCTGGTATTTAAAAAAATGCAAACCCTTAACAAAGTGTTTCAGTTGCTAAACACTAACAATGTGGTTACCCGGCGTTTATTTGCTTTTGCCATAGTTTTTGTTAACCTTTACCCTGACCAGGATGGGCCTGAAAAGTATCCAGGGATTTTCCAGAATTATCTAAATATCAAAAATCCTTCTTACAACAGAAATCTCAGGCTCTGGGATGTCTCTCTACTGACATCGAAGGCGGTTGACCACCCATTTTTCTATTGCTTTAAACTAACTGTCTCAGCAGGTTATTTCTTTGAATCTCTCAAGCAGCAATTTGTCCAACATGTTTTCTAACGGGTGGGAAGGTCCCAGCTGACCATGAACAATGATTTTTCTGAATATTTCCCATGACTGGAGCATTTCCTCTTTCTTTTGTCTGTGCCCTTTGGTTAATGAAATTCAAGCTTCTTCAAAGAGACCAATGCCTTTGGTCTCTGGTGTCATTCACCCTCATTTCAGCATCATTTGTTTTGAACTCAAAGTTATATTATCAAGAAGTGGGATTATCTGATAGCAACACTAAAGCACACTGATGCAACTTGATCTTGTGCAAATATTCCCTGTATCTGGCCTGGATGATAGTTGGAGCCTGCTGTTGTGGTGTTTCAATGCCTGTGTTGCATAAAAGCTTGGCTCTTCAATGATCACTGTAACAACTGTGACCGAAATGTGCCTAAAAACGAGCCGTCGTCCTCGTTTGAATCGAGCCCTCTGAGCTTGTGAGCAGCACAGTCTGAACCACAATGAGCCGTGAAGCGAAATAAAGTGGAATTCCAGAAATTCCCCTGACATCATGGATCTCAGTTAGCTGAAGAAAACCAAAAGTAGAAGGCGAGAAGGACGGGAGTGCTTGTGTCGGCCTGTGCTGAGGAGTCCTCTGGAGCATCCCAGCCTGTCTTCATCGGCCGAGGCCGACGGGCCTCGCTGCTGGGAGCCTCCACGCTTCCAGCCAGAGCCGGCACAGACAGACAGCTGCTATTAAACCCCGATTGTTTCAGGTTCACAGGGTGTGAAAGGGCCTGATTGAGGGGCTGTGATCCCAGTGAGGGTGGTCCTTCTCCCCCTCCTCACCTCCCTCTCACTGGAAGGTGGAAGGAGGGGGAGGATTGGGAAGGAGTTTGGTCGCGGGGTGGGGGGGGGGGGCTGTAGGCATCACGTGACACGTGTTTCTTGCTGAGCGGACCAAAATGGAATCTGGACAAAAACACACCACTTGTTGCTGCCTGCCTCTGGGTGGCGGCCATTAGTGCCTATGCAGAAATGTCCGCAGAGACATCGCTGACATGATTACAGATTTTTGCCGTCTTAATAAACAAATGTCGTCACGAGAGTCCGGGTCACACATGTGATTTACCTCAAAACCTTCGGCCGACCTTTGCTTTGCTTGGCCAACGGGAGGAGTCCATTCTACTAAATTCAATTGTATTCAGCCTGATAGAGACTTATCAGCGCTCTGATGTGGCAGGGACAGCTCCCATCACCTGTGACTGACTCGCAGGACAGTTGCTTCCTGTAAGGCCTATTTGTTTAAGAGCGTTGCCATTAATGAGCCTTTTGGCCTTAACACACTTGATAAAGACCAGGGAGGGTGAGGAAGCTCCCCTGTTGAGCTTTTCACACGTGGCCAGAGGACAAGTGCACTTTTTTCCCTTGAACCCCCCAAACCTCGAGAAGGGCTTGAGTGTTTTCTCTCTAAGATTCTGAAATGTGTCCCTGATGGTAAATTCTGGCTGTGCAGCAACACAAAAATACACAACACATTACAAATTTTGGTATTAAATGTTTTTTTTTTCATTTGTCTTAATTCGGTTGACTATGATTTAAATATTGTTGTCTTACTTTTAATGTTTAAAAGGTTCCACTCTGTGTGTGTGTGTGTGTGCAATTTGAAGGAAGTTTGGGCATGTTTAAATGCTCATAAAAAGGTTTCCCCTTGTCTGAGTGTGTGTCCAACACTTCTTACTGTCATTTTTGGAGTATACAAGTGTTTGACTTTTCTATTGAGTCTGGTGTTGACACTCTTCAGTCCAGGGCCACCCTAATCTTCCCACATTAACAGCAAGAGTCACTTCTTTTAGGCCTAATTAGATTACATTCCATAATCAATCACTAATCTATCACAGATTAGTGATGGAGTGTTCCGTTTGTGCAGTTGTTTGTTTAGTTTTTAAAGACCAAACACATAAATATCGGTTATCTCAAGTTTGAAACCTCACCTAATGGTCAGTGATGGTCTTTTCTGCGTGTCTGTCCTGACTGAAACCAACATTTGGAAAAGATATTGGCATCTCAAGCATTCGAGCTTACTAGAAACAGCTGTGTGAGAGTTCCCGGGATGTGCCAGGTGATGTTTAACTGTAGTCTGAGCTGTTAACGGAAAGCTTGCGCATAGATTTGTCAGCCCAGCAAAATACATAGTTTATTTTCACACAGACGTAGCGCGTTCATTACTTCACAATGTGCAAAACAACTCGCAAGGTGAGCGCTCGTCTGCGCCACGGAGGTGCCAAGTGAAGGAATCCACAAAAGCCGGCGACTTTTGAGGCTTTTCTACATCTTGTGCAAATTGTTAAAAAGCACAACGACGCGCGATTGCCTGAAGGATCCATTCAAAACTTTTTTTCTGCCTTCACCAACCCAAGTTTTGAACGAGACTGGAGCGAATCGATGTAACCAAACAAACTTTCCACGCACACTGTCCTTCTAGATTACTCACCCCAGGTCAGTGTAGGAGTATTCAGCATGAAGCTTTCTCTGTCTTTGAGTCCCAGTGTGTCCAAGGAGTGTGGAAGTCTGAGTTTCCAGTAAAAGCCTCCCCTCTCTTTCCCACCGCCGGACGCACACGGATGGAGACGTCTGAAACTTTACGCACACGCCGATACTTTATCCCGCTCTGGAAGTTCTTTCCCCCGGTTCCTACGGTTCTTTCGAGTCACTTTACGCAAACGGTGACCAAAGTGAACCCCATGTTCGGCCGTTGATTCCCGCAAAGCCCTCCGGAGCTGGCTGCACAGCCAATGCGGGAATGCGCACCCCCTTCTTTTTTCTCCCTCCCTTTCTCCTCCAGTCTGTGTGGACCACCCCGAAACAGGAAGTTCACTTTTTGTTTTTCTTAAAAAAGGATCTTGCTGCTTCAGTTTTCCCCTCAAAGTTAACATGCACGACACATTATCCGCTCACGTTGGTGTAGATATGCACAGTTCTTAAAAGTTTCCCCCGCGTCTCTCAATCCAAACGCAATCACAGCAGTATAATTAGGTTATATAAAGACATCACTAAACGAGCATAGTTCAAAAATACGTGTACGGGCCTGGCTGACTCTAAGTAAAGTCTCCTCTTATCTAGTAATTGGGATAATCTATCTATAAGCGATTGTGTTTACTTTATTAGTGTAACCTCATCGCACCCCCCAGACAGCGTGTGTGTGGCTGGCTACGTGTGTGGATGCTGAGGATTGTTGCGCTCCGAGATCAGCCCCGAAACCCGGACTGGAGTAGGGGACCTGGAGCAGAACCGCTGCTCTGCTACAAAACAAAACAAAACAAAACAAAAGCCAAAACAAAACCAAAAGCAAAAACAAAAGCAAAAACAAACAAACAAAAAACATGAGCAGAAAAAGTTAAAAAAAAATATTCATAAAATAGGAAAAGTTTAATTTTATTCAGTTAGATGTTAGAAGTAAGATAACTGGTGCTTCAGTGAGAAGGGTCAAAGTCTCATATATACTCATATATATATGCCTAAATAATTACACACGTACTGTGTTCATTTCAACATTCGATCTTCACTTTGTGTTATTGTCTTGTCTATTTGTGTGTTTGTTTGGCCCCAGACAACACTGTTACTTTGCAGATCAATTTGCACGTTTCTGCACAACGATGCTACAAATGCAGCTAAACAGCTAAAGATACTGTTACTGAAAGCATTTGTTTCTGTATCAGACGGTAACAAATCCGCTGGCATGAAGCAACAAGGAAAGCTGAGTCTGAACAGTTGGTGACCTGAACCGAGGGAGCAGAAGTCCATTGAGAACATACGGTCGATGGCTAAAACAGATTTTGTCAATGAAAGTCGCGGGCTTTAGTCCAAAGATAGCCACTGGCTGAGGATAGACATGTCGGATGAGCCCACAGATGCTGGAGCCATATGTTTCAGTCGACTGAGAGAATCCAACGCAGGCTTCACGCAAGGCTATCAGTGGGAGGGGGTTGTCAGGCCAGCATCCAGCCTGACTCTGAGAGGATCGCTCATGACTGGTTGGCCACATATTCATCTGCTTCATCTGTTTAAAATGACATGTATGAGATCTTCACTTTGACACTGATGATTTACAGCAAAATCTCTGTTAGTGCTGAACATATATGTATATGAAAAATATGAGGATTCTTCCAAACCTATTTAAATAAAACACAAGTAAACGTACACACAGAGACAGGATTGATTAACACGGCTGGAACCATTTGCCGTGGAAATACAGATGAGAAGATCTGAAAAAGGTCAAAGAACAACACAGAGATGATAAAAAGAACGTCCCACTTGGTACTGCTAAGTATTGCTTCCTCCTGCCAAACACACTGAACCCAGATGCCCAAAAGACAAACGCTAGCATCAATAATGACTCACAAGTTTGTGTTTCTTGGAATTCACGGCTGCGCCTTAATGAAGAGAAAGGCTGAATTCTTTGATGAGGCTTGGACAGAAATACTTGGCCCAGGCATAAAAGTTACAGATGTCTCCCTCTCCAAAGCTTAAAGCAGGCTTACAGTGCTGGACAGATTAGAGCCGTTAAGAGGCATCGTAGGTGAATGGGTGTGAAAGCTGAAGTGATCATAATGGCTGCATATGGGAGTTTATTTCAGGCACTTCTATTCTTCCTTAACCCACATGTCATCAGGAAAAAAGAATCTTGATGTCAGATTACTGATGAAGCGCAGTCTGTGCCCTATGGAAATAAAAAGACAACACTAAAAGAAAGTTTTTTTCTCTCTTAATAGGATGAGTGAAGAAATATCCAGGTTTAGATTATTTAAAGACCCTGGAGGACACAAGCGAATGTGCACATTAGCCAAGGAGGGAGGGAAAGCATCTGTCACTGAGACTCGGAGCAGCTGGACACCATCCCCTCATGCTGTAAAATCCACACAATCTTTTACAGGATTTGTTTTTCCACTGCAGATGGTAGTTTGCACATTTTCTCCCCATTGGCCCGGGGTCTCAGCCGGGCTGCCGGTACTGCATAAAAGGGAGCCTGCAGGCGCTGCTCCGCAGGGAGAGCAACCAGGAGCAGCACGGCTGGACGTGGTGCCGGGGAGAGGAGACAGGTAAGAGTTTCACCGCTATCCAATCACGGTATATACGTTTCTTCTAATACACTTTATGTAATATTAACAATGATGCATTCAACAGAGCTTTTCATATTTTTACAGTTTTGTAATTGATATTAAAAAAAACTATTAAAAAAAATCTGTTCTCCAACATGCACAAGTGTACATTGTGCAGATTCTCCCATCTGTTGTTACAGTGCTCATATTTTACCACATGCATATAATTGTGATTTATTGTACTAGCGTTTTAATCACATCATGTACGCACAGACATTTTCAATAGAATATATGTTAAATTCAATTCTTTTTGTACCTGAGTGATTCAAATAATTAGGCAACATTTCCATCTAGTTGTTTAGTAGGCCTATGGATGTGTTTGAATTGAATATAATTTTACTACTTTGGATCATGTGAAAGATGTGTATTTTCCACGCAAATTTTCTCCCGTGTGTTTATATAAAATTGATTTTAAATAAATACATAAATGAACGAATAAATAAAAAGATAGATAAATTAATTAATGCTCCTTAGGGTTTGGAGAGCACTCTGCAGCCTGTGTTTGGTCACAGTCACTAGAGGGCAGCACCACGCAAGCGTGGGATCCTCACGCAGCCACTCGTGGAAGCAGAACTGTCCACACAGGAATGTAGATGGGAATGTGATATGTAGTCTACTTATTGTCTGTAGGTTCCCAGTGTTTATGATTTGACATTTGTGTGTCAAGGTAATCTTGTGTGGAACACTGAATTAATAAACTCATTCTGGACTCGGTTTATTTCTGCGTCTCCAGACTCTGGCTGTTATACCGATGTATTATTTTGTGTCATTTGCAGATGCTGATGTGCTGACCAGAAAACAGGATCAAACATTGCACGTCCTATTTATGTCCTTAAGTATGTATTTTATTCATTTTATATTTGTTTTGCATTCATATATTTTCTCAGTAGTCAGGCAATGTTGGACTAATCAAAGCACTTTCTGTTTTCAAGCTACCATCAATGTCCATAATATGATACACTGCAGTAAAGCTCTTTATCTTCCCTACCTCTAACCCTAAACTTATACTTACTAATAAATAATATTTATAATTTGTATTTTAAAAGAATTTTGAGTAATCCCATCCTGCTGGTAAATGGTTAGTTTGCATTTATCAGTGTTAAAATCAGATAAAACAATGAACTTGGCCAAGTTATTTTAATTGAAGAACTTTATTTTATCTGAAGGAGGACAGTTCTTGGCAAATGTGTAGAATGTGGGAGTAGAAGAGGACAAATAATTACCTGATTGGATGGATTGTTGACAGAATTAGGTCCCCACAGGGTTAGGAAAGGGTGTTTTGTAAGTCCCAAGTACAAGTGACATTAATTCCCTGAGCTGTTTTGATGAAAGCTCCTGCTGCATCATGGGTACAACCAAGGTTGGAAGAAAGTACACATTAAAGTTTGCTGGGAGAAAAAAAAAACCTGCTTGCCCTGCCCTGTATACTGTTACTGTTTATGGACATTTCAAAATAATTCATAGTCAGTTCAGGGTTTGTAACCCAACAGTTCTTTGTGAATACTTTTAACCCCTCATATTCACTGGAGTATAGTTGACATATAAAGGCAACTAAAGTAGGCTCCAGGACCGTTCTGTCTGGAACTAAACAGCAGCTTGATGTAGGACACCAACCTGCAACGGTCTCCAGGGAATCATGTCATACACACATTTGGTAAGGATGTGTGTGAATGGTTAAATGTGTTAAACTCTCCGAATCTTTGGGAAGGATGTCCTCATCTGCTGGTGGACAGGACATCCTTGGAGAGCTAAACTGTTGCTTCCACTGGGCCCAAAGAGGTTCTAATTAATGGTCATGTTAAGATAAAAAGGGCATATTTGGAAAATATATTTGGACAATATTTTGTCCCATCATCTCAAAATCGTTCTCATTTGGCAAATGTAAAAAAAAGAGGTTAATCACATTCCGTCTGACTGATTGAGACGGTGACGCTATGGCAACACTTGACTGACAGCATAGGCTGCAGCATGACCAGGCTTGTTGCTCATCCGCCCACATTATCCAGTATATGACAAGGTTTGGAAGATACAACTGCAGACAGTGCGGTACATGCTTTTTTTTCTTTTTTGACAGAACCAGGAATATCAAGGAGGAAGGTACTTTACCAGAGTTTCAACCCCAACGGTATCATCACACCCAACAAAATATAACCCGAGATATTTCAGCAGGTCTTGCTGGAGTGACTCACAAACAGGTACGTGAAAGGGAAGATATGATGGACAAAAGCACAAGACATGAACCTGCGATTGTCAAATTTAGCAGCTGCTGGAGGTAGCACAAGTTAGGTTTGTTTGATTCTAGGAATTGTGAATCCATGTACTGGTTCACTTCCCTCCAGTGTGTAAATGCTTAAATTCTGTAGGCATGTTAACAGCTTTTGGCAAACTGCTGATCAGTCAAACCAGCAAAAGCCAGTTTCTGGATTGAAAGCAATCCAATTCAATTTAGTTTTCTTTAGAGGCATTTCAAATGAACGTGTTTTGATGTGTTTAAACCAGACTCTCAGGCACCGACTGTAATGTGCCCTAGGCTGAGATTAAGTGGGTTTTTTAAGATTATATAAAAAAAGGATGGCAGGGTTAATCCTTTAATTGTAGCGAAGAATTCCAAAATCTGCTTGCAAATACAAAAATCCAACTGTTTGCTTGAAGTGTATTTCAATTTTTTTTTTTTTTTAATGCACAGGCTTTGAAGTCAGAGAATTCCTATCTCCAAACTGCTGCCACCTGCTTAAATTGCATGATCCGTTTTTGACATGCCCACATGAGTGGCTTTTATCTTTATGTCATCCTAAACCATTTGGACACAAGTCAGTGAGTTACACCCAATGCCTGGAACAAGTTTTTGCAATCAGCCCAACAGAAAAACTGTCAATGAAAACTTGAGTAGAGAGAAAGAACACTGCAACTATTCCATGAAACCCTAATCTTTTGACCTTTTGGATGTTTTTTTTTTTCTTTAACATTGAAAAGAGGTCTGCTTCGTTTGCTTGGGATTTTTTAGTAACTGGGGGTTCTTCAGCTTGTCAAAGTTTTACAAACCAACTCAATCCAACGTTGTAGCCTCATTTCTATAGCTACCAACATTTGTTGCAAAAACGGCCTACGGTGTGTGAAAAAACGTGGTAGAAGGTCACGATATCCTCAAGTAAGGACTCATTTTAATGGGATTTCTTTTTGTAGTAAAGCTAAATAGTGAACTGCAAGCCTATTACTTACACGTCACCACCAAGTGGTAGAAAGCTATACCTTGTAGTTGGATACCAAAAAAAATCCCAATGTGTTCAAAAAACCAAGTTCCTCTAAAAAGTGATTTTAAATACGTTTAAAAATGGTAATACAAACAATGATTACAACAACAGTGCTTTGGACAAAGTCAACAACCTCTTCAGTGAAATGAAATATCCTCTTTGAGTTTGGACCCAGTGTCAAGTGTTAAAGCTCCGCCTGGGGTCACATCGTGAATGCCGGATGTTGTTCTGCAACAGAGGACTTCTGATGTAATGTAGCGAGGTATAAACAGCAACTAGGTCTGTTGTAATGGGATCATCCTGTGGATTTAAATGTTCTCTGAAGTACCATGTTCTCTGAAGCAGAGACCTTTAAAAGCCCTGACACTTTCTTATTCCTTTAGAAAGAGAAGGGCCTTTTTACTATAAATTGGTACCTTTTAGTAACGCTGGCTTTCTAAAAATGAATTTCTACAGGCTGTTTATTGTAATTCTGAGTACTAACATGGTAAATCCAGAACATTGTGTTTTAATCTAAATCTCTATCTATATCTTTATCTATCTATCTATCTATCTATCTATCTATCTATCTATCTATCTATCTATCTATCTATCTATCTATCTATCTATCTATCTATCTATCTATCTATCTATCTATCTATCTATCTATACATATATATGGAAGTAACTCAGCTGTCAGTAGCACATTTAATACTTTGTTTTGGTGCAGGACATTGCAGTTTACGTGGCCAGCCTAGTTTTTAATTAAATAATTGATCTGTCCAGGATTTCACTTGACTAAAGCCAGGTTGAGTGTAATGCAGAGGCAAAACAGCAGTATGGCAGGAAGGATGTAATATGTATCATAAGGCTGTAGGCACAAATTCACAGCAAACATTTAGGGTCCATATCTTCATCATCATTTGAGATCGACCACAAGACAGTGTCCACTTGCCCTGAAGGTGGAGGGGGAGGGGTTGAGGGACAGGAGAGAGTGTGAGAAGAGTCATGACACAGTGGGGGTTACGAGTCCGAGTGTGTCACCTTAAACCTTCCTAGGATTTGTGGGATTGTGACTGGAGCGATGGATTAGGGTTTTAGTGGCACAAGCAGAGAGTGGGTCTATGGGTCAGTGTGTCAGTGTATCAGTGAGTCAGTAGGCTTTTATTTTTTCCACAGTAGGTCTAAATTTGCTTTTCATTTTGTTTTATTTGCTTATTTATTTGGAGGTTTCTTGGTTCCGTGGTATTAAGGGGCACTTGCCTGATGCTTTAACTGTGCTCATGCAAAACTATCCAAAACCTTCCCACATGCAGAGTTTCAGGTCTGTTCGGTTTAAAAGGCGTGGTCGGTGACAGAACCACCGTCTGGAAAATCATGTTCTCATTGAACATTTGCATTTCTACATTATTTATCCACATGTTACTAACAGGTTGTAGATGGCATTCAGACTGTAAATTAAGTTATACTTGTCTATATTTCAATTTTATTGATAATAGATTTAAGTCAACTCTCTTCGTTCCATCCTATTATAAAATTTTACTCTCCATGGACAAACTAAAACTCTGCCACCGTGTTAGGGCGTAGACGCTCCTGTTAGCTGACAGACGGTGATCAAAAGCTTTTAGGGTAGTTTTAATTTCCTTTCGTTTTCTCTTCTTATGATTTATCTATTCTCTGAGTTTTGTTTTCATTATTGTTTGCTTCCCGTCTAGCTGTAGGAGATTGGTCTCGCTGTCAGTGTCCTTTAATAAACTCTGGAGCTGTTGAAATGATACAGACTTGCTCCCAGTGGTTTGGACAAAAGTCTCTCAACGGCAACAGCGTAACTATCTGACATAATCTATACTGATAAGCGCTGCTTTCAGTTCAAATATTGACATTTATACATATGTAAACTGTTTAATATATAAAAACTAAACTTACCGTGACATCTAATTAAACATGTTTCCATTTTTTTCTTAAAAAAACAGTTTGGTTAGTCTTTTTGTTAATTTGAGCCTGATCTGCTGATTGCAAATATCGCAGCATCAGATAATAAAACAAGTAAATATGAAGTTCTTAATCTCAGGGGCCAGAGTGGGAAAATGTTGCAACTGTAACCAAGGTTGGCATTGATGACAGGATCTGTAAATAATGACGTGAGTCTACAAAAATAGGGATGAATAACTGCTGATTTAACCAAAATTCAAAACAAAAATATGTTTAAACTATTTGTAATACAAATAATTGATAATAACTCAAGTGCCAAGCTTCCTCTGGACACAGATTACAGTCCATCCATCCATCCATCCATTATCCTACCCGCTTAATACCCAATGGTGTCGCGGGGGTCTGCTGGTGCCCATCTCCAGCTCTCTTAGGGCGTAGGCAGGGATACACCCTGGACAGGTCGCCAGTCCATCGCAGGACAGATTACAGTCCATTTTTTAAAAAATTCTGTTGCACAGGTCCTTGGCTAATTTGCGACGGTGTGTGATTTAGGGAAATATTTTTGGGACGTATGTTGAGATGGTTTTTTTAAGGTTCAGGTAAAGGTGCACCAGCTGCTGATGCTGGAGGATGTGTGCTTGTGTGCTGCGATAATAGAAACAACAGTGGACCTATATCGGTCCGACCCCAGACCCCCCACCCACCCCTGCTGTGTGCACATGATGTTACAATGAACATGAGCCAGGAGAAACAAACACAGATAGTCCAGAATGTCGCCTTCGCTACCCGTGAAGCAAACATGATCTTTGACTGATAAATTGATTTAGAATTTGGTAATCTAATGACACAGTGCTTGTGATCCCTGGTAAATGTTTCTGATTTTTTTTTCCAACCCTTTTTTGGCTGTGGGAAGGTGAGACACATGAAAAAAAAAAACTGTAAATAAAATATGTTTATTTATTCACTCAAAAATATACATCATATTGAATCGGCACAAGAAATGCACATCTTATTGACACAATAAAATATAGTTTCATATAAAAAAGACCTTAATTGTGAGGTTTTTTTTTCTTTAAATTGACACACAATTCAGGCTTTGACTACATTTTCCACCACCAGTTACAGACAGAAATCCCGTACACGCAAACATCAGGCGTTTTCCAGCACAAGAGCTGAAGCACTTACATTTACTATCTGTACGTGTACGCACATTTTCTACGGTGTGTTCACCTGAGTTTGGTCATATTCAGCTTTAGTTTCTCAAAGGAAGAAAGAAAGAATCAAAAACCATGTCGAAGGGTGATAAAGTGCTTAGAATGTTAGATCAGGGCTGCCCCTGATGTGCTTATGACACAAAATGACGAGAGTCTCAAGGGTGAAATTGTTATATTGTTTTCTTCTCCAGACAAACTTGTTGAAAAAGTTTCCTCTTTTTCTCTGTGAACTTTTTTACTCGACGTGACTCCAAAATTAAACCACCACTGTAGGTTATTGTAAAATGCCTCCAGCCTTGTAATAGCACTAGACGTGTGCTAACACAGCTGCATTAAAAATGGGATGTAGAATTTAGCCGATGGTGCTGCAAACTGTTGCGCTGTTAATGCAGAAGTGGCTGGCAGGAAGTCCTTCTGTTGTTTAAGCTATGCACGTCAAACAATGGAAATAAAGGCAGCCTGAAACCCTGTAGGGAAGATTTCCACATTTCTCTGACTGGATGAGCGTCACGTCGCTCGCTGACCTGCCAGCCTTGCAGACCTTCACATTACCTGGATGAAGCAATAGCTAAATGTTTGCGCACATGGCTGAAAACTGACCTGAGGTTCGTCAACTGTCAGACAACGTTGCCTAACTGATTGGCTCACATGTGTCAGTGCCAGAGCAGAGATGCTGATTAAATGGATGAAGTCATCGCGGAGGCCATCTTTTACCCATTCTGTCAGAGAAACCCTGAAAAATAATAATAATAAAAAAAAAACTTCAAGTGTCAGAAGTCCTTACCAGATGTCTGGTGAGTGTTGCAGAGCAAACACATTATCTTTTTTTTTTTGGTATTTCATACTGGCTCCAAGGTCAAAAGTTCCAGTCTGTGGTCAAGAGTTCATAACAAAGGCACACCCTAAACTAAGGATCCGTGTAGCTGGTGAAAAGGGCGCCCCACTTTGACCCGATGGTATTTAATTACACGGGGTAAAAGCATCCTGAATGGTGTTCAAAGTCCTGTGCAAATTTATACAAGTATACCTGAAAACCCTAAAACCTTTCCTACACCGAAGAGCAAAATAAATAGACTAAATATGGAAAAAAACCCCCCAAAAAACAGAACATTTGTGAAGGCTTCCGCTGAATTGTTCTGCACTGGCCCTATTATTCAACAGGTTTTATATTTTTTCCATTTTCTCCCCTCTTAGCATGAGCCTCTCCTGAATATTCTAAAAAACAAAACAAAACATGCACTGATCATAAATTATGCATTCTCAACCAGCAAACTCTCTTATTTGGTCTAAATTCTGGACACTCAACATTATAATAATAAATGATAAGATGTGTCATTAAAACTCTATCTTTGTACCTGTCCTGCCCGGCTAACATGCTGTGAAACACAAAAGCCGCAATATCTTCTAATCATTTGTGTCTTTCGGCCATGACGCCGTCCTTCCTCCTCATGTGCACCCACAGGACTCCACGATCATGTCGGGGACATCAGTTTTGATGATGTTGTGCTGCGAGTTGAAGTACACCATGGAGAGCGGCCGACGCTCGGTGGGGACGCAGCAGGAGGAAACCGCCGTGTTGATGCCGTTGACTTTCAGCTGGCTGAAGATGGTGGCGTGGAAGGAGGAGGCTATACCTGGGGAGCCGGACAGGTGCTGCGGGCACTGGCCCATGCAGTAGTTCATGTGGTAGCCTTCAGGCGCGATGATCCAGTCGTGCCACTGGATGTCCTTGAACTTGATGTAGAACTCTCTCTTGCAGCAGACGGTGACGTCCTCGCCGCAGCGCAGAGAGCGCTTCCTGAGCAAATGTTTGGAAGGGTTGTCCCGTCTGACCTGGGCCACCAGGAAGGGCTGGTAGGGGCTGTCCACGGGGCCGTCCAGGGAGCAAAGGTTCTTCCCGTCCTGGTGGCAGGTGACCTCCAGGCGCACGAGTTGCTGGTTGCTGTCCAGGAAGGCCTGCAGGGTGCGAGTGACGGGGAAGGTGTGCCAGTTGGCCTTGTGAACCTCCAACATCTTCTCCATCACCAGCGTGCGGTTCAGCCCCGAAACCCCTTCCTCAGCAGAGAGGAAGACCTGGGCCGTGAGGGTGGCGCCCGGTGAGGGTCCTCGGAGGAGCGGGCGTAGATCCACAGAGAGGACTGCAGGACCTGAACACTTTGGCCACGTTCCTGCAGAAACTGAAAGGCGAGGCTCAGACCAGCCTGGCCGCCAAGGTCTCCCTCATCTGTGGAAAAAGCCAAAAAGAGGGGGCACTGATTACAAAACATTGCCCAATTACTTGACATCACGTCTCTTTTAAATGATGCTTGGAAAGAAAATCGACAAATGTCCGAGCACAGGAGTGATTTGTTTAGAAAACACTCGTTAGTGCATGTGGCGGAATTTGGAAAACGCTGTGCGTAAGAGTGCCTCGCGTCACAAGATTAATTGACAGTGTAAGAGATGTAACATTCCAGACTTACGTATATCTGCGACGTGACTATTTCATAACTTTGGTCTTTCTTTAATAAATTGTTCTCCTGTTCAAGAGTTCTATCGGGTCTGACGCGTCCTGAGTGCAGTTTGCGCACGCAGTGAGGAGCGCCACTCGGGGCACAGCCTGAGTGATGTTCGGTCTCTCTTTCAGGTGCAGTTTATCCAAAAGTTGCTGTTTGGCGACTTCCACCATCAGTTTTTCCTCCGCGTCTTTCGTCAGCGCCGGGAAGCCGCAGGAGGCACAGCGCGGAGAGCCGCTGACCCACAGACCTTTGGCGATCATCTGCGTCAAAAGCACAAAAGTGGGAAAGGAAAAAGGGAAAAAGTCGGGCGAGCGCGGAGTAAACAGACGCATAGTGGCGACGTGCGGGCGTCAGACGGAGAAGTAAAACACTCAAATCCCGTTTTTTGTCCCGTTAAAGTTAGTCTGTGGATACCACAGGTCTCTTCGTTCCAAACGGACACCCAGGAGGCAGGGGCTGAGAGAAACGACTGCAGTTTCACCTCCTGATGGTGCAGATATCTGGGGTAATCCAGCAAAACTTGTGACACGTTAGAGGGACGCACCAATGAGCGCATCGGTTCATCAGGAAAATGACTGGCAACGCATCTGTCTGTCAGCCCTCATCAGTCACACATGCAAAAAAAAAAGGGCCCCGGATCAGCCACGATAAACAGCGGGTCCGGAAAAGAAAAGTACTGGCAAAAACGTGCCAAAAAATGTCTTTTTTTAATGGCTGTTCTGGGTTGGAATTCTGACTTCACCCTTTTCCCATCAGGTTGAAATTCGTAGCCACTTTGGAGGACACCGACCTCAGAGACACTTTTTGTACAGCCCAAAATATTCGTGTTGTGGAGGCTTTGAGGCGGAGGCGCAGGAGGACCTTTTCAACAGGTCCCGTCACGTCCCCAGCTTCTGCGAGAACTGATTCAAGCTGCACAAAGAAACAATATAACAAATAAACGGCAACGACCATCAAAAGAGGCTGAGGTGGAAAGACGGGGGACGCGCACTTCGTGCAAAGTGTCCAGAAATGACTTTTGTTCAGAAAGTGACGCTTCAAACATGCGTCTTGTCTCTGCGGTGCCGCGGTCGGTCCAAAAATACTCCAGTTTAGCAGGTTTGAATGCAACGTGCGTGTTGAAAGTGCGTGTCTGCCAGACGCGCGGGCGGTCGGACGCGTCCCGGCTGTCTGCAGCCGGTCCACGTCCACGATGAAGCACTTGCCTGCCCACTTGTGGCGCGTCGCCGAAACTACAACCTGTCTACCTCATTAAAGGCAGGAGTGCAAATAAATAAAAATAAGCTCACTAACGCCCCTCCGACACCCCTGGCATCCTGATCGATTACCCTAAGAGAAGATAAAGAAGAACTTAATCGATGTACACTCTTATTTGGTTGCGCAATTCTGGATCGATTTGATGACGCTGGACGTCAGGGATGAGATGACTTCTTGGGTAACAGCGCGAATGTGGGAAATAAAATGTGCGTGCATGTGGTTGTTACTGTTCCCCACATTTTGACATTTGTTGAATCATAAGTTTTTACCACCAGGAGAAGGAGGTGAATCACAAGTTTACTCTGCGGCCTGAGCGTCTGCTGACGTCAGCCGTCGGCGGGGGGGCCCAAGTGACGCTGACACACGCAGCCGAGCCGGAGCCGAGAAGGGGCAATAGCGTTTTGTTTCTTCTTTTTTTTTTTCTTTAATTTGTGCCATTTTATTCTTCAGCGCAGTGCCGTGTGGCCGTGGCCCCTGTCTCGGATGCGAGCCGCCTGCTCCTCGGCGCTTGTTATGCGTCGCTAGCGTCCGAAGCGCTTTCCCTTCACGCGGCGCTATTTTGACAGTCGGGGTCGCAGCGAGCCGTCTCAAGCTAGCAGCACCATTATATTAGCATTGGTAAGTCATTCGGAGCGTAGCCACTTTGCGCTCCTGGGTTTACGACCTGACAGCGCTTTTGTAGCTTTACAACGGGGTCAGCCATGTTGTAAACGTGAGGTATTTTGTTCAACAATCTTCTGAAATGTAAATGTTGTGTTTTATCGGGGTAGGGAGGTAAGTGTATACCAGAAAGAAAAGGCTAGCTAGCGGGCTAACGTTAGCTAGGTGGCTAGGTGCTGTAGGTGGCTAATTATACTCCAGTGGAGGCGAGCTAATGCCGAGAGCTAGCTATTGTTAGGGAGTGGACAAGCTTATATTTTCAGTCAGCTGCTCAGTTACAGGTTTAAGTATCTTGCGATCTTTTCTCAACAGACACGATTTGAGGCTTTCCCAAGAAGATCTCGCCACACAAGACCAGCAAAACGGTGAGACTCGAGGTAAGTTGCGGTCGATAGCCAGAGATCGTTGGTTGGTCATAGATTATTAACGCGACACCTTATTTAAAGTCCACGTTCCCCCCTGCTTGACACGACGTGGCCGTTTTCAGATTTCATCCTGCTTGATTCTAGTTCAGCTTCGCTAAAACTAATCGAGCAAATTTGTGACTGAAATGGTGCAAAACGAAACGAGCAACGTGGGTTTAAATAGAATTTGATGATCGAAGAGCTGTAGCTGTTGGCAGCGGGATCCCGTCTACCCTGGTGACAACAAACCGTTCAAGAAAAACGGCAGGTTTGAAGCGCAAACTTAAACATTTTATATTGATTTTGGCAGGTGGCGATGTCCGAAATGGAGGCAAGTTATTTAGAAATCATTCCCCAGTTCCAAGACTGAGGCGGGCATAATTCATGTCCCAATTCTGTTTCACATCGATCATGTTTGGGTGTTTAGGATTGAACTCACACCAACTTGTTTCGCATTCATTCACCGGTCTCTAATTTACAACTCAGAGTTGTTGTAAATACAAAGACGAAGCATTTGTTGTTTCTCTTTTTTTCCACATCGCAGAAGAGCGTCTGGTCTTGGCTTTAACACCAGATTTTCACACTCGGGGTGGAAATAGATCCCGGGATTGTTGTGTCAGGCTAGGTGGGATCGCAGCGCGGAGCGCCGGGCCAACATCTGCTGTGGGAAATGAACGTGTGTCTCAAACGGCATCCATATGCATCTCTGATTGGGAGTCGGGTGATGTGACGCTGACCGTAGCAGGTGGCACGGGTTGGCTACCGGTGATGTCTAAAGGGGGTCTGAGGCCACTTTTGGACAGATCGGCACAACCAGTTCAGCGATTTTGGGTTCAACGCAGCGGTGTGTGTTTTTTTCCCTTGACCGGAGTTGTTTATTAACAGAATTTGGGGGAGAATATGCTGATATGTGTCAGTATGGAGGGGTTTTTGGGCCCCAGGATAAGAGTACATAGGTTTTAGGATGTGTTTGAAGGAGGTTACTGGGAATCCAAACATGTAGAAGCCCAAGGATGGACTGTCTGCACAAACTCAAAAGGGACACTTTGACCACATGGACATTGTGCCCCTCTACTGCTGAGCACCTCCTGCACGGGCCACCAGTTTTATCCAGTCCATAGTGATGTTTCAGAGGCCAGATCAGCTGCCGCCACTGCAGCTCCATCCTCAGAGATGTGAAGGTGGTTCTGGTCCCACTCGGAACCCAGCTCTGGTTCCTGTGGGGTGCACCTGTGGAGTCGGTGAGGGAAACCTGGCATCATTTGCTGCCCGTTACGCTCCGCTCCACCCTAATGAGGGCGTTCTCCAGTTCTAGGCCATCCTAGTGTCTTGGCAGACGCTCTTCTGTTTCTTTAGTCCTTCTTCTGAAATGTCACTTGTTCACCAGCCTTTGTTTGAGATACCAGATTTGTTCTCAGAATTTGGCAGCCGTAACCTCAGCCTACGTCCGTTCTGCTGGGGGGAAAAGTCATCTACGTGACCCATCTTGAACTTTCCTTACTCAGCAGCACAAGTAAGCGTAATTAGATTTTTTTGGTTTCCTAATCAGATTCAGGCAGTTTCATTTGTGCTCCTCGCTGGGGTGTTACGCAACCTCAGTCTGCACCTTGCCAAATATTCCACCACCGTCGCCTCAGCGGAGAGATGCTGACAGAATTAGTCACAGCTACACACAGTCCCGGCACACCAGAGTCTTTCATCTCACACACACACACACACACACACACACACACACACAGACACAGGAAAACTCAGGTCTGAGCAGACAATCCCAAACGGAGCATGAAGACTTGCAGGGTGATCGTAGCCCGAGTAGCCAAGTCTGAGCGTGCACGTGAGCTGAAGGTGCAGTCCTGGCATCCTTTGGGACTGTTCCGAACTTGGGATGGACCTCCTCCTTAAAGCTTGGATGGAAGGACCTGGGTCTGCTCTGTGTTAGCCAGCCGTCTCCAGCCTTTCTGTCCACGCCTGACTCCCCCCTGCATCTCTGTTTTCTGGCTTTTTTCAGTTATTCTTTTTACTGGCTCTGGGAAGGTGACCTTGAAAGTTTTGAAATGGGTCTTCAATAAGTTGTAGCGTATATGCCGTTGCCAGGTTAAAATAGCCTATGTCCATCGTCTGGGGCGGCGGTGGCACCAGACTCAGCGGTGCTCTTGAGAATTTGTCCCTGCTCTTTCTGTCAGCAGTCACAGGATCAATAAACACCAGCGAGCTCATTCCAGCCATAACACCGCTGGGACTGCCAGATGGAGCCCTGCACCCCGGCTTTTGTTATCCCGTCCAACAGAAAAAGGGTCAGCTTTTTATACCCTCCATACATTGGTCTTTTTTAAAATTCCTTATTTCTGAAATTACTTTTACAGATGCGTGAACAAAGTCCTCCCTGGTCCTGATTGGACATTAAAACTACTTTGAGGACAGAAAGAGCCTATTTTGAAGCTCCACATCAGCAAGTCGGCAGGAAACATGTCTTTTTAGGTCATTTTATTTCATACATTGTTACTTTGGAAGCATAATAACAGGCCTCTTCGCCATCACTATAGTAACATACTGGAAGAGTTGTGTATGAACCTCTTTAAAACCATTAGTTGAACATCACATCGATTAAAGGTTCTAGTATTTACTTTATTTAATTTCTTTAAAATAGTTAAACAGGTGAGAATTCCAACTGTAGCGTTTTAACGCTCATTTATTGGCCGCTGTAATAGATAATATCCATTATGTTCAGATCTGTTTCTGCTATCTTCCATCTCTGACTCTGCAGCAGCACAAGCGGTCGAGTGTGTGTGCGTGTGTGTTTTTTTTCGTTCTAGAGTGATTTGAAGAGCTATTTATAGAGCTCTGGCAGAACACAGAGCATGGTGCTGCTGCTGCTCCTCCTAGCTCTCTCTTCCACTAACCGCTCCTGCCGTGGTCTCTCCATCTTTATTTCCTCCGTTTTCTCCCCGCAGTCATCTTGGTTTTTTTTTTTTTGCGCTCCCCTTCGCCTCATATCTTCCTCTCAGGTTGTCTCTCGGTTCCACTTTTTTTTTTCCCCCCTTTTTCTTTCATTCTCTCTGTGATGTGAATTATTGATCAGAGCAGAAGGGAGGCGATCGCTCGTACAGCTGTGAACCCGGGCTCCTGGATTGGGTGCAGCTCCCCTCGCCCCGGTTCCGACTGTTGCCGACCCGGAGGGCTTTTGCGCGATGCTTCAAAAGGAAAGGAAACACAAACGCATGTAAGGGAGTTTTCTGGTTTGTGCGTTTTGGGTTGATTGAGGCAGCCTCTCTCTTTCTTTAGTCCATATGCGTCTCCAAACACTTGTCGATGACTTCGGCATACATTCCAAAGGCCCGTTTAAGGGTCTGTGCAGTTACAGTCGCTGTCCTCCGGTCTCCTTAGAGCTTACACGCTCCCTCACGCTGCATGAAACACTTGGACATGTTCACAAAGAGCGCAGCTACAGTACTTTCGATACCTCCAATCCCAGCTCAGTCCCACTGCTCCCGTTCGAAGCCCTTTGCCCTGTTCTGACAGTCAGGAGGAGGAGGCTGGGTGTCCTAATGTGGATAAAGCCGCTGGGGCATTAGGTGGCATTAGTGGAAGCCATTTCCTTATCCTGGGTCATGTGATCAGCCTGAGACACTCTCAGTTTTGGCCCATGCTGGGATCGCTGACTCATCGGTTGTCTTAAAAAGCACAAAGCTGACCTAACGGGACCATTGACGCGAGCGCGGGCAGCTGCATGGATCGTCTGGTCTGCTTCCAGTTTGACTGGTCTGTATACGTGATGATGGAACGTTCTTGCAGTGTGCAGCGTCTGGGTTTGTTAGCTTAGCTGCTAAGCGTCACGTAGGCCTTTTGACTGCAGGTCGTGCCTCCTGACTCCTGCAGACTCTATGACCAGGGCACGAAATGGATGGACGATGGACCGTTTTTACCATTTAGGGTATTTTAGGGGCCTTTTGAAGATGTCGATGTATATTCCATAT
Source organism: Tetraodon nigroviridis (assembly GCA_000180735.1). Taxonomy (NCBI): domain Eukaryota; kingdom Metazoa; phylum Chordata; class Actinopteri; order Tetraodontiformes; family Tetraodontidae; genus Tetraodon; species Tetraodon nigroviridis. The sequence continues at coordinate 516,091 of CAAE01014479.1, read as the reverse complement.
TTTAACGCACTTCTGTAGCAGCATAAAGAACGTAAATAAATAAACATTGAAACATTTTCAGGGATCAGTTTTTTCTGCTGGCAGATTGCTCATCTTTTGTCTTCTGGACA
>CAAE01014479.1:480272-509001 GCA_000180735.1 Tetraodon nigroviridis | reverse complement strand
AGATGTGTGACAGATGTGTGACAGATGTGTGGCAGTTGCATGATGCTATCATCACCTCAGTGACGTTGATGAAAAGATTGCTTGTAGACCCACGTTCTTGTATCTACAGTCAATCTGTCCATCAATGAGCTGGAAATATCCTCGCCGCTTCATCTTTTATTTTCCCCTAATTGGCCTAACAGTGTAAATTCTGTGATATTTCAGAACGCCTGAACAGTATCAGCTGCCATGTGTGGGGAAATTCCTCTCAGTTTTTTGCGTTGCCCTGCTGCTATCCATTGCTGAGACCCTGACCCAGCTTGACCTCCTGGAGCTAAATTTGGCAATGAGCTCTTACCTGCATAATTAGCCCTGTGAAGTTTGCAGCTCACTGATGGACAGATTGGTATATAGCTGTGAGCCAGGCATAATATTGGTTTTGCAAAAATTATTTAGCATAGGCTGCAACATTCAAATGTTTGTACTGTTTGCTAAAATCGTATCAAATCTAAGTCTCCGTAAAGGCGGCATAGGACTTCTTATTGGTATTTTTAGGCTTTTTGTGCCCTTTTCATCGGTACTCTCTAAATAACAATGGCGGCAATTGAATATGACATTACCATTTTCTTAGCAACAATGTGGGCTGGTGTGTGTGTGTTGTGTGTGAAATTGACGCAGATACAGCCGGGGTTTGTATATTTAATTTGTCATTTTGCATCTGCATTGCATTGCGCCTGCATGCCAGTCATTGGTGTACTTTAATGACACTCAGAGCCAGTTTCACTTGTGTGGTTCAAGCCTTCTTATCTTCATTGGTAGTGGAGGTAGTCTGTTCTGATAAAAGAATGTATGAATGGTAAATGTCTCATTATTCTAACTTTACATTTGTGGAAGCTAAATAGGCCAGATCACTTATCTGTCTGAGGTTTTGCATGTTCCACATAGGGTTGGACATGTGGGTTTTGCATTTCCCGCACTAGTAATGGAATTTGTCTCGGGTGCAATCAGTTACCTAGATAACATACATGCAGTCTAACCATACGTGATTGAAATACAGTATCCTTGCACATCACCACCGGAGTCAGGTTGAGATGAAATACATTTATAATGCCTCGTAATGAGCCGATGAGTCCATTTTCAAGGAATCCCTGTTTTTATATAAGCTATAACAAAGAGGAAAAATGCAAGCGGGTTCAAGGTGCTGCTTTATCGGCTGCTGCTCTCCCTCCCCGGCGAGAGCGGCAGCAGCAGCGATGAGTCACTGTGTGTGAAGACGACGTCACTGGTGTCCTCCTCTTCTGCTTTTGTTGTGCAGAGCTCTCCGCTGGAGCACAGACCATGCTGCTGCACTGAGCCTGAGGGAGAGCGCAGAGAGGCCCCAGTGATCACTGAGGTAGTGTGTGTCCCCCCCTTGGCAAAGTTAGTGGCTCTGTTTTTTGACTGTATCTTTCCTGTTCTCTCTAAAATTGCAACATGTTTTATTCTGCCTCTATGTGGGACAGTTCTTTTGAGTATATTTTAACCCTTGAAATATTTCTCTGTTTTTTCTGTCAGTGATGCCCAAAACTGGAAGTATAATTAATCATTAGATTTGGTAATCATTTTGTAAAATTTCCTAATCTGGTTTCAACACCATCATACAGCTAGTTTTGAGAGAGATTTGACTAATTTATATTTCTTTGGATATTTATGAATACTGATTGAAATCTTTCTAGGGATATTTTTATTTTGCCTGTGAAAACGATTTATTTTTCTATTTTTATTTGATCTTAATCATTGAGCAAATCTTTTTTGTTTTTAAACGTCGGGAAAAAGAAATCTAGGCAGATGGAAATTGATTCTTACTTGTCTTGAATTTTCCCCCATTTCTGACAAAGCTGACTTTTCTCTCTTGTTGCTCCCGTTTTCTCCATAGTCCCACCTCAAAGACCAAGTCTTGCTATGGACTACTCTCCGCCTCCTGCTGGTACACAGCTTTGTACACTACCCTAGTCGCTTTCCTTTGTATTCCTGGTTGTGCTTCTGTTTAGACCCTCTAAATAGAGAGCATCACATCTGCTACCTACAGGTAAATATTAAAAGTCCACCATGTCCCTTTTTGTCTAAAATTATATAGGCATTGTTTAAAAACCATCATTGTGTGAGATCTTAGATGCCTCTTTTACTTTTTCTTTGCTGTCAGCTGCTCTTGGGTTTGTCACCCAACCCCCTCCCCAACTCCCACCCTCCCTCCCTCCTTCCCTTAAGAAGATGTCAGTGAGCCTGGCAACAGACATCCAGCCAGAGGGAGAGAATGGGCCACTCACTGAGCCCTGCAGACGAGGAAAGACCTCTCCACAACCACAGGGCACAAAGGAGGGGACAGGAGAGAGTGAGGAGCCTGAGGACAGCGCCCCTCCGGATGCACAGGTGGGGGAAGCAAGAGAGAGTGGGCAAAGTACAAATCAGACTTTGTTAACCTTTTTTCTGCTCACAATTTTAGATAATATATGTGCTCTACAAAGTCTTTGATTGGCTTTTCAAATTCATTTAGCAACCAACAAGATGTCTGTTCTCTTATGCCAACTGACAAAGTTTGAAGAAAACTTCTTTTGGCTCCTACTTAGTCCAAGAAAATAAAATGTTTTTTTTTTTTTTTTAATCTGTCCTGCAGAAACGAACTTCAAATCACAGCCATGGCAGGAAACGAGCCAAAGTAAGTACTTTACTCTCATTGATTTAATATTCACGTGTTTATGGAAAAAAGTGATCTGTACAAGAGCCACTGATTAAAGGCATGTCTCTGATTCCTTAAATAACCCTTACAGATTTGCTCTCATTTCTAATCTATCCTCAACTGCTTTATATTTTTACTACTGGCCCAAACAATTTAACCTACCCTGTTTTTCCCACTTCTCTAAGATCATTTTGCATATAGGAGCTGTTGCCTTCGATATACGACCCAGTTTCTGACAGTTGAAATCAAACCTGTAATTGCCGCTGAAATAATATAGTCTTTTTGTGCCAAACTCAGGCAGTGAGAGAGAACTACAACAGCAACCTTGTATAGGAGCTGTAAAGTTAAATTCCTTTAAACACAAATTAGACTGTCTTAGATCTGAATTTATTGTTATGGTTTTATTTGTTATAGAGCAGAATTGGATGTTATTAAGATTATGAGTGAAGTGCACATTCCCTCTATTATAAAGCAACAGTGTGGCAGTATAGACCATTTTTAAGCATCTTTCTTGGTCTCTATTTAGATTTTAAATATCTGTAAAGTAATCATTTCCACCTATAAATGTCATCAGCTGATATTTTTATTTTTATAATGCTCCTCTTTTGCTTCCCGTTCCAAACTCTAGGCGGATTATGCACAAATGGCTTAAATTAAAACACTTTACAACACATTTTTTTGCTTTTTCATAAATAAAGCTTGTTTTTACACACACACACACACACACACACACCGGTTAATGTTGTGTTGCATTATCCTAATAATGTATTGATTCAGCACTGCTGATTGAATTGAGGTTGCCTTTTCTTAGCAACAATGCAAAAATTGCCGACGAAATAAAAATGTAAAAAATGCAACAATGCTGAAATTGTGTCAGAAATGGGGTTGTAGTAGCTGTCTTTGTGATGCCAGCACTCTACGGTTCAGTTTGGTTTAGCATTTGATTCTGTTTTTCCTGAAGAGCGTTTTGGGTTCTGATAGGAGCTCAGTTTTCCTATTATAATTTCATGTGTGCTTTAGATTACTGGGAGCTCCTTTAGGGCTCTGCTGGTCACAATACGACTCTCTTTATTATTAACTCCCAAAATTTTAAATGCATGTGATTTGCAAAGTTAAAATTAGGTTTATGTAGTTATAGGGAGCAGAATTTGGTGAAATTCAATAAAAAAAAAAACTTAGATGTGAGCAGAGTCAGCCATGGAGGTGATATCTGTGTGATTCTGTTGCAGTCTAATGCCAAACTGAAGTTGGTACGGAGTCTGGCAGTGTGTGAGGAGTCCTCTGGTCCTTTTTCCAGTGATGGGCCTCCAGAATCGGTACCGTTGTCCTTCTAACCCTCTTAACACTTCACACTAACCATCTTCCATATTCTGCACTCAGCCTAACCTGCAAAAGTCCACTTTTGTCAGAATGAACAACTCTTAGGGGAGACTAAAGTGACTAAAGAGTTTTGTTCTCAATCGTTGCTTTTCACAGGATATTATCCAGCTTCACATTAGTTGTCCATCAGACAAAGAAGAGGAAAAGTCCTCAAAGGATGAGTATGAGAATGAGGAAAAAGAGAAGAAGGACAAAACTCCAAGAAAGATGCTGTCTCGTGGTAAGTTCAGCAGTTTTTACTTTAACTCGTTTTACCAGTATTGACATTGATTGGTGCAATTCATTTTTTCTGCCAAAAACCAAAGCTAAATTGTAATTTTCACCTTACTAATCCTGAGTGATGCAAGGTAACACATTATTCCAGCAGTCAGTCTCCACTTGCTATCTTTTTTTTTTGGAAAGGCCCCCAGGCAGCATTTAACTGAGTGCAGGAAAAATGAAACAGCCGTCTTTACTGTCTTTCATAGTGGAAAACGATCACCTGTAGGGTGTGTGTGTCTGAAGACATTGAACGAAATGCCAGTTTGTATTTTTAATGCTGCTATGATGGGTGCCATTTTGGTAACTATGCCCAGCAGCATTCTGACTCAGTTCTCATTACCACATAGTGATATTACTTTTTCTAATCGTATTTTGAAGCCGTTTTCTTTCTCTACCTGCCTTTAATGTTATCTTTCTTGCGGTAGATTCAAGTCAAGAATACACCGACTCCACAGGCATTGATGTTCATGAGTTTCTGGTCAACACACTGAAAAATAATCCCAGGTATGAGATCTGCCAAAAGTCACGGTTCACCTGTGTTTATACATAATGGTATAGAAAAGTAGCCATCTTAATTTACCTTTAAACAAATCTACAGTATGCAGACAAGCAGTGGATTATTGTCTAATGGGCTTTAGTTTAATGTGCTACAAAATTAAAACTTTTCTTGTAAATAATTCACAGATAACACACTTTACATGTTTGTGTATTCATCATTATAGATGCTGTACTGTTTAAGCTTGTTTGCTTTAGAAGTGAAATAGTAGTTATCAAGTCTTTGATCATATCCTGCTTTTGACTCACAAGGGATCGAATGATGCTGCTCAAACTAGAACAAGATATCCTGGAGTTCATCAACGATGACAAGTGAGCCACGTTCTTCTCTTCAAACCTACATTTACTTTTTTTGTGTATTTATCATTGTATTTAAGCCCCTTTGTTCTGTTAGGGTAGTTGTTCTTTTTAGTTCTGAATGGATAGGGTCCAGTTTGGAGATACACTTTGGAAGAAGGTTTAATCAGTAAATCATGCCAGAGTATCCAGCCACTTTTTGTAACACTGTGAAACAAAAATGCATTATTTTATAATGTTTGAACTTCAGAATAAGTCAAAGTGCTGTACTAACTGAAAGTAAACATCAAAATATTGTTTTATTCTGTGAACAATATTATTAAGAAAGTACATGTACTTTCTTGTGTTTTATTATTCCTTGTGTGGAAATTACATGTTTCCCTCCTTGTATTCTGTGCTCTGTAGTAACCAGTACAAGAAGTTTCCTCAGATGACCTCTTACCATCGTATGCTGCTGCACCGCGTGGCTGCCTATTTTGGCATGGACCACAATGTTGATCAGACAGGCAAAGCAGTCATCATCAACAAGACTGGCAACACACGCATGTGAGTGTAGTTTCTGACTGTGGCCCACACCGCAGAGCCGGTGTTAAAGCAGGCCAAGGTTAACTTGGTAATATGCAGCCAAAAGGCAAACTAATACCTAAATTATCATTGATGTTTCTGTAAAATACATTTTGCATTGTTTTATAAAGTATTCTATTCCATTTTAAATGTATTTTAAGAATTATTTGGCATTTGGTTATCAGTGAAAAATGTCCAAAAGACCAGTTGTTTCATTACAAAAGAATGATTATATTTTTTTAGAGCGGTTGGCAGGAACTCATTTTTGTTTGTTTGTTTTTTTGTTGTTGTTGTTTTTTGGGGGGGATTTTGAATGCAGACCCGAGCAGCGGTTCTCAGAACATATCAAGGATGAACGTAACATGGACTTTCAAAAGAAATTCATCCTTAAGAGAGATGATGCCAGCATGGACAAGGATGATAATCAGGTGGGCCTCAATGAATTCTATTTTTCAAGTCTCTTCTCTTTTAATTGCCAAAAAGTTATCAAATGAGTTTCTCACCATTATGATTTCTTCCCAAATGTTAGATCCGTGTGCCACTTCAGGATGGTCGCCGAAGCAAGTCCATTGAAGAGCGAGAAGAAGAGTATCAAAGGGTACGAGACCGGATCTTTGCGCGGGAAGTAAGTGTTTGACCTGAACATGGCAACAGTATTTTAGTAACGCATTAGTCGAACTAGTTTGTCCTGTTACAGGAAAATGTTCTATTAGATGTTCTCACAGCTGACAACTTTTTTAAGAAATGTTTTCTCTTTTTGAGTTGTTTTTAAGTACTGTGAGTGAGTGAAGCATTTCATAATAGACAGGTGTCTTTTGTTTTACAGTCATCTCAGAACGGCTACATCAATGACAACAGGTAAGAAACCGCATACTGCTGAAGACTTGGGTTAAAAACTAAAGTCAAAGATTGTGACCTACTTAATGCAGTTAAACCCTAAAAGCCACAGGTTTGCTAAGTTTTAGGTTTTAAAAGGGGAGAATGTTGGTTACTTTTACAAGCATGTTTTTAATAGATACTGCTGTAGTTGAAATGGAATTTCCATCTTTTCTAGTAATTTAAACAAACTAAATAATGTATTGCATATGCTAATAATGCTTTAAAGATACATTTTAGTTATATTCACAAATATGATACACACATAATGTGTATTTTCTGCATCTTTTTAGTTAACAAGGAAGGAGAATAGGTTCTACACTGTCTCCTACCTCTTCTCTTAATGTCCTTCATTCCAGTTCTGTAACATTAGCATTTTCTCCTAATGTTAACCCAACAGACTTTCCACTGAGGGCTACTGCTCTAGCTCTCAAAAGAGGAGGCAGATCTTTAGGTATTGGGGTGCTGCTGACTTTGACTTCTGTGTTGCCATGCCTTTTTTCAAAAGTGATTTGGTGATGATAGTTGTGAGTTGTTGTGGTTTCTATAACTTTGCTTGGTGTATCCGGCTGACTGATTCCAGCACTGCACCGTGGGGCTTCCACTTGCCCATGCATGGCTGCTTTGTGGTTTCACAAGAAACTGATTGACCTATTTACCCTTTGAGTCATTCAACATCAATAACATAATTGGTTTTTACATTTTTGTGACTTATGGTATGTCGTTTTGGCAGCATGTCACTGTTTTCATGGATGTACATAAATGGTACGATCAAAGTCGCAGTCGTGTTTAAGAGACACTATAAAAAATGCTTGTCGCCAGAATTATTAAGACCTCAGATATCTCATCACATCTGTTCTAATGTAAATAATTTAAAATAGATTTCACTTTTCAAATTTATTTTATATCTTTTTATTTGTAATCTTATTCAGTGCACCAAGTTGCAGACCAATGAATTCATCCATTGCTCTGTTAAGTTCTGTGTTCTGCTTTATTTGTTTTTAAAATGTTATTAGAGCCTGATTGTTGAAAATTGCTTAGTACCGAGCTTCATTTTGACATCTACCCTTGGTGAACACCCTTTTTATATAAAAGCTATAAAACCTAAATGAAGGCAGTGTGCTCTTAGGTAGAAAAATGGATAACTGAGCTTCCTTAAGGAAACAAAGCGATGGAAGCAGTAAAACCGCTGCTTTCATTTTACTGATGTGGCAAGCATGGCTTGAGAAGGAAAAACGGAGTTTTCTTGTACCTTTTACTTGGCTTTTATTTTTGCCCGCAAAGCCAAGTGAACAAATGCTTCCCAGCTTTTGCAGCAAATATTAAGGTGCCCAGCTTTACTCAAAAATAGGCTATGCAGAGAGGACTCAATATAGATCCTCCATTAATTATAGTCTAGTTGAAATATTCATCAGCCAGAGCCACCTTCAAGCTCTGCTCACTGTCACCAGGATTCTGCAGCACACACCACATTCTTTTGTGCATTGTGGAGATTCCTATTACTGTGTCTCAACTGCCTAAGGCTCTCCTTCAGGTCCTAAATGATTTTGTTGTTGATACGTTTGCTGATATTTACAATCACAACAGTTAGCTGAATGCAAGCGTTGCTGATTCCAACATGTCGGTGGTAGAGCCAAACATTGACATGTGTTGGTGGTTCCCCAGAGTGGTTACGCTTACAGTGTGATCATTGGTTTTCTCAGCAGCTACCCTTATCCAGGGTGAGAGCATCACAGCAACACAATGAGTGTGTATACAATAATACAATTCAAAGACCATAGTGGTAATCCAGTGGTAGCAAGTGGTTATTTTGTAGATAATTGTGAGTCTAAATGTCTGTATGTGTGTGTGGTAATGACTTTTGTATGAATCGGCTCGTTTTGTTTTTGTTTGTTTGTTTGTTTGTTTTTTCTTAATTATGGGGCATGTGTTACCTTTTGTGTGTCTTTAAATGTCTAACTCATATGCAAGTATCCATTATATGGCTTTATGATTTGCGTGTGCTGTGTCCTGTTTTAGATGGATTATTGGTTGAATTGTTGGAATTTATCTCCTAACTGGTCTCTGCAATATCTTTCTACAACCCAATTTTGCTTTCTGCAGAGCTTTCTTTCCCTTTCCTTGCATGTATACTTGGTTAATTTTGCATATGTGTTGGTCTGTGAGAATGAGGTCGCTCAAGTGTCTTTTAATGACATTTTTGGAGTCTGTTGCTTGAATTTTGTGTTGTAATTTCTTTAAACCAGGCACATATGCATTTGTTGTGATTGTCTCAGTCTACAGCCTGTCACTGTATCAGATCTACCAGTTGAGATGTTTCACTTTGCCTTCTATTTTCAGTTTGTGTCTTTATTTAGTTGTTATCCACAACCTACACTCTTCCTTGCTTTAAATTTTTACGTGTACATCCTTTTATTTCTTTTACGTCATCCGCATTCTTTTTTTTTTGCCACTTTCATTATAGTTTACCTTCTCCTAAATGTTTCTCTCCTCACCTTCTCTCAATGAATCTTCCCGCAGAGGGAACCGTGACAGCTCCAGCCGGGCATCTAGCAGTCGCCAAAGCAGCACAGACAGTGACATGAAGTGCCTGGAGCCTCGGCCCTGGAGCAGTACAGACTCGGACAGCTCCAACCGCACGCTCCGGCCACCTGTCACCAAGGCTAGCAGCTTCTCTGGCATCTCCATCCTTACCAGAGGGGATAGCCTTGGAAGCAACAAAGGCTCCCAGGGTAGCTGCAAAGGCTCTCGCTCTGGTAAGGGCTGGACAAAAAGAGAGTAACTATGAGTTTGCTAATGTTGGCGTTTGCAGACTACGTGGATGCTAACATCAGCAAACTTGAAACCCCATTACCTTAAAATATGACTCGTACAGTATTTCAACTTACATCAAGCAAATGGAGTATAGTATAGCATAGTATGAGGCAATTAATGTCAGCAAATGGTTGTAAAAATGGCTTGATGTGTTTGCGAAGTGATTGTGTTTGCAAGGAACAAACTATCATATTTCCAGCTTTTTCTCACGCCGTCTTGTCCATTTGCAGGTTTGCCCCTAGTCGGCCCTGATGTGTGCCCACCTACAGTATCCCAGTCTGGACGTAGTATGCTGCCCTGCCCATAACAGCAGCCCCAGGGTCCACCCGCCCTCCTCCCCACTCCACAGCAACACCCAATGAGCAACCATATGATCGCCCAGGTTTGTGCCTCCACTGTTGCATTAATGTCATGACACGTCGTTCATCACCCAGAGGAAAGGAAACTCCCTACACAATTTTGGCTTGATCTTCCACTTGGGACACATACTTATAATGAACTGCAAATTACATATTAGAACTATTTTTGTTTGTGGGTAGGCCAGAAGAAATTGTTAAATGAAGACTCTCACAAAAAGTAGATTTTAACTGGACTGATGATAATTGTGACCATCAGGAGTGTTTGCCTCCAAATGACCTAGAAGCACTCAATGTTTTAAACAGATTAACAGGGGACAAATCGATAAAAAAAAACCAGACGAGCTGCACATACTGACGACACGCTTTAATTATCCAGCTCTTTACAAAATGCTTGTTTACATTTCTTAAGATGCGGCTCAAACACAAACATGTTTTTTTTCCTTTTAGATGAAATTGGCCTGTGGAATTATTTACTGTTCTTCACGTCTTGTTCGTTTGTTGAGCAAATGGGTGTTGGCAAATTCAGAGTTATTCATTTCTAAGACTTCAGTTTGGACTAAAAATAATAGGCCTGCTTCTGGTAAAATAGAATTGTGCTTTTGGAACTCAGTATTAGGAAAAAGATTTTGAAGAACCCTAGTGTTTATTATCAGTCATAGCCAGCTATTAAAAAAATCCCCACTTCTTTCATTCTGTGAAATGGGACTAGAGCATTTTATTTGGTTTTAACACTTTTGTATGTTTGGAAACTAAATGTAAGTTCCATTTCTATCCTTCTGTTCATGAAATTAACAAATGATCCTATTTTCTCACCCACATCTTTCCTGTTCTTTATTTCCTCCCTTCTTACCCATCTGCTGCTGACACCCTCCCTGCATGTATCTCTCTCTCTCTCTCTCTCTCTCTCTCTCTCTCTCTCTCTCTCTCTCTCTCTCTCTCTCTCTCAAATATTTGGCGGTGTGCGTGTAGCCGGTGGCATCTTTGCAGCACTCTCAGCCTGTCTCCTTCTCCAGCCCTTCCTGCCCCCAGGTTCTCCTGCCAGTTTCTCCTCCCCAGCAGTACACAATGGTACTGGCATCTCTCACGTCTTCATCACTTTGTATTAATTTTTTTAAAAACTACACCTGCATTACTGACTCCCTCCCTCATCACATTTGACTTGCTGTATTGTGTTTAGAGACTTTTGTGTGTATTATTCCATCTTCTAATTCATATAACTTAATTCCAGTCGTGACACTTTCAAGTGCTTAATACTGCTGACTCCTCATGAAAAAAAAAACCTTTCCATGTAACTTGTAGGTACTTCAAGCTTGTATTTTCCTTTGGCTAAAAATGTCTTAGGACTAGCCAGAGCACTTTTACTTCAATGGCTTTATTTGATACACTTTCTGGCTGAATGTCCAGGTTTGATCAGTTCTGCTCTGTGAAACCTGCCTTCGTTTCATACTTGTCTTTATCAGATTTGCTCTAATTTATGAACTTAAACCATCTCATTTTTACCAGGGAGAAGAGCTGGCATCCCAGTTCAGCCAAATGACCCTAAGTCGGCAGGGCTCCAGTGAGAACCCTGAGCCACCCCCCATGTATCAGACTCCAACGGTCATTACCCAGCACCCACCTCCTCAGACGAGCTACATCATGGCGACCACGGGTCAGCCAATGCCTCCTCCGTCTGGCTACCAGCCTGCTACCGGTCACCCCCATCCTCAACCTCCACCGCCTCCACCATCCCAGCAAGTCATGCAGGCCGCGCCCCCGCCACAAGGCTACATGCAGCCGCCACCACCACCACAACAGGTCATTTAACAGGTTTACATTACTGAACATGTATTTTTGTGAGCGTTTTAGTGTCATTGTCTGTATCGGTTGTTATCTTTATGTTACTGTTGTTTCCCAGTTTGTACTTACTGTTCGACTTTGCTTGTCCTCAGATTCAAGTGTCGTATTATCCTCCTGGTCAGTATCCCAGCTCAGGCCAGCAGTACCGGGTAGCCCAGTCAATGTCTCACCAGGTGTCTTATCCTGCCCAGCGCACACAAACCATACCTCAACCCACACAGCAGGCAGGTCAGTACTCTGTCTACTGGTGTTCTGTGGAAACTGACACTCTACTATGGTAAAGAGTCTTTTCCATGTTATCCTTTCGTTTTTATTTTTATCACACTGCATGCAGTATAATCTTCTTATTCTTATGTTAGGTCTCCAGACCATAATTCCCAGCCAGCAGCCAAGCTACCAGAGTGTGATGGGTGTGCAGCAGCCTCAAAACCCTGGTTTGCTTAATTCACAGAGGACAGGAATGGGAGGCCAGATGCAGAGCATCATGGTTCAGTATGCACAGATGCCATCATATCAGGTATAAACACTAAAAATTCAAAATCATAAACTTCAAGTAGAAAAAAAAAATAGTCCTCTATTTTAATAAAGTTCAAATAAACTTTAATGCTTTAAGTTTTGCGAAACTCAGGACAGGCAATTAAAACAGACACCCAAAAGATTTTTTTATTAAAAATTGGGAAGTTGTTTGTTTTTGATGAATATGATCATCTGTGGAGTTACTCCTTTTATAACACTGTACTGACAGAAATAAAACATGGACCCCGAAACCTGTCTTTATCTAATGGAAACTTGATGGCTCTTAAAGCAGTCCTATCGATTTTTACAGTCTAGGGTGTCTTTTGCCTTTTCATAGGTTCCAGTGGGAAATGAAAATCAGCAAGTGGTGCAGCAGCAGTACCAGCAACAGGTGATGGTACCAGTCAGCCAGTCTGTCCAGGGACCGATGCCTGTCTACTACAGCGTCATCACTCCTACACAACAGAATAGCACAAGGTGAGTATGTATGGAGGCCATTTCTCATCAGGTGACACAAAAGATGTTAGGTAGCTGAGGAGTGCACCTCCTAAATACTTTAGAGATTTGAAGAAATATAACCCTAATTTGTAAAAACGACATCATTGATGTTTCAGTCCTAATTGTTGTTGTCCTGCAGCCCGTCAGTAGGTTACTTGCAGCCCCCCAGCTCTGAGCAGTATCAGATCACACAGTCGCCATCGCCTTGCAACCCTCAACAGTTGCAGCAGCAATATACAGGTCTGATTAGTTGTCATGTACTTTGTATTAGTAGATTCAGTATCACATTCTGACGCTGGCAGGAATGGCTCTGTCTGCAGGAGTACCACCTCCTGGACCCGGGGTAATGGTCATGCAGCTCAGTGTTCCTAATGGACCGCAACCTTCCCAGAACGCCCCCCTTGTCCAGTGGAACCCCTGCAAATATTACAGCATAGAGCAGAGACCCGGGAAGCCAGGCGACCTGTATAAACCTGACAACACTCCACAGGTACGCAAAAATCCACGCTGATGCACAAATTTGTTGAAGCAGTTTGTGATATCCAGCGACAGCATTTATCTTCCAACAGCCGTCTGCTCCCTAGTGGTGTAATGTCATATTAAAGATTGGGATTGCAAATAAAACCCTGATTTTCCCTGTCACTTTTTCTTCTTCAAATTATTGGTAATATCTGTGTGGCATATCCTAAACCTCTTTGCTTCATTTCAGATCATTTGTTTTCTGACTGTGTTGACTATGTTTAATATGCTCATACTAAAAATGTTGTTTTGTCCAGGCAAGCACTCAGCTCACAAGTCCCATGGCCTCACCCACTCAGTCCCCTACCCCATCACCCTCTGGCAGCGTCAGCGGCGTGTGTCCGGGCCTTGGACCATTACCCATCATTTCCCAGTTTCCACGACCAACTCAAGGTACACACGGAGAAAGGTGTAAACTGTGATTGGGAAAGATCTATGTCACACACAGATGGGCCCATTCTAAAGAGGTAATAGTATGATGCGATTTTGTAATGAACATGAGTATGGGGCAAGGTTGGTAAGTGAGACAGTTTCGCTGTGCAGCTTTACCGGTGACCATAAACAGCTGTTTCCTCAGTTAACTGTGTCACTGCATATGCAAAAAGAGTTTCTGATTTTGATTTGAACATATGTTTTCTCTTTCTCAGGGGATGGACATTACTCTCTTTTGGGGCAGCCTCTCCAGTACAGCCTATGTCCTCCCCCACTCATGCATGGCCAGTCCTCCTACAGCTCCCATCAGGTCAGTACTGGTGACCCTGCACCTCAGACTTGCATTTTCACTTGCAGTGTTTCATCACTTCAGTGCTGTAATTACATTTAAAGGAGTTATAAGACATTTAGGATGAATGCACACACATCGATGTGACTGTCGGTGAAGAAAAACTTCCACAATGTCAACACGTTCGTGATTGGTTTGTTCTGACACTAGCTGAGGTAGTATTTACCAGAGAGCACCAGGCTTTCCAGATCTGCCGCTGGCACCTCGTTCGCTTCACAGATGAGAGCACGTGATTCTCGAGACACCCCAATTTTGCTGGGTCAGTTTATTTGCGTGCTAGCCAGGCTAGTGTGTTTGATCATATGCGAGTTTCAACAGTTTCTGGAGGACATTGTGCTGCCTTTTTTTTTTCCTAATGAAAAACACAGCATTCCTTGCTGCAGGCCGCTTCACTTCTGGTGCTCCCTTTTGTGGCTGTAGCAACCAATAATAATCCTTTCACTCATGCTCCATCTAGTGTCTCAATGTGGAACTGCATGAAGTGTGGGGCCTTTTAAAAAAGGAAATATATATATATATATTTCCAGGGCCAAGGAGTGATGAAACATGGAGCACGGAAGAAACCAACTCTAAAGTCTGCATCCACGGATCTTGGCACTGCTGATGCTGGTTAGTACTGGGTGTAGGGCTGCTTTATTATTATTATTTTATATATCTACTTGAATGTTGTGAATATTCACCCTACATCAACAATACAACTAAAATTGGTAATTCTGCTGCTTGTGTGGTCTCTGTGAAGATTGCTACAATTTTTTTTAGACTCCCCCCCCCCCCTTCCCTTCCCCGCTCCACCTTTAGCTCAGTAAACGTTTAAACCATTTCCAATAAAACCAGCTCAACTAGCTGTAACGCATCATCTCCGTTTCCTCTTTGTGCAGTTGTGAGTCGCGTACTGGAGGTGACGGACCTGCCAGAAGGGATTTCACGCCCGGAGGCTGAAAAACTCTTCAACCAGCTTTCGATGTGTGGAGCCAAGATCCAATGGCTGAAGGAACCCCAGGGAGGCCGGGGAGGACAGGGTGGTTGTGGTCCCGTTATGGGCCCTTCTTGTGGAGCCACTGCCGGGCCAGGAGCCATCATGGGAGCGAAGGGCGACAGCAGCGACCCTGCTCACCTCTACACCGTAGTGGCAGTGTTCCCCAGCACCACGGCTGCCCAGAGTGCTTCCTTCAAACTTAACAACAGCGGGGCCAGCCTCTTCAAACTGAGGGCCGCCAAAAAGAACTATGACCTGCGCGTGCTGGAGAGAGCCAGTTCTCAGTGAAAAACAACCCATCAGAGGTGGAGGACGGAAGGTCAGAGACTGACAGACGGACGGACTCTTGGAGTGGTGGTAAGGACGGAGGTCTGAGGGGAGACTGCTTCTAGTGTACAAATGAAAAACAAACAAAAAAAACACACAAAAACTTGAGTAAAAGATGTGTCAAATGTATAAAAGGGAAGAAGGTGTGAATTATGAGGTGGTTGGTGTTTGGTTGCAAATATGATTTTGTCGTTTTTACTATTCATCGTTTTTTTGTTTTGTATTTATATAGCAGAAGAGCACACAAGACACGTAAGCATGTGTTTCACTGTTGCCGTGGAATGTGTGCTGCCATACAACAAACACACCTGCGCCCCAGGAGAGACACACACACACACACACACACACACACCACACAGGCAACAGGGTGACGTAGCACATAACACACTGGACAGTCGACCTCAGTCAAGCCCTTTTCATTTCCCTTCACCTCCTCCTCCTCCACCCTTCAACCCTTTCTTCTCCACCTATACATTCTCGCTTATCCCCAACCAGCCTTGCGTATTTATACGTTTTCACACGCACACACACGCGTGTGCACTCCTCTTCCTCCCCTCTCCATTGCAATGTCTGCAGCCGCCTGCCCTCTCACTTTCTCTCCTCTCTCTCTCTCTCTGCTCCCGTCACTGCTCTCTCTTGCTTTCTGTTTGCCTTACTGCTGTTGTGGGTTTCCGTATTGCGCTGTTTCTTTTCTCAAGTTTGTTTTATTTCTTTTTTTTGGGATTCAATATATTTATATAAGTGATGTAAGGAATAAAGGAAATCTATATATTCAGTCATTTTTTTCTTTCTTTCCCCAGAGTGAACAAGTTTAGGCCTTTCTTTATCTCTTCCTCTCTTCCCTCCCCTCTTCATCCCCGATCCACCTTCCTGCCCTCTACCTCACTTTTTGGGTCCTCCTCCCCGCATCCGTCCCCCCCTCCGCCTCGACGCCCCTTGTGTTTGCGTTTTCCGTTGACAGCTGTGCAGAACGTATCCGAAGAAGTAAAGTGCACAATGATTGCATATGTCTACTGTAAATTTTATTTAATCTGTTATTTTTGTTTGTTTTTAAAAATATAAAAAGTGGAGAAAAAAAAAAAAACCCTGTCAAGCTATTTGTGGTTTATTGTTTGACTTACACACACGTAGGATCAGACAAATGTGGAGCCCAACTTTACTACCCTTTTTACACTGGTTTTGGAGAGGAGTAACTGGACAAATCTCCATCAAAGGCTGAAGGAAGACTCGGCATCGCTGCGGGACAGTGTTCAACACTCAACGAACGGCTCTGGGGAGGAAAATATTCCCATCTTGTTTGTTTTTTTGCGAGTGGAAACGAGAGCAAAGCTCTCTTCTGGGCTTTTAGGGTGCCCAGCTGTCCCGGACAGTCACAGATATAGACACACAGACCCGGGGCTGGGCCGGGGGTGTCCCGTCGGCATTACTCATCCCAATCTCCCACCTGTTTGAGCCTCATTTGGAAAGTTGGGCATGTTAACGACAGACCTACAGGCCTGCTGGAAAAGCCTAGAAAGGCTCCTGACACGGCTCAGAAGTCCCCGCTCCTCTGGCAAGCAGAACGCAACTTTAAAGGTAAGAGGACATTTTTACTCCCCTCATAACTGTAATTCACCTCTACTCATTTCAGTCTTGGATGGAAGCGTCCTGAAAACCGGTTGAGTTTAGAAGAAGCGGCTGATTCCGTGTCTGGAGCAACCTGAGAAAGGCTGCCTGGATCTGGCGGCAGGTCTCACCTCAGCCAGGATCAGGTTGCCTCTCAGAGCCGTCGGCTGCGTTAATTTTAACCCAAATATCACCGCGCTTCGCTTATTCCAAACATAGTGACAAGACGGTTGGATTAACAAGGTTCCCAGACTTTGACCCTGCTCATCTGTGAACAGCCAATTAGTCAAATTTTTGACTAATTTGTGTGTGTGTGTGTGTGTGTGTGTTTGCAGTGTGACCAGACCTCACCATGGCTCATTACGACTCGTAAGTTCAGGCCCCGGCGGGTTTGAGGTGATGTATTCGAAAAGAAAAGATGCAGTCAGAACGGTCCAAAGGTGGTTGTCGTCGGTGCGAGGTCACGTGCTTC
This sequence comes from Tetraodon nigroviridis, assembly GCA_000180735.1. Classification (NCBI taxonomy): domain Eukaryota; kingdom Metazoa; phylum Chordata; class Actinopteri; order Tetraodontiformes; family Tetraodontidae; genus Tetraodon; species Tetraodon nigroviridis. Next base: position 491,667 of record CAAE01014479.1, on the reverse strand, counting down.
TCTGGCTGCAGCAGCGTTGCCTCGTCAGGCGGATGATTTACGAGATCCCGGCAGATTTACGAGGCCCTGATGCAGTCAGTCCACACCTGAAATCTCAGCTTCAGCTTTGCCCTCTGATGACAGGGCTGGACGACAAAGACTCCGTGGACATTCACGACAACCCGCCCCTCCCCGACAACGTGGTGAAGGAGGAGGACAACACGGTGAGACACACCCCTCATGCATCAGAAAGTCTTTTAAGAAACCATTTCTAGAAAATAGGTGGAATCTGGACTATTTTTGATCGTTGATCCAAATATTTCCACACTTGAGACTGTTTCCATGAGCTGCTCTCAGCGGGGTCGACTGCTCTGCTGGTTTTTGGCGGCTCTGATGGCTTCACGAATACCTTGGCCACAGCTGATGATCAGGGTGGGGGTAGTGGAACTGGGGCAGCTAGATCGAGTTGCACAACACTGGCGCGGTAACGTGCGAATCGTCCCTGCTGTTAGCACTTATTGTGCTCCAAATCCATCACCAGGTGACCGCAGAACGCCTCTAATCCTGCTGGCGATGGAGAGCTGGAGCCGGTTTGGTCCCTGGAACTGGGACTGTGCATGTGATGAATGTGTCTGTGTGTGTCTGTGTGTGTCTGTGCGTGTCTGTGTGTGTAATGTATAAAATTGGCGAGGACATGTTAGTTTGGGCCTTCTGGCAGCATCCTTTGAAGGCTAATTTTAGTTTTAAGCATTTAGGATGGATGCCTGTGTGTGTGTGTGTGTGTGTGTGTGTGTGTGTGTGTGAGAGAGAGAACATGTTTTGGCTGCATTCTTTTGGCAATTTTTTCCTTTTTTTTTACAATTTTGAAATACTCAGTAAATAAAACCATGAATTCAATTTCCGTCTTCTGAAGTAACCAATCATTAACAAAACTACTAACGAACCTTCATGAACTGGTTCATGCAGTGAAATTTTGACTCAAAAGTGCAAAAGAGAGGCTCTTTATCTGCCTCTCTGTCAGAGCTTCTCTTCACTTTTATCTTTCTTCCTCATTTCTGCAGGTGTACTTCGTTTATGACGAAGAGGTGGAAGAGGAGGAGAAGGATGAACCTCCTCCCATAGAACCAGTCAAACCAGTCAACGACAGGCCTCACAAGTTCAAGGACCACTACTGCAAGAAGCCAAAATTCTGCGACGTCTGCGCGCGCATGATCGTGTGTACGTGCGCGGCGCGTGTGCTGACCGCTGGCAGAGGTGGTGCAGAGGCGACCTGTTCACGTGTGTCCGCTCTGTTCTGGATTTGCCTCTTCAGTGAACAACAAGTTTGCGCTCAGGTGCAAGAACTGCAAAACCAGCATCCACCACCAGTGCCAGTCCTACGTGGAGTTCCAGAGGTGCTTCGGCAAAATTGTGAGTGTCACTAAAGCGCACGGTTGATCCAAGCCGCCGCAGGGCTTTAGCCCGGTGCTTCTCTCCTCCGTTAGCCTCCAGGCTTCAGGAGAGCCTACAGTTCTCCTCTGTACAGCAGCCAGCAGAACGCCATCGTCTCACAGCTGCTGCCCTTCGGTGAGTCCCACACGTGCGCTTTGCTCAGTTGAAACTCTGTGTTTTCGACCTGTTGGGATTTAATTGTGACCTCCCCCCCCGGGGGGGCTGTTTGCCAGCGCCGTCGAACCGCACCGACCCCGTGTTTGAGACCCTGAGAATCGGTGTAATCATGGCCAACAAGGAGCGGAAGAAAGGTTCCGAGGAGAAGAAGAACGTGAGTTCGGCCCTCGAAACCCAGGATTTGAACTGACCACCTCTCAAAGATGTGACAAATGCACTAGTGTAATTATTTTACTCATGAAATGCTCAGATGATGATGATGATGATGGAGGATGACGAGTCGCAGCCCAAACCGGACGACGACGAAGGAAGCCAAGGAGGTAAAGACAATCGGGCCACAGCTGAGGGCCGCTCACGGCGACAAAGAGGAACTGTTCCTGACAGAAATGCCCCCTCTTCTTTTCTGTCTGGCTAGCAGCTAACCCAGAAGGTGACAAAAAAGGAGAGAAGGCCCCTGCAGACGACAAGGTCTGACCCGATGGTGGTCGCGATGACATCAGTGACGCACGCTAACCTGCATCATCACAACTAACGTCAAACTTTGACTGGTGTGATCTAAGACTAAGAAGCTCCAGCCGGGGAAGATCGGCGTGTTCAGCCAGTCTCACTATTACCTGGCCCTGTACCGCTTCAAAGCCATCGAAAAAGATGACCTGGATGTGAAGTGAGCCTGAAAGCCTCCCTGGTTCATGTCAAAGAGGCTAAAGTTTGGGGGGGGGGGAATAATCAAAATGCTTGTTTCCAGCGCCGGTGACCGCATCACCGTCATCGATGACTCCAATGAGGAGTGGTGGAGGGTGAGTCTGGGGTCCCGGTCCCTCAGCCCCGCATCGCGGTTGTGTCATCAGGACGCGAGATTTCATTCAAGGTCAGCGACAAAATGTGTGTTTGTGCCTGCAGGGAAAGATAAAAGAGAGAACGGGCTTCATCCCTGCCAGCTACATCATCCGGGTGCGAGCGGGGGAGGGCGTCTATAAGGTGACGCGCTCCTTTGTTGGCAACAGAGAGATGGGTCAGATCACGCTGAAGAAGGACCAGGTTGAGGACACGGTCCTATTTCTGTCCTGATGTCCATCACAGATGTGCTCACTGGGTAAAAACACTCATTCATTCGTCCTCGTTTCCCAGATTGTAGTGAAGAAGGGCGAGGAGGTCAACGGCTACTTGAAGGTCAGCACAGGGCGCAAGCTGGGCTTCTTCCCAGCGGATCTGCTGCAGGAGATCTGAGGACGTCGGCCTGGTTCCAGACGTGAAGCAGAGCACACAAGCTGCTGGAATTAACCCTTAAACCTGATCTTTCATGTATGTTGTAAGTAACTGTGCACAATTTAATACAAACGTGTTGTAAGTAAAGGTGCGCTTTGCATTCGTTTATATGTTTAATAGCTGATGTTCACCTATTTCCACTGATTGAGGTTTTAAATATTTTTACTAATTATCTGCTCTTATATGAGCTGGGCTTTTTGGTTTTTGGTCGACCCAGAATGAAACAGTAGGTGGCGCTATTTAGCCGGGTTGGTGACACGCAGAAAGATAAACGAGCTGGAGGACAATTCAGATATTTGTCCCTTCATCATTTATCTTCTGTAATTTAATCTTCTGTAATACAAATGTTCTCAGAACATCTCTGTTATAGCGCAGAAAAGCTTTGATATGAATAAACTGCAGCTTTAAAAGGATGCAGAGCTGTTTTCCCTGAGGCTCCCAGTGGAGGAGCCACCAGGGAAACTCCCTTGGTGCAAATCCCATTCAGACACCAGCAAAGCTCAGATGGTCATCAGAAGAGATGCCCCATTCCTACAGGCCGGAATAATCTGAGCATGTAAAGAAACGGAATTTTTCCTTCCAATGATTAAAACACCAGAACCTCTAGATTTTTTTGTACCCTTCTGGTGTTTATCCCTATTATCACTCCTCCATTCCCATACACACCCAGACGCTGTACGCCGAGTACAGATGATGAGCTGCCTGTTGCCACTTCTCTCTTCTGACAGGAGGGAAGCAGCAGGCAGCGGCGGGGGCCTGGCAGGTCGCCGCCAGGCTCCAGCGGCTCTCTGATTGGCCGGCAGAGCCACTCTTCAGACACGGGTCACATCCCCCCGGGGAAACAGACCCTGCTTCATGACGCTCTGGACCAAAACATAGCTGAGGACGTCACAGCTGCTACGGTGTCATCCAGGAACCCCTGACCCCACTGCTGGGTGCCAGGATGGAAGAGCCCGGTGTGTCTGTGTGTGTGTTTGTGTGTATATTTATGTTAACAATAGTAATGGGATGATATTAAGTCCTTTTTTGAACATACAGGACATTGATGTGACAGAATCCTTGAGGAGCTAAAGTCTTTATGTTCATTTATTGTTTTCCACGGTTTATCAATTATTACACACAGACACACATGCCTCTTCTTTACTGACACTCAGTGGGGGGGTTCGTGGATGACATTATAGCAGCTCTGATGTTGTTGTAACTTTTCCTTTGTTAGAAATCCTAATTTAATGTTTAAGTGATCAGACTGAAAGAACGCGACTGACTTTAACGTGTCATTACATTTCTGCCCAGAAGAGGTCGCTGCTGTATTGATTACGCGGCATAAAAAGTGCAAAAACTGTGTTAAAGTGGAAACTTTGAAAAATTCATCCATTTTTAATGATGCACACATAGCACCCTGATAAGCTATTAGGTGGGAAAAGATTGAAGCAGAAACACTTTTACTGTACTTGCCGAAAAACAACATCAATGAAAAATGCTGTGTACCGGTCAGTTGAGCTCTGGATGAACTGAGAAAGAATAGAGGACAAAAACAGAGCTAAGACTCCCAGCTGCCTGCCCTGCATGTAGGAACCATTTCAATCTGCCCCTTCCAGCTGGTCTCAGACCTCAGAGGAAGGGGCAGATTGACGCCAGGGTGGAATACACCCCCCCGGCCCTCCCCAAATGCCTTCTCTGGAGGGAAAGAACATGCAAACTGCACAGAAAACTCAGGGGATCCAAACCCAGAACCTTCTTGCTGTGAGGTGAAAACCAACAATAATAATAATAGTAATAATAATAATAATAGAAGAAGAATCAATATTCTGAGGCTCTTCTTCCCAAAAAACACTGTGTTACTAGAGGCGCCACGTACTTTACTGCTGGTAGTTCAGGGGCCTTTAACAGGACTGCGTAACTGATTAAAATACATTTACTTGCACTTAATCCAGTGTGCCGATGTCTCCAAATAAATGCAGGCTTTTCATCAGTGCATTAACTCTCTCCTCTTCCTCCTCGAGCAGCCTCATGCCCCCCACCTCCTCAATTGCAATTCACAAAACCTATTAGGATTGGCCCCAGAGTCGGCCTCTGCTTAGCAAATAAATAATGGTAATGATCATGATCCCTCATCTTGTCACCGGGACTCTCCCTGGGGCTCTCGTAGTGCAGGTGGAGGGAGCCTCTCCTGGCCTAATTGGTTCCAACCCTGCAGTCTTCTTCGCAGAAATTTCCAACCGTTCCTCCCTCCCCCCTCCCTTCCACATCCCCCTCTTCTCTGCTGGCCTTGGGACTCCCTTGGTAAACTTTCTCTTCATATGTGGGTGCCATCACCGTCTGCATAAATGGATAAACAAGCTCAAAGAAAAGAGAGAAACCTGATGAATACTACAATAATATGCTGCCACGGGTTGCAACAGGTGCGCGCAACCTTGCTGAATAATCTTGCAGGGCAGGACGGGGTTTTCTTCTGCTGATTTATCCCTGTGAGCCCTCTGAACCGCCGCACATCTAGTATAAATCCTCATTACATCCTCATTTTTGAACAGGTGGGAACGTCTGCGCTGTGGATGTACGAGCGCTAGAAATGTGCAAATCAGATTAGGTAATTCAATTTTGATGCTTTGACTGAAACAAATGAGAAAGACATTCTGGAGGAGGAAGGCCGCTCAACTACCGGCCCACTGAAGAGACGGCGCTAGATTCCTTCTAAAATCAATATCATCTACGCTTATCAAAGAGGATTTCGAATCAAAATTTCCTGGTATTACTTATCCTCACTCACTGCTGCGTTTCTCAGCCGCTGGCAGCGAGAGGATGTATCTGGTCCTGGACTGGATGCTTAATGCGATTCTGAATGTGGTGATGAGTTCATGCCTTCCACAGAGATGCATCAGCCTTTGCAGCTATATTTTGTTTAGAACACTGCTGCACATCCAGTTGGGAAATGTGACAGAACTGTGTCGGCGGAAAATGGGAAATTTAAATATTTGCGCAAGTTGGGCTATAAATCAGGGCTGTAAACTCAAAGCTGCAGGACTAGTTATGGTGAAGTTTGACAAAGAAGAAGAATTTGCAGAGAAATTTTACCACCGTCCTCAAACAGTAACACAAATTCAGGTTTACCTCGGAAGCATCTAACGCACTTACAGCAGCTCTCTAAAACACTGCAGCATCCATACATAGTGACTGGTGTACCTAATGTTAGGAGTTTTTCTTTAATGTCTGATGCCTTTGAGCTATGATGTCTTTGATGTTCAAAGGCTGTTGTGTGTCATCAATCGTCACATGAGCAAGATATGTAACTAGTTCGCAGCCAACAACGATCAAGTTCGTTGCATCAGCAGACGTACTACTTCTGTTCCAAGGTAGGCCTTCTAAAAACGCACAAATAAACGACATCTATGGGTAGTTTTACGGGATAGGGTTTGGTTTCTGGTTCAGTTGGTGTTTTGTAGAGTCTAACATTTCCATCATGGCATCACTTTCAGTTATTTCTTGACTTTTACTTTGTGGGTCTTTTGTGTTGGGAAGTCATTGTTTTAAAATATAAAAATATACAAAACTTCACTACTGCTTGAATTTTTTAGTTTCGCTTACCCATCAAGACAGCCATTTTGTTCTGTGGCCTTTTCACAGGGGATGGACTCAATGGCAGGAGCCCAGTCTGAGCTTTGTTTCAGCTTTAGCTCAGACAAGATAAAAGTGGACTGGCGACGTATCAATGCTGTGAACATCGATCTTCTGGTCAGGCAGGTAGATATCGATGCCCTTCAGGAACACATCAGAGACGTCACCTACTGCAGCTTGGAGACCGTGCGGTGTACATGGTGCCTGACCCCCGTGGACCCGACATTAGTCAAACTCTTTCGGCTGGCTCAGTTGTCACTGGAGTGGTTGCACCATTGCCAGGAAAAGCTTATTTCTAGCTTGCGCGGCATGGAGGACAAAGTGAAGTCCAGTGACACGAAGTGCAAAAAGCTGCAGGCCAAGAGTAAGGGACAGGAGCAGAAGATGAAGAAAATGGTCTCTGAGCTGAAGGCCAGGAGAAATATCATTCAAAAGCAGCAGTCAATGTTTGCAAAATATATGAGCAGCAGTGTCCAGGTAACGCTCAGACGCTAACACTCACTCCTGAGACTCAGGCAACACACTTGGTCAACTCTAGAGGGAGACAAAAGCTCTGGATCTCTAAAAATGGCTAAATAATGTCTGTGTTTTCTTGACTTTCAGTGTCAGCACTGTGACAAGAAGTACATGAATGGGTTTTTCCTCCAGGAACACATGCTGCGGCGTCACCCCAGCCAGTGTCAGAACTGTGAGTGTCCGTCCCACACGTGGCAGCATCTCACACCGCTGGGGCCTCTAAACATCTGCTTTTACCTCCTTCCAGTAACACACCAAATTGGTCAGAAGAATTCTGAGATTGAAAGTCTGAAACTGGAGATCAGCAGTCTGAGGACACAGATGGCCCAAACAGCTGAGGTAGAAGAACGGAAGCATTCCGTCTCTAGAATTCCAGTTGAGGAAAAGCAGAACGTCATTGTTTCCTTCTGACGACCAGGAGCAGAACCAGAGGCTGCAGCAGGAAGTTTGGAAGGTGCAGCGGGGGAAGATGCAGCTGCACACCGAGAAGGAGAACCTGCAGCTGGAGAAATCAAAGATGCAGATGGAGACCGAGAACCTGCAGAAGGAGAACCTGAAGCTGCAGCAGGAAGTTTGGAAGGTGCAGCAGGGGAAGATGCAGCAGCACATCAAGAAGGAGAAACTGCAGCTGGAGAATTCAAAGATACAGATGGAGACCGAGAACCTGCAGAAGGAGACCCTGAGGCTGAAGACAGAGAACCTCCGTCTGCAGCACGAGACGCTGGACATGCAGACAAAGAACGTGAGACTGCAGCAGGAGAAAGTCGAACTGCAGAAAGGAAAGGAGGATCTCCAGAAGGAGGCCATGGCGTCCCAGGCGGAGAACCTTAAGCTGCAGCAGGAGAAGCTGCAGCTGGTGACGGAGAAAGGGAAACTGCAGCAGGGGATCCTGGAGGTGCGGGAGGAGGCTGTGAACCTGCAGCAGGAGAATCTCACACTGAAGTCAAAGAACAGCAAACTGAAGGCCGAAAGAAAGGTGAAGGCTGATGCTCACACGGCACATCATCACACAGGAGTAGAGAGATACTCCTCTACTGCTGGAACCAGGCCCGACTGAAACAGATCCTAGTTTGTCATCAGTAGTTAGAGCAGATTCTAATCTACTGTGTGTGTGTGTGTGTGTGTATGCAGGAGTGGAGGCGGCAGCAGGGGAATGAGAGGAAGCCGACGGTACGGACATCAGATTCACACTGGCTGACATTCGAGCAGCACTACACAGGCTGCATAATTAGGTTGAGGGAGGATGTGAAACACTGTTTTATCCCCCAGAATACACAGAGCACTTTAATGAGCAGTGTATTTTCTTTATTCGGGCTGCCAAGTGTCATTATGGAATTATAGCAAAAAAACACAGCCCACTAGGCAAGTAAAGAATGGGATCTGTGGCGGCTCCGCGAGGGTTCTTTAACTGGTCTGTTGATCCGGGCCCTCCTCAGCGAAGTCACATCTCAGCCTCGCTCAGATTTAGTTCAAAGATTTTATCTTTCCACAGGTGAAGATCTCTTCGAAGCCAGTCCCACCAAAGAAGACGTCCACAGCCACTCCAGCCAAGGTCTCCAGGGTGTGAGTAGAAGCTGATATCAGACTGAAAGTTTGTGTGATGAATGTGATCTAGAAAAGTGTATTATTGCTTCTTTCTAAACAGATCAACCTTAATGAGCAGGTTTAAATGATTTATATGTATATCTGTTTTTGCAACTCTTTAGGTACCCCTCTTCTTCTTCTTCTTCTTCTTTGTCCTTTTCAAGTGAAGAATCTGAAGCAAAAGGAGACGACAGTGAGCAGGAGACTGAAGTCAAAAAACAGCCAGTACACCAGAAGTGTGACTTATCCCAGGAACTCGGTGAGGACAGACAGAGGTTTCCACCCCATCCTCAGCTGAGGACCAAAAGCAGGCTGACTGGAGATGAGAAGGGAGAACCTGGTAAAGATCAGTCGCTGTCCTGGAGCTGGTGGGAGGCGGCTCAGTACAGCCTGCCCTCAACAGTCATCCAGGTCAAACCTGCAGCCACAGACAGTCAACCCAGGAGCCAACCAGTAGAGCCTGACAGGACGCCCACAGCCTCTCCAAAGAAAGCCTCTGCCATGTGAGGAGATTCTCGGTTTACAGTGTGTGTTGATGAATGTGATCCGGCTCTTTCTGGGGTTGCTGGTTGCTGTTGGGTAGAAGATGGCTGACGACATAAAAACTAAATATTTCTCCTGCTCCTCTTCTTCAGCTGCCCTTCTTACTTTCCCTCCAATTCAAGTGAAGAATCTGAAGCTGAGGGAGACCACAGTGAGCAGGCGAAGGCAACAGTCAAAAAGCAGCCAGTAAACCGGAAGTGTGACCTATCCCAGGAACCCAGTGAGAACAACCAAACGTTTCTATCTTGTCCTCAGCTGACCGATGTGTCAGAGACGAGTCAGCTGCAGGCCAGCAACAAGCTGACTGGAAATAAGGAGGAAGAACCTGATAATGGTCAGTTGTTTGTGTACAATCTATGAGAATATTTTCCTATTTTAGTCATTAAAACCTGCAATTAAATGTCTGGTTTGTAGACATTATTATAAACAGAAAATAACTGTCGGATATTTTATTTTAGAACCTTATTTATCTCCCACAAATCCCTTTAGAAACCCATTTAACCCTAAATTTAAACACGCAAATTAAAGTGATTTAGTGTTGTTAATTTTGTAGATTCAAGAAGTGATTGTGTTCAAATTCCCAATTTTATATGTTCAGAGCCTCAGGACTTTAGATCGATCTCCGAAGTTGCAGCAGAATCTTCACTCGCAGGCAGAAAAGCAAAAACCCAACCTGGGGCCCGTCCGAAGAAAGTCTCCTTCCTGCAAGAAAAGTCAGATTTCTGATAGAAAGATGATTTTTTTTATTCATTACTCACACCTAACTAACGTTTGACCTGCTTCTGTCGCTCCCCAGGAACCTTCCTTTAAGCCTAAATGAGAAAAAAAGGCAGAAAGAGCCACAGAAGGTTGTCAGGTCACAGACACTCTGTCAGGACAGACAGACGCTTCCATCCTGTCCTCAGCCGAGCGCCGGGTCAGAAACAAGTCAACTTCTGACCCAGAAGGTGAGTGACACACTTATATCAGCCAAACCTTTATTTCATTAGATGGCAGCTGTGTTCCGATCGTAGCGATTAGTCTGCGAAGGAATGGTCACAGCCTTGACTCACAGACTGTGTCTGCATGAACGCACACTCACACTCACACTCCTCTGTCTGTTTAATTTTTAAGAACAAATTTAAAGGCTTGTTGGAAAAAGTTTTTGGGAAAAAAACGGAGCCAAAAGCGGGCAACAGCAACTCAGCAGAGAGAATCGTGGAGGTCCAGAGAGCCAAGACGAGACCAACTCCGAGTCCAATTTTAGTGCGTGAAATCATTTTACAACATGAAAAAAAGCTTTTTCATTGATAATTCAGAAGAAAATCCAGACAAACTTTTCACAGCTCCGCTTATCTTATCTAGTGCCAACAAAAGCAGCTGAAAGGCATCCAGAATATAACTCCGGGGGTTAGAGGATCAGCAGCCAGCGGCCAAGTGTCCCAGCTACAGCAGAAGGCTGTAGGGAAGTATCCATGGTTCCACAAACACAATTAGCAGGGAAGACCCACAGCAGCCATGTTACTGTTGGACATGTCCTTTCAGCTACTACCTCAGTTCACTCCAGGTGCTTTTCTATCAAATAAATCTCAGACGCTCACTGGTATCTGCATGTTGACAAGCACAATTTTAGCTACTAAAAAACATGATGGACTTTGGAGTTTGAGGGTGTGCAAATGAATGGGGAATAAATGCAATCGATGTCACAGTCCCATTAGGAGAGCTCCACAAACGCTGCTGCGTGGCTGCAAATGTTTGTCCGTATTAACGAGGACCTCGTGTCTCAGTGTGGCTCAAGTGTTGTGGAAGAGTAACTATAGTTGGGCCATAACTCATGATGCTCTCCATTCAGAAGACACCTCAGGGCCCACATTACACCCAGTGGAACTCAATCACAGCCCACACTAAATCGATAATCCTGGAGATAGTCCAGGAAGAGCAAAAGATGGGGAGAGAATGTGTGGAGGAGGAGTAAAAAAACACCAACTCCAGAGGAACAGGCGAGAGGGAGAACAGAGCTGGGATGAAGGATGAAGGCTGGATTTCCTGACTGTTTTTGTGTGAGAATGAGTGGATGAAAAAGGGGTGGAGGAAGGAGAGATAAAGATGTTTGAATCGTATAAGTTGGAGGAGTGCGTCACACCTCAGGGCTGCATCAAAAAGTTGGTGGCAGCGGCAACCTGGGGATGGTGGGGCGACTACTGATCGGTGGATCCTGGCTTAGATGAGCGCTCAGCTTCCTGCATTGGAGGAGAAGCCCCTTTTAATTTGGGGTGGTGATGAATGTCAAAGGTTAAAGGTCAGCCCT
>CAAE01014479.1:455912-478092 GCA_000180735.1 Tetraodon nigroviridis | reverse complement strand
GACACCTCAGGGCCCACATTACACCCAGTGGAACTCAATCACAGCCCACACTAAATCGATAATCCTGGAGATAGTCCAGGAAGAGCAAAAGATGGGGAGAGAATGTGTGGAGGAGGAGTAAAAAAACACCAACTCCAGAGGAACAGGCGAGAGGGAGAACAGAGCTGGGATGAAGGATGAAGGCTGGATTTCCTGACTGTTTTTGTGTGAGAATGAGTGGATGAAAAAGGGGTGGAGGAAGGAGAGATAAAGATGTTTGAATCGTATAAGTTGGAGGAGTGCGTCACACCTCAGGGCTGCATCAAAAAGTTGGTGGCAGCGGCAACCTGGGGATGGTGGGGCGACTACTGATCAGTGGATCCTGGCTTAGATGAGCGCTCAGCTGCCTGCATTGGAGGAGAAGCCCCTTTTAATTTGGGGTGGTGATGAAGGTCAAAGGTTAAAGGTCAGCCCTCATCCCACAGATGTCAAATCTTCATGCCAGATGCAGCACCAGCTAGTGTCTGGTCGGCGCTGACAGGACACTTCCTACGACTACAACAATCTGGGGCTGGGAGGGAACGAGCGCGGCTCAGAGATGGACACTCTCCACCTTTCACCCCTCCTTCATTTTTATTGTCTACTCGCTTACTCTCATTCACAGGGGCCCCCTTGACTCGCTCATCCCCCCCCCCCACCACCACTCTCCCCGTCCCTCAGCCCCTCCTCTGCCTCCATCCACGACTCGCTGTTGTTTTTGAGTGATGCGCCGCTGATGGCAAACGCTGAGCGATGACAGATGGATATGACAAGCAGATGGTTTTGCCTGTCATCTTTAATCACACAAATTCAGTCAGCCGTGACGCTGGCGGCTCCGTCTTGTCAAAGCAGCACAAAGTAGAGACAAATTTATCCAGGCGCACCATAGATTTTGATTCAGAAAGTCTGCGGGGAGAAAATAGGCTACATCTAAAACGGTGTGTTAGCACGTTGAGGTGAGCTCTGATATAAAGCTGGCTGAGCGCAGGTTCATTCTCTGATCGTAATTTTAGTTTCAGGGTTCGTTTGACATTCGTGGGAATCACGCGTTAACATTTAAAATGCCCAGAAGAACCAGATGTTTCTTTTACTCTAAATATAGCAATTTCTAACTCAGCAACAACAATAATTCTCAACTAGCACGTTAGGACCACGAGTCATGGGTGTGTTTGTGATCTGTTGTGCTAATATAGTAAATGAAGTTTCACACTTCCGGCTTTTCACAATTCAAAAATGGTGAGACAGGAAGAGACTGTTTGTTCGCCCATGGGACCCCCTCCAGGTACAAAGACAGCACATCTGGTCTGTAAACAGCCAGAGTCTGGGGTCTGCTTGGGTCCTTGATCAGATGTTGGGGACCCGGACCCAGAAAACCCGAAGGCTGACGCCCAGCTGAGGTTTACTGTTGAGTACCTGAAAAGATGAAAATAAGCTGCGACAAAGATCCCACAAAAACACGTTATCTGATATTTGCAACTTTAACTGTGAACCACATACACACACACACAGGTGGGTACCTGACAGGATGAAAACCAAGATCTTCTAAGTGAGGATCTAATTAACACATAAATGACCAAGTCAGCAGAACACCTTGGTGACTGGCTGATGAGGTGTGATGTCGCACACACTCAGAAACACTCAGGAGCACTGCAGATCACCACACACACGTGCAGTCTGTCTCTACCCAGATGAGCAGATGCTCCATCTGTGGTTCAGCGATGCGTCGATGTCACCTCGCTCCATCTCCCTCCACCTGCTGCGCTTCTCCGCTCCCTCCACCAGCCTAGTTCTTTGCTCCGGTATCGCGATAACTACAGCATTCAATCTCAAGGTTAGCTTGCCAAGGTCAAATTGACTTTAGAATAATTAACTGTCAATTAGGCGAGTAATTGTTTCATAATGTGGTCCGCCCTGGAGACGAGGTGTGTGTGAGGGGGGCCAGCGCTGTCAGAGCTGGTTTGAGCCGATAAGGCAGTGAGTGAAGCCTCTCAGAAAGGGAGGACAGCGAAAGGATACCGACATAAGGGAGCAGCGTGAGGGAAAAGCCTCTATGCCAGCTGGAAGGACGGCTACAGAGAGCTCACAAGGAGGGAAGATGTGATGGGTTCTCCATTAGGAATAAGGGGTAGTTAACAGAGAGTGACAAGGATGGAGGGCTGTTTTGCATGATCATCCAACAGTAATTCCACGCTCCCACTCTCTCTGTTTTTGCACGTATGTCCACAAACAAAATGCATTCACACACAACAGTCGTACAAAAAGGTTGCTAATATGAACTTCTAAAAGCTCACACAGGGGTAGAAGAACTGGGGCATCTGAAGCCAACGTCGACAGAGAGGAGGGGAGGAGGAAAAGCGGTGGAAAAGGAATGAAAATAAGGGATCGAGATGGCCAAAGATAAAAAAGCAGAGAGGAAGAAGACATAAATAAAGGAGGGAGGGGGGAGTACGGGAATGTGTGGTGAAAATTGATGAAATTGTGATTGCCTCTTGTCTTCTAATGGCTGGCCTGCAGGGCCGTCGGGGCTGCGTGCAGCTGAGCCTCTTCCCTCTGCATCCGATCCTCCCGATCGTTACCAATGGCGTTCGCCTCCAAATATATTCTGGGATGATCCATTTAGTGAACACTACGCAAATCAATACGGATTTTATAACATATTAATTTTCTGACAAGGCAAAGGCAGCAACTCCTATATTCTTTTTATTTCCCCGAGGGTAATATAGAGTAAGACCTGCTTCGCAGGTGCACAGTTTAGTCAGTTTTATTTTATTTTTGCTAATAAATGCCTGGCTGTCACCTCTGGAGCAGCGCACACTGTCAGAGTTTGAATCTGTTCCGTTGGTCTTTTCATTTTCTCTTTGTTTTGGTAGTGTTCTGTTGTATTTTCTCCGTCTCCTTCCTCCCTTTGGTGTTTTCGCACCTGAGATCATTTCCTGCGTGTGTCTTACCTGCGTCTGTTCCGGAAGAATAACAATAACAGCTTCACAAGAACACTATTGTTAAATGACACCAGTGTTCAGTGAGCGTACTGTTGGAGACCTGGTTCAGGCTGTTGCATCCTGGATCACATACCGTTCCCGTTTTACTTTGCAATTGTCGGAAATCTGCCTTGTTGACCTAGAAATGAAAAAAAAGTGCTAATTAGAAACAATTGAGCTAATTGCTGCCATCTACCTTGCCTGTGCTTCAGCTGGCAGTTTAATAGGATGAGGCAGATCTTAACTTGAGGCAACGTTGTCTTTAAAGTCAGATTCTTTATTAAATCTTGATTATGCTGTTTCTGAAAAAGAAAAAAAAACCTGAAAAAGTGCTGTACATAAACAAGCTCAGTGACTCCAGCCCGCTCTGGTGTGACTTTGGCCATATTCCCCACCAAGGCTCAGCCCAAAAGTCAGCTCAAATCCAAGATTTCTGTTGTCGTAGCAACAAAAAATATTGGAATTCTTACGTCTCAAGGTTCAACTGGATTAAAACGAGCATAAGGACTTAAAAAAATTAGAGGTAAAAAAGAACCATAATCAGGTGGCAGCAGCTGGAATAGAAGTTCTCGGCTCCGTCCTCCAGTGTGTAAAGTTGCTCTAACTGTCAACTCGGTATTCGTTCTCCACACGTCTGATGACACTAGAGTACCACCTGCTGTGTCTCTGTGTGAAGCTGAAGACGGCACAGAACAAGCCTCAAAAACCCCATCAGATACCGATGGAGCTCCTCTAAGGAGGAGAAACATATGGCTGAATTAACGTGAGGATCCCAAAACAGCCGAGCTCAAGGTTTGATGGAACCATAGAAAACGTAAACATGGATGAATGGATGGATGGATGATGGATGATGGATGGATGGATGACAGAAAGGCACACAAGGGTGCATGGATTGCTGGATGGGAGCACAGATGGATGTGTTGATGGAGTGATTATCTGTAAGATGAGTGAGAGGCAGAAGAAAAGTGGACCAGACAGGGTGGATTGTCATCAGATGAGCTGATGAATAAATGGACAGAAAGATGGCCAGGCGCAGATTAATAGGTGCTTTCCTCGGTGGGCCACCTGCACCCTCAGCATTTAGATGATGGAGAGCAGATACTCATCCGTAATGGGGGTAATAGAGCTCAAAATAAACCCACAAACCCAGGTCCTGATTTTTTTCCCATCATCCTGTCAGAACAGCCGCACTCTCTTTTATGCTCTCAGCGTGAACATTTCTCATGTTTCTGCACTCCGTTCTGACATTTTGTAGAGGCGATACACACGCTCCAGCAGAACAAGTGGAACAAAGCCAAATATCGTACAGGAAAAAGCATGTCATGAGTCACACCACAAAAGATGTGGTTATCAGAGAACCACTGGTCAGGAGTATTTTACAAAGCCCCTCAACCAATGACTAACCTACCTCCTCTGCTCTCCTTAAAGCAAATGAAGACAAGAGTCTACCGTACAAACATCCAATAACAAACTATGACAGAAAGTTGGTCTTTGTGGATCTGTCGATGATCTGGAACAAACTGTATACTGTTAAAACTGGACACTGGTGGCGCCCCCTGGTGGATCTACAGGTGACCGGCTTTGAAAATGTCTGACTCTACTGTGTTAGAGGGGACCATTAAAAAAGGTCTTGTTTAAGTTTGTCAGGTCATTTAAAGTTTGTGTGAGTTGTGCTGGCAGGAACCAAAACCAGTCTTATTATTGTTATTCATTAATTAATTAAGACACTTTCAGTCACCATGAGAGCCTCGGAGACTGGGAACGACCCATCCAAATCCAGAAATGTTCTTGGTGGTGAAGGAAGAAAAACTTTATTAGCCCCCAGAGAGGAAAAATTACTGTTCTCACACTCCGTTTGGAAGACAAACATTAGTACACGTAAACATACAAATAACACTAGGACACACAGCCACTGAGGCAGAGGTGCCAGAGCGACTAAGCTGCCCTGGAAACGTCCCTTAAGCATTTACTGACTGTTTACAGCCACGTCGTTCTGAGGGTTTGTATCAGTTTTGTCACAGCCAATTAGGCTGCTTTTGCTTGATGAGCAGGGACAGTTACTAAACCCCCCCCCCCCCCCCAAACAAAAAAAACTATTATTATTCTTTCATTATATTCAATCTAGTTTAATTTCATTCTCTTCTCTTCTCTTCTCTTCTCTTCTCTTCTCTTCTCTTCTCTTCTCTTCTCTTCTCTTCTCTTCTCTTCTCTTCTCTTCTCTTCTCTTCTCCCTTCTGTCCTCCTCCTCCTCCTAAAGTTAGTCAGTTGAAATGTGAGACTGCTTGCTTATTAGGTGTATTGACCATCATCTTGCTGAAAATAATTGTTCAAACGAGCATTATCTGTTGGCACGCATGCAGCACCCACACAGGAACAGAATAAAAGAAGAGTCTGTAGGGGGATAAAAGTGGAAATCAATACACCTGTAAGCACCTTTCTGTCTCCTAACGAAAAATACATAAACATGGACAACTACATACTCTAATGACTTATATTAATATAAATACATTTACAACAACAGAAGTTTGTGGCATGTTGGAGCCTAAATTAGTAAATCTATATATGGTATGTACATTTTTCAGTGGTTACCAGGCGACGGTTAAGCCCCAGGTCCTCATCAGGACGTCTGACCCCAGTGACCTCGGGGCAGATTGCCTTGCAGTTGCCGTAACTCACAGAGACACATTAACAGGTGCTCGTGGTGGTGCTCATCAGAGTGTGTGCTCTTTATTTAGATATAAATCATTATACCAAAAACTGAAAACAGATCACTTGCTTTATTAGAAATGGTAAAGGTGTAGGGAGAGAGCTTTGTGAATCCGAAGGATGTTTGTGTTTTACAAAACAACTCCTCACACACATGTTGTGAACTATCTTGGCAGGATTTATGCCCGCTTGACCTTCCCCCTGCCAACCTACTGATTTTCCTCAGCGTGTAGTTTGCTGCATGGTTGTCCAACAACAATTACTTTTGAACGTGATCACTCACAACCAAGCGGCAGTGACGTGACAGGATGGAGAGATGGTAAAAAGAGCGACCTGGTGGAACAGACTGCATGGAAGCAATTTGATCAAAACAGCAAAGACAAGTTCTTAGAGGTGAAAAGTGAAGTTAAAATGCTTCTTGCTTCAGAGAGACAGGACATTAATTCTGATTGTGAAAAATCTTTTTATTTTACTGTGTATTTGTACTTTACGACACCCCTCCACCTGCCCGTGTGCTCCTAACGTACAAATATTTGCTCCTGTGATTCGAAGGTAAAGAACAAACAGACCCGGTTTGGCCATTAAACATTGAAGAACCGCAGGAGACACATGTTGACATGAAATATTAAGTCAGGAAAAACCCTCGGGAGTTTCAGACGATGACCGAGAAGGTATGAAAGCAGAATAGGAAAAAAGACAAGCGCAGGGAAAAGAAAAAGAAACATGTTTGGCTGACGAGTGTGAGGTGTAGTCTGAGAATTTTCTCCACTTTCTTTTCTTTACTTTTTTTTCTATTTTAAATGATTCGTGGTGCATGTTGGGAAAGAACATACCCTATCTTCTACCCACCGCAGCCTGGAGGGGTCCTGTGTGCAGACTGAAAGATGTTCAGTTGTTAATTTTAAAATTTCAGAGGTGAACCTTGCACCTAAATTTAGAGGAGGAGGCAGCACACTCTGATGAAAGCATAGTACTGAGCCCGAGAACAGGACAAAAAAAAGCATGTCTGTGTCTGTCCATACAGCATACGTGCAGAGACCATCTTCAGGATCAGCAGAACAGACACTCCAGGAACAAAAGTCCACTTTTTACTGGCCAGAGCATGCTATTTGACTGTGTATGTTAAGCATGATCTGAGATACATTCAGCTGCTGGAAAATGAATTAAAGAAAGAGTGTCTTGGTGAAAAATGGGTCTGTCGCCAGGAGATGGCAAGATGATGGCTATAATAAAAGAAAATGATCTCTGCAGGCTGGGCATCAGTAAACACTGTGGATAAAATACGACCATTTGGTTATGAGCAACGTTCTGCTAACTCGCTGCTGAAGCTGCCAGCCGTCTTTTGGGTCCATTAGTGTAAAAGCAGGTGTGTCTGTGTGTATGTTGGTTGGTTGGCAGTCTGACCCCTGTCCTGTTCCAGCTAGGATCCTATTGGTGCGTGTTCAGGCTGATAATTAAGTAATATAATAGATTGGGGAGTGGAGGGAATATTACTGATACAACTGCAGTGTGACCCCTCTCAGAGCAGCCAGCGTGCCCTTGAAATTGGGCGAAGAAGAAACAAATTAAAACCAGGGGTTTACGGTTCCAGCTTAGCTTCAGCTTTAGCCCTACACCAATGACTAGACATGTAACCAGCAGTGCAAGGAGCCAATGGCTGGAGCCCAGACCAAACATCTCCTCTAATGAGAGAACATGGTGACATTGTGCAGTGTGGGATTGTGTAATCTAAATTCCTCCTATTCCATCTGCTACAGTGCCCCTCTCCAGGGGTCCAGCGCCACATTGGTGCGGGCTGTCACACCTCCGCTCGCTGCCTGCTTAAATGAACAGCACTGCCCACACATCAGGGTCACCTTACAAAAGTACAGCGTAAGCGTCTCCTCCTGCTTTTCACCCCTCCGTCTTTGTTTTGACCACCTGTGTTTTCCATCGTGCGTTCACGCTTTATCGCTCCCACTCTTCCTCAGCAGCACAGACATTATTATTGGACGACAACAACAGACATGGCAGCAGGTAACAGTGGGCTGTTGATTTGCAAAAGTCTTGTTTTGTTTATTGTTGATGCTGTTTTTTATTCCTAAATCCTAGTAAAAAAGATTAGAGATAAAGTGTACAATATTCTCACTCTGCTGCTTACAGCTTTAGCTTCTTTTTATGTTTAAAAGTCCCTTAATTATGTATCACATATGGGGTCCTGTCTCCTACCACCACCATCTTCTCCAATTAATTACCATCAGTTGCTCAATGTTGTCAAGTCAAATGTCAAATTGAAACGTGATTAAGAAGTGTGCACGTAGGTAAAGGCTCAGCAGTGATTACAATATATTTAGACTCCATTTAAATATTTAAAATGAAATTAAAAGTGAAACTGTTTAAAGGTGTTTAAATTGGCATGTGCAGGTAAGAAAAGATCACATTTAAGAAAGGTAAGAAAGCATCACATATATAAAGTGTCTTGTGAAACATTAGATCCCTTTGTCTGTAATTTTATGGTACTTGATCTTGGGGGGGCGCGTGGCGGGGGGGCAGCTGTGTGACGCAGTGTGATTCCCATTAGTGTCAGCCCCACAGTGAAGTCTGGCAGTCATTCACTTCTGCAGGGAGATGCAGAGCAGCATCGTTAGCTCAGCTGTCATGGTTAAGAGGCCCCCTGCTCAGTCGACTCTGGGAGGTCCCAGCCATGTCGCCCAAATGATGACTTGACTCTGAAGTTAAATACAGTAAAAATCCTATATTAGTCACGTGTCGCTGTCTACGGATTTCCAAAAGGGGCGCTTTGCGTGCAGGATTGTCGTCTCATCTCATCTCTTTACTTTAATTTGCTGCTCTGGTAAGGGGGGGGTCTGCAGAAAGTCATAATCATACCAGTGGTGGGCAGTTAATTAAATTGTGTGACTGCACATAGAAGGGGCTGATTAAGAGCAGCGGCTTGGAGGCCAGGGCTGCGACAGCAGGCCTTTGTTATCCCTGTCTGGACATCTCAAGACGAGTGAATCTGGAATCACGTGGCTGCATAAGAGTGTTATTGTTAATTTTAGGCTTCATTCTACTTGTCAAATGGTTTGCAACCTTTAATAAAACACACCAATAGTCCGACACAATTACTCTAGAACAGCTCCAAACACAGATCGCATTTCATAATGATTTTGATTAGTAAATAAATATGATGTTAAAATATGGCAACAAAAACGACACCATTACTGTAAATTCTTCAGAATAGGGCCGTGCGTTATGAATGATTTTATGCAACAACAGCTAGCGTCCTTCAGATTTTGCTCAGGTTGGGACAGTGTAATAAAATGAAATGCTGTAAAAAGAACTTTCACTGTCTTCGCTACAAGTCTGAGCACCGAGGCGATACCATTTTGACGTGACACATCGCCGGCTGCTAACGACAAGAGTTAATGTTGCGAGGCCCCGAGTTCTACATCTTCCTGCCACTGCTGCCCATCCCAGACTTGATTACTACAACAACAGGAATATTATTAATCAAACACCACTAGAAAAAGCACACACACAGATAAAGACATTATAGCCCAAACAGTTAATAAATGCATATCAGAAAGAACAGTTTAAGCAAGCAGTGTAATTGTGGACTGATGACACAGAAACTACAGCCACAGGATGCTAATGTCCAGCCCATAAACCCCCACGTCTGACCAAGTTGGCCCTTGTGCCCTGTTGGAAAGATGATGGCAAATGGCACCCAGAATGGTCAAAGCGGACTAAGGGAGAAGGGTAATGCAGGCGATCCCTCAAATAGCAGGAGGCAAACTGGCCCATGACCATTTGCTGCTTTGCTGCTCCTACAGAGAGGAGAGTTATTTTTCACTGGATTATCTCCCCCTAATGATCACGGGACTCTAATTAAAGGCGTGATTAGGGATCGCTCTTAAGCACCTTATTGGAAATTAAGTGCAATCCATTCTGCCTGACAGCAAGTTTCTGCAGACGCACTATTGCTGATCATTATGACCAGCAGGGAGAAAGATGCTGTCCTGCTTTTTAGGTGAAAGTTGGTGGGAGAGAGCAAGCACGAACGCAGCTGCTGAGGCTATTTATGCTCTGACTTGTATTGTTTGTTCTTCAGAATAACATTTATGTATCAAAAGGTTAAGGAAAAGGAGATGGCAACACGTGACTGTTAGGCAAAAGTAAAGTACGCCTGCACTATGCCTTTTTTAATTTCAGTCTCAGTTGTGAATAAATGATCTGACTCTTGCCTGCTGAAAAGCTTCTGGTCCGAAAGAATCTTTTCAAATTAGTGTATAAATGGTGTGCATGCGCGCCCACTCGTAGAAACCACTTAATACACAAGGAAAACAATGATGTTACAGTCTATTGATTTGATCCATGCATGCTGCAATGTCCACCCTGGGGCATCGATCCCCTGATTAAGCTGCATGTTGCTGGATTTGCTGCATTAAAATGCTTAAAACGTCTTTTTTTGTGAATACAACATGTGTTTGTTTGTTTTGCCGAATCAGTGAGGATAAATATATTATCACTCTGCCTATAGAGAGGTGCAAAACGGCTTTTACGTATACAAACACACCCTGATGAACCTCTGAACATTCCTGTCCAGATTGAGAGGTGGAAATGCATGTTGTGCATTTGTTTCACCTCTCGCAATTCTGGCAAAGTTTCTTGAAAAGGTCATTTCTATCTTGTTAGAAATGAAAATCCTTTCAGAGAGGATTCGCTACCCTTTCGTAACCTTTACACAAGAAATCCCATTGGGTTGACTCATTGTGCGGCAGAAAGCCTCATAAATCCATATTCCATGGAATGGATGCATTTAATCAATGGATTTGGGCCCTTGTCTTGTCTAATCACCCGGTCACACCCATTGATCATGACAGCTGGGTCAGAAATGGAAGCAATTACCAATCCAGCAAAACACGCTGCTCGTGATCCGTGTGTGCATGTGCATATATGTAATTATGTGCATATTTGAAAAGCTTTATCGCCTGCTATCGGCTGCATGCGTTAATGAGCTCCTGTGGAAGTAAATGGATTGTTGGGACTTGGACTTTTGCTGCGGGAGTGTGAGAAGTGTGTACAACTTTGTAAGAGTGTGACAGGAAGGGTCAAATATTCCCCGAGGGCCTGAAGTACTCCTGACCCCCCTTGCAAGACCAATTTAACCACTGGTTAGTCCGTGCGAGGCATGGGGTTGGCCGATGCTTGGCTGACACCACGTCTGACGCTTGTGGATGTGTTCGGGTGACATCTTAACTAGGGCTGCTCTTATCAATTAGAGTGAGGAGGAGGGAGAATGCAGCACCAAGGGGAGGCCAGAGGTGAGAAAGAGAAAAAAAAGAACACAGCAAAGAAAGAAAGGGATGAGACAAAGAGGTGCTGAGCAAGAGGTGGGTGTTCGGAGAAGATCTGTGATATTTACACTGCATATTAAAAATAACCTCAGTGAGCTGGAGCCTGATACAAAATGATGAAGTACAGCTGCAGCGTCCCTAAACTGACATCTGCTTATGCCTTGATTTTCAACTCTTGAAGCGTTTTACATTTTTTTTATCTTTTAGAGGCGTAAATCTGGTATTCCTAAAAGGTACTGAAAGGTTCTGCTTAACTGGATGTGTTCTGGTGACCTGGAAAACACACAGGGTCAGGTTCTTTTGGGTATTTAAAAAATGATCTTTAGGGAACATGCTAAGGGGTTTTTTTGTATTTCTGCCCTTTGATGATGTTTTCTCAGTCTCATTTCAAGAGGCTGGTGGTAAATTGGCGCACAGATTCTGTTTCCTGAGCTCCTCAGTCTTACGTCATTTGTCTGATCCTCACCAGATTGTTCCTGATTTGTTATACACAAGCCATCTTTCCAGTTACTATTTTTGTTTTTTGTTTTTAATAATTTTCAACAGATGATTTCTTTCTATTTCTATAGTTGGCCATGTGCACCTCTACACGCCCGGCTAGCTATCATTCTTTACTGCCCTGCTTTTGGTTATTTGTATTCTTCAGCTCACACGTCCATCATCCAGGTGCCCATCTGTGTGAGATTTGAAACATCTGCTGTATTCCTGTCAGATCTCCCCCAGAGTTTGTCAATGAAGCCAGCAGGATATAAAAATGACTTCTGAGCTCATACACACAGATATTGCAGAGTAATGGAGTTTCTGGGAGGTTGACCTTTGTGTTGCAACTATGCAACGATGCATGGGCAGCATCTAAAAAATATCATAGATATCAAAATACTCTTTAATTCATGCTTGAAATCGTTAAACATGATGCTATTACTCTGGTGGTGTGGTAACGATGATGAATTGTCATCTTCAGGCTGTACTTTACTAACACGCAGGTCTGACAAAGTGCCAAGTCAGCATCACACGAGGGCTTCAAGCCGCCATCTCTTCCTACAGAGCAGAAAAATGCTGTTTTCCACTTTTTTAGTTGCACTTGCCAGATATTCAGTTCTATTGCTTCTACAGCGTAGGCTAAAATCACAAATCCACTCAGTATCACAAAGTGTTTCTCTTAAAATTCTTCTAAACGCTATAATTTAGAAAGAAAACAAGCATAACTTCACGATTCAGCCTCCAAATTTTGGTAATCCGGTTGCTAAAATAGCGTTTTAGTGATTAAATGACTCAACATAAAACCTGCTGTAACATTTTCAGCCAAAGACCAATAAATTTGTCCTCACAAGCAAATGCATCATTGTTGGAGCCTTTTGAAACAACCCGTATTTTTAATAAGGACACTCTGCTTTATCTACTTCACTTTTTAAAATTTTATTTCGAGTGCACAACAGCTGCAGATTGTGTTACTTATTAATTGACATGAAAAGCTGACATTTCTCACACCTTTATTGCTTGTTTTACATCAGTTGCAGTGCTACAGTTAGCAAAAATGCCATCTAGTAGATAAAAACTGTTACAGGTTAAAACTTGGCAGGGAAAAGCTGAAAATCATTTTAAAAAGTGGGGGAAATACACCCTCACAGCTGACATTGTAATACGTGCTGGTCATTTAGTGGGCATTTTATCACAATCAGCCTGAGATGCAGATGTAGTGGGTTGCTTGTGTACTGGACAGTCCCTCATCAATCTCTGCCGTGCAGTCACCGCGGCAACGTGGTGAAGAAAGAAAATAGCTGCATTTAATTAACGCACTGCCTCCTTTGTTACACAGCTGCTCAGCATCTTTCAGGCCATCAAGCAAGAGAAAGAACAGGAAACTGATTCGTGCTGAGGATGCATGGATTAAAAAGGGACAGAGAGAGAAAGAGAGGACAGAGTTGGAGATGTAAAGAATCGATGGGGAAAAAAGAAGAACAAGGGACAACAAATGAATGGCCGAGCAGAACGTGCCGCATCTATGTGCAAACTTTATAATGAATGTCTAAGTTTGGCAACCGTGATGGATGAGTCAGGAATGGTGTTTGTCGTGAACGCAATCTTCTTAGAATCGCACTGCTGTTGCCCTGTTCCGAGCCCTTGCGAGCTCAACTCTGCTGCCGTCAGGAGTGTTGCTGTGACTGGGCCATTAACAGTTGATGATCTGACAGTGTGTAGAAGTGTGTAGAACACACGCACATGTGTATGACACTCTGTCTCTGTTAATCACATTTTACTAATTTGGCAAAGCAGCAACATAGGCTAGCAGGCTAAAACTAAAAATACATGCTGAATAATTTTTCAACAATCTACACTCAGAATGACAAAATGAAGTTGAACTAAGGAAATGCTGATTTATTAAAATAAAAAAGCTCTTCAAAATCAAATTAACCCGTAGTACAAGCTAGGCTTATGAAATGAGCACATGAAGGAAGCACCTCAGCTCGAGTTTGGTTTCCTTTATCTCACAGAGAAGCTGATTTCAGCCACATCTTATGTTTTATACATTAGAGTTTAGACCCTTACTTAGGTCTGCATTATAACAGAAAGTGTAGTGTAAGAAGATCCACAATATTAAAGAAACTGAGCAGGTTTGACGTAATCAAGCCAAGGTAAAGAACACACGGGGTGAAGGTGCGATCTGTTCTTGGAGGTGCCCACAGTCCAACACCCACAGTCTGCTCAGCGTGAAGGACGAACAGCAGGGTCCATTTCTCAGAGATGTAGGTGGCCAGCTGCTGGCCCACCCATCAATATCATGCAAGCATGTGGTGCTGAGCTGCCATGTGTGTCCCCACAGCTTAGATCAATAACACCAGCAGCCTGAACACCCTCTCAAAGCCTCAACCAACCTTTGTTCTCACACAGGGATTATTGTGTGTGTGTGTGTGTGTGTGTGTGTGGTTTTTTTAATCTTTATATTACCAACTCGATTCACAGAGCTTTTTTAGCACCGCTTTAGTGGGGCTGATAATGAGGCGATCACATGATGACTACTAAAGACATAGAATAAAGTCAAAGTTAGATGATCCTGATATAAACCAAAATCAACAATCATATTAAAAGATAAGTAAATCCCCTTTTTTTACACACCATCTCTGAAACAGCCAAAACAGGTGGGTGGAAAAGAGGGCACAAAATAATTGGGGAGAGAAAAAAATGAGAGGAAGGAGAGGTGTTCACCTTGAGAGTGCTCATCCATTACAGGAAGGCTGAGGCCCGCTCTGTCACACTGTCACGGGGACGCCACCTCCACAGCACCGAAAGGTCACCACTTCACCGCACCACTGCCAACAGGAAATACACACACACAAGCACACACACACACACACACTACAACTGTAGTTTATGGAAAAAAGGGTGGATAGTCCCATCTGCTTCCCTGTCACCGAAGAGCTGCTGGGAAATAGAGCCAAATAAACAATTCATACACCGACTGTACACCGAGTGGTGCTCAACACAAAACCCGCAAACACTCAGAAGGGTTGTCTTTAAACTTGGCTTTACAACCGTCACATATTTTATTTTACTGTATGGTTGGGAACAATGACCTGCTTTTGCGCTTAACCATCACCTGCAACTATTTGCTGCGTTTGAAGTGGGTCATGCTTGGCTCGGTAATTAGTACACGTGGAATAATGACGTTTCCACTTTTGAATCGTCTTTTGTCTGTGTGATTGTCTGAGTGGGGGCAGGTGTAGACGATTCCCCAGCTGCATCCCATCCTGAACAGGAGACTGTTTTTTGGCAGCATTTTGAGCATAAATGGAAACTCTAGTTCTGCACTTCTCACTTCTCATTAGCGGGACGCATAAAGTCACTGGATGCATTTAAGCTGCATGAGTGGGTCAAGGAGGCCCACTTTCAATTTTGAGGTGGGACAGGAGGTTTTTTAATTTTATTTTATTTTACTGTATGCTTTTTAGTTGTTTATTTTCTGATTTGTGTGTTCTTCAATACAACTGTTGCTTTTCATAAAAACTTTAAATGGTTTCATGGAGGGTCACACGGTGGCGGAGCTGTTAGTGCTGTTGCCTCACAGCAAGAAGGTCGTTGGTTTGCTTCCAGCTGCTGCGTAGTTTCCATGTTCTCCCCGTGTGTGTGAGTGTGCGTGGGTTCCTCCGGCTTCCTCCCACAGTCCAAAAACATGCAAGGTTAATTGGAGACTCTAAATGGTCCCTAGTGTGTGAATGTGAGAGTGAATGGTGTGTGTGTGCCCTGCGACAGACTGGCGACCTGTCCAGGGTGCATCCTTTCACCCTCAGGTAGCTGGAGATGGACACCAGCAGGGTTTGAAGCGCGTAGGGAGACGAATGAATGAATGGTTTCATGGATTTCCAGCCGAGTGTCCATTGACACAAATATGCAAATAACAACAAAAATATTGTTGAATCCTACAAACAAATCTTTAACTGATAATATTGAAATATTAGAATTTTTCCAGCACTGCTTCGTTACAATACAGTGACACCTTAAATTGCTCCGTTTATAAGTTTATGTCAAGCTTCTTGTTTAGGACAACGGTAAATCATTTTGCACATTCTGCAATTAAATAAAATTAGCTGAAAACAAAGGCAGAGGCCTGAATGTTATAGGCTGAAGCGAGCAACTCATTGAGCTGGACGAGTGTATGAAAGACGGGCTTTCTTCAGAACCTGGAGAAAACAGGTGGTGTTATGATATCAGCGCAGTGCTTCAGAGGCTTTTAGCACAAATGTTCACCTAAGCGTCCAGTTAGCAGTTACCATCGCATCTGTTTGAGGAGAGGAGCCTCACAGTGGGAACCTTTAGACCATCGTTAATCCAGGAGTCCTGCAGGCATTCCGTTAGTGGAAAGCATTAATGAGTGTTTAGCAACTATACTCTTTTATTTGTGCTCCAGTTCCAGGGGTCTTACAGCATGTCATATGTACAAAAGTCATTTTCTTTTTAACACAAAACTTTCCGTAGCGGAGAATAAATCTGACATGGAAACTCACGCCACCGTTGCAGTTGTAAATTCACGAGGAGCCGAAACTATTTTCCTCAACCCTAAAATTTACTGGAAAAGGTACCTAGGAGGAGACGTGTAGCTTTACGGAAACAATGGTTTATTTTTAAAACGTGATTAATGGCTCCAGTTCCACTCCACTGTCTGACCAGCAGTTACTCAGTACTCAATAAAGAACTGAAACCAAGTAAGCAAAAAAAAAAAAAAAAAAAGAGCAGTTAAGACCGCCTTCGCAGGCATTACCCCTGCTTGGGTAAATGGGTGGTTACAGTTAATGTTGAGGAAGCCTTTGTTTGCTCCTGCAGCGTTGGTGCTAATAGCGCTAATGTAACAAACTGGTGTGAGTAGCACTTCCAGTCAGCCAGTCTGTTAGTCTTAAAGATGATGCAGCTCTCTTCTCAGAGCGGTTTAAAACAGACAAAGAACATGTTCAGGATGCAGAGAGAATCTGCTCTGGTACAGTCCAATATTACGGTACATGGATAAATGTACCAGATGTCACACTGAGATTCATGTATGTGAAAGTCTGAATTAAACGATATCTAGAGATGGAAGAAACAGCCCCTCAAGACGTGCTGGGACGCTACAGCCAGGGAAACCTGTGGAATTTAGGCGGTGAAAAGAGAGAGAGAGCGAGAGAGAGCGAGAGAGAGAGAGAGAGAGAGAGAGAGAGAGAGAGAGAGAGAGAGAGAGAGAGAGTAGTTTTGAGAGAAGGAAAAGGTTAATTGTGTCCAAGAATACTTATGGCTCTTTGCATTTTCCATCATTCACCAAGGGCCACTTTAAGGTTTCCTGACCTTTTGTTTGCTACTTAATGAAACCTGTGTAATAAATGACACCGCCTCCTCTCCTCCTACCTCTGTTGGTGTGATTTAGTAAGAGCTGAAGCCCGTGTGCAACTTTCTGCCTGTCTTCCTCCTCCTGTTCTACTCCGTCTTCTGAACTCTCTCTCTCATTCTCTCTCTCTCTCTCTCTCTCTACTCTCTCTCTCCCTCTCTTTTTCCCCTTCTCTCTGAGCCTGCATTAATAAAACTGACACTCCAAACAGAAGAGATAAAGGGAAGTAAAGATGGGAACCAAAGTCTCTCAATAAGTGCACTTCATCATGGAGTCGACAGCCTCTAAAACAAGTGTGGCGGGGGAGATGCAGTGAGGAGGATGGGAGGAAGAGGAGCAAAGTGGATGAAGGGACGGTTATAAAAAGATGGCAGATTGTGGGGAAGGTCACTGTGTCAGGGGAGTGGTTGGTTAAAGGGCTAATGTTGGCAGTAAATGCAAACACAACACAGTATCCAAAAAAGAGGTGTCTGTCACACTTCTTGTATATTTTTACTCTTTATTGACTGACTGGGTTTTTGGCGGCGGAGCCATGCTCATGATTGGTGCTGCACTGTGAAACACTGTTGGTGAAAATGAGAGTTATCGAGTGCACTAGAAATGGACCGACATGGTCCAGTGTGTATAATTCTACTCCTCTATCAGAAATCAATAAAATTGAACGTGTTTGATGATAACTGCTCTTTTAATCTTTTCTTTTTTAGTGCTGTATGACAAAACTGAAATAAGGCGAGTACTTACTTACTTAGGACCAGATTTGTAGTACAAGAACATCTGAGATGATCGCGTGTAGCAAACAGCAGTGCCGTCACCTTGAGGGTGCAGGTCTCTGCGTCTTCATCTTCATCTTCATCTCCCTCGTGCCCTTCTGGAGAACCCAAAAAGATTTTGCCAGCGAAGCAGCTGAATTTCCTTTTTGAAGAAAACAGCAGATGATTTATTTTCAGAAGCAGATTGTTTCAAGCTCTCACAAGTAATTAACAAGTTGAAAGATGCGGGGGAAAGCAGGAGGCAAAGAGAGACAGATCCTCGGTAGCTTTAATTGGAACAACATCTCACATGGAGGTGTCGTACTGGTCCCGTTGGCAATAGCCATGTTTCACTTCATGCCTCCCTGTGCTTTGCTTTTTTCCCACTTTCCCTCTCTGACTGTACTTGCCTTCGACACCACTGGCCAATCAGTAGCCCAATTAAGTGTTTTCATTTCATTCTTCCTGCGTCTCTCTTTTAAAGATGATCCAGATTCCCAATTAGAGGGATATTCGCTTGGATTAATGAAGGGATCATCGTCTGCGGTCTCATCATTTTGCATTGATCCACTTTAAAGCCTTTTCATTAATGTAACTCACAGCATTTAAAAGAATGTAGCCTGCTTTTATTTATTTGACCAAATGTAAGTTTAAACAGCTGAAAAAGACACAGCCAGACCTCTTCTTTTGCCGTCCCTCCGTTTGTCTCCTTACAAGCCCACAAAGAAGTGATGATTCAAGGCGGCCATGCGTGGCCCCCGCGTGAGCTTTGCTTGAGCTTGAGGATGCTCAATGAGACGCAGAGAGTGTCATTTCTCAGACCCCTCCCGCAGGCTCGCTGAGAGGGCGGACAGGGGAAAATGGAAGTGTAACACACAGACTGTTCAATTAGGGGCGGAATGGTGTGAAATTGCCTCCAAATGATAAGCCTCTATTACCACTGCGGCTGTGTTCTCTCCTGCTAGCTGAGTTGTTTGGCTTCTTGGAAGGAAAGCACAAACTCAAGAGATGTATCTGCACATGCTTTTTCATGTTTCTAAATCTGTGGGAGTCCAAGATTCCCGCGATGGCTCCTGACTTTAGAAATGTAATCATGCCTCTGACATGCTGACGCGGCTGTGTCATGATTTTTTTTTAATGTTTTATTTTTTAGGCTACATTTATGGACATTCCCCTTCCTTTGCTTCAAATCTCAGCATTTTATGCTGCTTTGTCATTCTAACTTTTATTTAACTGGTTTATTCACTGGAAATGATCATATGCTGTTAGCCAAAGTGAGAGTAGTGCACATCTAAAAATAGCCTTAAATTATTTATAGCCAATTTAAAAGATAACAGTTCTGTTTAAAGCTTCCTCGCCCCCGCTGTGCCGCACTCCACTCCTCTCTGACTTTATGGATGAACGTGCCTGCAGCCACTCCTCTTGGCTCATATGTCACCCGGATAAAGGTTGGGGAACAGAGCTCCTCTCAGACAGTAAACCAGGAAAGGCCAAGAGTGGGCAATCGGGCCAGCCTCACGGTGAGAAAGTTAGAGTCAGAAGCACCCAGATGGAAGGACAACAGCTCGCAAACTTTACTAAAAATGAACAAAAAAGAAGAATTAAAAACAGCAGGACACACTGGAGAAACCCTCATGAATCAAAGGTTCAATAAGCTGAGTGGTGCTTGGGGTGCAAGGAAGGCAGAGAAGCTCTGCAGACTAATAACTTTTAAATATGCAGCAGCTGAGTGATCCTTGGAAGCTCTCAAGATTTTCCCCTTAACGGTTTTATTATCATAGCCATTCATCATGAGTTTTGTTAGTATCCCTAACTTTTGCATCAGGTGGATGGAGCACATCAGACACCAAAATACATTTTTGCAGAGTAGAAATGATCACAGGTGCCTTAGTGTTATATCAGTAATAAAAGTGACATTAAATGTGGGATCTCTTGATAATTCAGCATCATACATCAGTTCTCCTCACTGGTAAAGCGACAGGTCAGAAAGGAGTTGAAATGCGTATGAACACACAGTGGATTCCTCACACCCGCGCTATCCTTTTCACCACACACCCAAACAGCAGCTGACAGAGCCCAGATAAAACAATAATTACATTTTTATGGATGACTTTACTCGGTGAAATGAAAAGGCTCCAGCAGCGAAAAAGAAACGCCACGCAGGTATGATGTTTAAATCCCAATCCTGCTGAAATCAGCAAACCTTGGCGCTGCCGGTTTTCCTCCAGCACGTTCCTGACAGTGAAAAATGTCTGTATTCCAAAGCACAGACTGGGGGACCATGTGAGAATAAGAGAGACGGAGTGAGTGTGAGTTAGGGCGTGGGATAAAGAGCATCCGGGTGTGTGCATTATCCTGTAAGCAAGTTCCAGCTGCTAAAAGACCATTTTTTTTCTGCCTGCGTCTGTTATTTTTGTTCAGTGGCATGAGGTGAATGATCGGTCTGTGCTTACAATACTTGGGGGCCAATCTTGTCCCCTTACCGGCTGGCCGTACTCCTAAAACAGATAGAAACACTGCAACGTGTAACGACCTGCGTGCACAAACTCACTCCTGACACAGCTTACCTCACCACGGCAGACAGATGGAAGGAAGAGGGTGGAACCATCAGAAACCATTCTGCAACCTTTCGACCGCTTGAGGGTCTCCAAGATTAATGGCTGACACTTAGTTATTCATTTTCCTTCACTGGTTTTCCTTCATTTTTGCCTCCAGAACCATGCTGATAGTATAAGTCATGAATGATAGTGTGTAGGGTCCTAAATGGTCAATGTTGTGATTAAAAAAACTATCCGTCCTTCTCCCCCCCGCCCCTTTGCGAACAAATGAAAGAAGATTTAGGCTGTGTCATGGAATTATTTAACTAGTGAAAAAACGACCCATCCAATCCTGTCATTTCATTTAGAAAAGCTCTAGTTCTGCTTTATACATTTTTAATCACTGTGGAAATCAGGCACATGTTTCATTTCCATCCCCACATTATCCACAAATTGATATAGAAATGCCCTTTAACATCTATTTGCATGTCAATACTTGCTGTAGGAGAGGAAAAAATAGCTGTTGAACTGTTTCATCAGTGAGGGTCTCAGAGCTGTCACGAAGGCTGACTGTTACACATGCAGCAGGATATTTATAGCAGCCCCAACAATGAATTTATTACGGGTCTGAGAACCAGCAACACACTGATACCTCAGTCATTGTTGCCATAATGTCAGAGTGGTCAATAGATAGTAACATAAAGTTGCTGCGAAGTGGGTGACTGTTAGCCGGTTGTTTAGCCTTTAATGCAATAAAAATAGAAAGTGTGTTCAAGGAGGCAGAGTAATGAAATTCCCCATCATACCGTCCTGTATGCTGAGGAGCAAATGCTAACTGATACACTGTAGAGTAATAAATGCAACCATCCTTAATCTGATCATCTTTAAGGAGATAAAGGCAAAATCTTACAAGCAGCAAAATGAGACCTGACAATGATGAGATAAGGTATAGATTAAAAATATTTAAATTGTGCCTCAGACTAAATGGAGGTAGAAAAACATTATGGTTTCTGTGCAACCCCTCCCCGGATTTGAAAAGTCAGGGGATGACTGTCTATCAATGTCTGCCAGGTGCTCTTGTTTTTGATTCACCAACCAGAACTTTCACTCTACTCAGA
This sequence comes from Tetraodon nigroviridis, assembly GCA_000180735.1. Lineage (NCBI taxonomy): Eukaryota > Metazoa > Chordata > Actinopteri > Tetraodontiformes > Tetraodontidae > Tetraodon > Tetraodon nigroviridis. The sequence continues at coordinate 456,799 of CAAE01014479.1, read as the reverse complement.
CTCTTGGGCTTTAATTATGCCTAAGGCGCTACTGGGCAGCCTCTCTCTGAGCATAAATACATGAGTGAAGTTAGAAAAACAAACACAGTTGGACAGAAAGACACCACAATAAGTTACTGAGGTGATTTTTTTTTTTTTTTGCACATTTACACACCTCATTTGAATGTTACACAGAATTGTCAAGGTTACTCGGTCTAGTCCCCTCAGCGGCTGTGTGGGACTGACCGCCTCTGAATAAGAAGCACCATAATGGCTGTCTGTCTTACCTTCCACCTCAGTGTTATTAGACCAGCAGCATGTTAAAAAAAAAAAAGAAGATTTGACACACATAGCGAAATTCCAACATGGCCAGGAATGTTATACAATGAATTTTGTATAACAGGCATTGTTCAGCATCACTCTCGCTGACAAACCGAGGAAGGAATGCTTCGAGACTCTATTATAACCCCCCGCCCAGACCCCGCCGGCATTTCCAGCATCTTCAGACTGCATCATTACCTATTCAGGGCCGGTTCCAGCTCTGTCATGGGACTCATTACTCCATTGCTTTGTGCGGCTGCAGACGGTTGCACCGCTCTGCGGCGGGTAAGAGAGAAGCCGTGGCGGCCGACCCCAGAGCACAGCTACTGACCTGCAGGGTCTTTCAACACAGCACAGGGCATTGACCACTGAGGGAGGTGTGTGGACGGCACACCGCCTAAACCTTTTTAAAGCATCACTGTCCGATTTAGAAGCACAAGTGTGTGTGTGTGTGTGTGTGTGTGTGTGTGTGTGTGTGTGTTAGTGTGTTAGTGTATTTGAACAAAGAATCTTTTCTCTTATTGTCCTCTTCTGCTTCTTTTTGTCCCCTGGGTTGTTGAGATTTGCAGTTAATGATTCAAAATAGC
>CAAE01014479.1:428052-455678 GCA_000180735.1 Tetraodon nigroviridis | reverse complement strand
ACACACACACACACACACACACACACACACACACACACACACACACACTAAATGTTATATGATCCAGAAAGAGTGTGTTAATAGAAAAATGAAAAAGCCCTGAGGGTGTGAGTGGATCTTCTCTTTAGGTACAACTCTCATTTGTCCGCTGCCTTCACTTTCCTTCCATTCTCAGGCCACAGTCCAGCACCGCTCATGACGGCTGCAACGCTGCCAGATCATAAGAAGTTCACTTTTTAAACTCTGTCTGTTTGGCTCAGAAGGAGAAGACTCGCTTTTCATAATCGTTCATACGGAACATACATCTCAAAAACAGATCGAACCAAAAAAAGTAAAAGTGTTTTGGAGAAAAATTCCACCTTTAAATCGAACTGACTTGTGTAGTTTGGGGAGTTTAGGCCAGTGGACATCACACAATCACACACTGCACATCCCTTTAGGAACGTAGAAGGCAGTTTAGTGATATGAAATCAGACCGGCTGAATTAGTACGGCCATTAGTGGCTCATTTACCAGGCGTGCTGCCCTCACATTCGAGACCACTCTGGGATGTTGCAGTAGCTGCACACAGATCAGCTCTGCTGACGGTGGAGAACCATGCTTTCCTTCTAATAAAACACTCCGTTTTTCTCTTTTTCTTTCTCTACTGATGAGCGAAAAATTCCACACCACTAGTGACCAAGTGTCAGCTAAAATTAAATCTAATCTGCGTCCATCTAAGCTAAATAATGAGCTTTAAACAAAACCTGTCAGACCCGCTCGTGGAGAAATTCACGTTTAGTTCCATGCTAATTAAATTCGGCTCGACAACCATCTGAATGCTCACAAGGGAGCGCAAATGTAAAGATGAAAATATACTGTAACGGAAGTCAGCTTCTTCACTTTATTTCTCCACGCAGGCCACATTCAATAGGAATAATTTGAACTCAGGAGATTTAAATAAATACATAAGAAAAAGTGAGAACTTTGTTATCTTGTGCAGTTTGTGCTTTAACACATTTATTACTAGAATTGCTAATCTAATTGACTTATGTTAAATTTAGATAAAAATCTGATCATACTGCTATACAGGGTTTCAATTTCATGGCTAATCATCAGTTTTCCATTTGGGACTTGTGCCTCACAGGTGTAATTTCTGCACTGTTACTGATATGATTAGCCCACCTCTGTTAAACCTCTGACTGCTACCCTCACCTGCTGTGTCACTTTGTCACATTTGCTTCATTCTGCACTTTAAACAGTCTTAAATAAAAGACCAGATCAGCTGAGCGGCTGGCAGCTGTGTGTCCGTCTCTAATCACCTGCATCAATGCTCAGCCATCACCACATATTTTTCATTAATTCGGAAAATGATGCTTTCACTTGTCCTCTGTACAAACAGAAAGGAGAGCTTTTCATCAAAGCTGCATGGACAGAGTGAACGTCTGTTTCCAGTCAGCGCGGCAGGCAGCTCTTACATGCTCCCTGTGTGACAGATGTTGGTGAGTTAAGTCTTTGATAAACGGAGACACTAATCAGCTGTGGCGACACTGATGCGATAAGCATGTAGCGCCATTTTCCCGTTTACTACCTCATCCTGCTAAAACAGATTGTCCATGTTCTGTCTGACAGTGAGGTCAGGTGAGGTGAAAGATGGCATGTGTGGTTGCTGCGGTGACGTGTCGTCCTCCACACGTTGCTTGTAAGGTTTGCAAAGCTCAATGTGTGCTGGTTCTGTCACAGTCCCACTCCTACCTATGGCTCATTTGCTAAAACAGGTGCTCTGTTGCTCCCCGTGCATGTCATGATGGTCGTGGCTTTGACTGATTGCTGATGAAGAGTTGTTCCTTTTTTTGTCTCTTTATGCTGTCTGCTGCAAAAAAAAGAGAAACTTTTTGATTATAAATAACACTGAACCTGAACTTGAACTTTGAAAAGTGCTTGTTTCTTTGCAGTGTGGGGGCTGTTTTGGAGTGTGTATTTCAAAAGGTGTTAAAAGCACATGTGCACTGGTGTGCTGAGGTTTGTGCTTATGTTTAATTGAACAGCATTCCTCTTGTCTCACATCTCCACCTCTCTGTGATATCTTTTGACTCAACACCCACATTTACATGCAGCTGTTACTTTTTGGAAAAATCTAAATGAACGCCATCTGCCTCCTCTCACGTTGTTGAAATGGACCAGTGAATAACAACCCTGACTCTACTGTACATCTGTGTCTCTGGATTCACCGTTTAAAATCTGTAGCTGATCTAACATCCAATTTTGCAATTGAATAATCGAAATATATAGTATAAAATTATGTAACGAGAAAAGAAAACGTCTGCGTCTGAGTTCCTATCTATACACAAACTTCTTGGTCAGACTTTAAATTGATGAGCCTTTTCAGGTAAATCTCAGATTTTCCAGAAGTTAAAAGACCTTTCAGGGCCGACGTTTAGTAACTTTTTTGAAACATTATTTTCTGAAGCTTTCATCGGCTTATTGCTCCGACTCACCCTAAAACTCTCAGTGGCGCTGTATAACTAATGCACTGGGCAAAGATGCGAGATGAGTCTGCTATCTTTAATCAAACATACATGCTATATTTGCAGAGAGGTAGTACATAAATTATGGAGATTAGCATGCATGATATTAAACCTTTTTCCCCGATGTAGAACTTTAATCATTTACAGTGATGTGAATGAGACGAAAATGACACTAGATGTAATAAAAAGTAAGAAGAGTGAGATGTTAAATGCTGGCAGGCAACTGTTTGGGAGGGTGTTTCTTAGCAAGCTTCCAGCATGCAATATAAGGAAAACTGGTCCTGTGCTGATGGAAAAGGCACCAAGGAGCTCATTAAGAGCCGGCGTCCAACAGTCTCAGCCTGACCTTTCTCCATCCACTTTTCAAAATGAAGGCCGGATCCTGTGCTTTGCTGGACAATGCATGCTAATAAGGTGTGTGAGTGCAGGTTTTCTCTGTGTTTAACTGCTCACGTTAAAGGTAGGATGTGAGGAGGGACTACCAGCTGTAGTTAGCATGGACATGTTGCTAAAGGCTATCACTTTCCATCAGCCTGCAGACTAAGAAGAACATAATGCTCACCATAGTTTTCTATTTATGTTCAAAGTTGCCCTAGTCTGAATAATGGAAAGCCTAATATAGCAAATACAGAAAGTTTGAAAGTGCCTATTTTGTTGCAGTTTATAGAAAAAGTGGCACCTTTAGGCTATAGACGGGGGAAAAAGGGTCTTTGTCTCCAGCTTGAAAAGAAGTAATGAGGACCAAACTGGCACCCTGACCTGCTCCTGGTTACCAGCCTGGTGAAAGTTCACACTAATCACCGATGGTGTGAAGGCATTGGCTTCACCTTTCTGCTCAGTCCACCTTTCCAAACCAAAAATGATGGCTGCTGCCGGCCGCAGCTTGATCTCACAGGTCCAGATTCTTCCTTGTGGTGGATAAGAATTGGATCATTGTTGTTGCATTTTGTGGCAACTGATTTGTTAATTTTAGGAATCTTAATTATTGTTACTCTGTTTTGAAAATGAATAGAAGTACTTTTTTTCATAATTTGACTTCTACACAATGTTAATGTGGCTGCTAAACACAGCTGACAAAAACATTTTCTTTCTGAATCTTTTGTTCTTAATTCCTTCAAAAAACATCTTAATCTTTTAAATTTTCAGTGGGTTTGTTTTATGAAGTCGCACTACAGAAATAAGTCAGCAGTTTTTATAAGATCAGAGGAAGGATTGTCACACTTACGGACTGACCTTCACTTCGGACACTAAACTGAGTTTAAAGGCTTCACAGAGCCAATATGGTGACATCTGAGCTGCTGTAACAGGCAAGGAGAACTTTTAGCTTTTTACAGAAGGGCCCAATTTAAGGGGAGCAACCACAAGCGCAGTCCTTGTGTGGCCGTGGGAGTATTTCCTCCAACAGCATGGCTGCATGGGAACCAAGCAGCTGCAATCATCTGCCGTGGGGTACAGAGGGAGTACACAAGGAGTTAAAGGTGTCATGGAGAGATGAAGTGTGGTAATGCGTGCGAAAGGATGACAAGAGAGGTAAGCTGTGGGAGGTGAGAGGTAGATAAGCCTGCAGAGAAAAAGAGACAGGGCAGCACAGGTAGAAGAGAGAGAGAAAGAGAGGGAGAGAGAGAGGGACTCAATTCCAAGTGCTCTCAGACAGGCCCTCTTCCCCAGAGTCTTTCTATCATCGAGGGATCTTTGACTCGATAATCCTGCCTCACGTCACATATATTACCCTGAATTCCCTAAAATACACGTACGATCACGATTACCCCGCCCAACACACACACACACACACACACACACACACACACATAAACCAGCACAAACAAATACACACCCCCACCTCTGCACTCCTGCCCAAGGCCCAGGGGGGTGAAGAGCAACGGTACCTGTCACTGCGCTTATACCTCCAGGCAGCTTGTGGGGCAGGGTGGGAAGGGGTGGGCAGGGGTGGCCTGTTGTCACTGTGCCCAACTAAGAAGTCACCTTTCCAGGATATGAATCTTAATGAGATAAGGATGGTGGGGGAGGGATAGAGGAGGTGGGAGCAGATGCGTGTGTGTGTTTTTGTGTGACAGATGGGGAGTTGTGGAGCTGACAGGGCCTGCATGCTGCCTGGCTCCAGGGATTATTTTTGGTAATTTATAACCGTTGTTGCTGAAAAGTCATATCAGTAACCACTGAAGATAAGACTGTTCTCAGAGAGCACTGAAGTAGCTGCACTGAGGCTGTGCAGATAACACACATAACTCTGTGTGAGGAGGCAGAGGTCAAAATTTAATATGTGTCTATTGAAGCAGCGGTTTCTTTTAGTACCGATTTTTGTCTGCAATTGCTAATTAGAATAAGAGGGATGTTTATTATGTCACTATGAATTTTTCTGTTGCTTGTTTGTATTGACATTATTGACAGAGGGTTCTGGAGTTCATTCCAGCAGTCACCGGACAGGTCACCATTCAGTCACAGGTCACAGAGCCGTCACTCACACTTCCAGATGTGCAGTTTGGTTTTTGCATCATGGGAGGAAGCAGCAGCGCTTCTGACCAAAGTCAGGAATGTGAAGAGCCTGAAAAGGCCACGTTAAAAGGTCTGAGCTAGAACAGAACCAGGGACATTCCTGCTACTATCAGAGCACCTGTCCAGGGCAGCTGACTCACTCCGACTCTTCCACCCTAATGGTTGCATGTGTAGATCAAACGAAAAAATGATTGCATGTCTAAGTGGTCCTTGGGTTTGTACAGTTCAGATGGTTGTAGGCGGGAAGTGTGTGTGTGTGTGTGTGTGTGTGTGTGTGTGTGGGGCTTGTCCTTAGGGCAACATCCAGCAGCTTCCTATTGAAACCTTCCTACAGCAGACTCATCCACTAGCTGTCAATGTTGACTTGTCTTCCAAACCACTCAGTCTGTCTCTGGAGCATGGCACGAATTTTTGGCAACTGGTTTTGGAGCTACTGTCACCAACTATCTCGCCAGTTTGGAGCCTTGCAGAGTGTTGCTGTTGCTTAAGTAAATATAGATGTTTGTCAGCACCCACAGACCAACGATCATTATGTATTACAGTAATATGTGCAATAACATAGTTAAATCACAATAATGGCGGATCAGAAATACCAGCAGTGCCTTGGCTGTTGCTGAGCGCAAATAGTCAAAAGCGATTCCATCGTACAGAGCCTGTAGCATGAGACAAGGCACGGTTCTACTAAGCTGCTACTTTATATTTGGAAAATAAGCACTTAAAGCTGCAGCCAAATCGATGCTCTGTGACCCTGAATTATACGGGTGTGTTTGACAGTAAAATCTGATTATGTTTGATCACATTTTGACACTTAGACCGATCAGGCGCAGGTTGTCATCTGTATATGATCTGAGCCACTTGGACAGAGCCATCGACGTAATCGGAGGTCAAAGAATGTTAAGGGTCGTTAAACATTAGCTGCACTGAGCAGCGCCTCAAGGCTTAAATCGACCATTTTGCTGGCTCGTATCCAAAGGATATTTGCCATGCATGCAGCAGTTTCATAATTCATGAGCATCCCGAGGCCTTTTATAGAGCTACTGATGTAGGAATTAGGAATATGGTGGATAAATAATGAGATGGCATATAACATTTATACTACATTGATGCCAAAATTATTAAAAAATAATAAAAAATAGTCTTAAAAATTATCTTGACTAGAAAGAAAAAAAAATACTGCAATTTACATTTACAGGGGGTAAGTTTCCACCACTTTTTTAAATAGAAACACAACTGACGTGAATATGTTGAAAATGAATCTTGTTTTTCACTATGTTAGTCAACAACAAATGTCACAATTTATCTACTGTTCTGATAATAAGACCAATGTGATAGTTGGGAGTAACAGCCCACCAACAGTTTTGTGACCCTCAGCGTGCAATGAGAGTCATTGGCCATAGGGTTCAGCCCAAAATAGGTTCAGCCTCTTTGGTGACCCCACAAACCACAGCAGAACCCTTTTGTGTCTGTAGTTTGAGTCAGGTGGCTGCCTAAACAACCAAAACCAGAACAAAAAGATGAAGACAAAACTAGATTAGATTATACCGGGTGGACATTGGACATTGGCATCCACGTGATCGCCACATTTGTGACAAAGCTCTAAATCCTGCCCAAACTGTCTCATTCTCCTAGTTCTGACTTTACAAAAAGTTGTGAGCTCTGTGGCAGTGTCAGAATCATTCCGGCTCCCTATTAGGGCCGCCCGCTTCTGACAGACAGATGTAATCAAATCCAATTACCCCACTTCTCCCTTTGCTTCCCATTAGAGCTCATCTCTCACTCTCCTCTCAAATTCCCTTCCTGCAACAAAACATTTGAATGACAACAGCAGAGTCCTCACACGCTCAACACACACGTCACACACACTCCTCGGCTGTGCGTCTTTCACCGTCGCTCCCTTCCTCATGTTCTGCTTTTCATAGGAAGAAGCAAAACAAAACAGCACAGTTTGATATCACTCGCCCAAAACTCCCAGACTGCACTGGGAAATGACAATTTCCACACACAAAAGGCTCCATTACTGCCAGGTGACCTCGCGTCATTGTGTCTCTTAACCCCCGACTAAGACACCCAAGAAAGCAGGGCTTCACCGTGAACATTAGCAGGTGTGTGTGTATAACTGCGCCCCATCGTTTTGTGTGTTCCAAAGCTCCCCATGCAGCAAAGAAATCTCATTCAGTCCAACTTTTTGCCTGCAGTGTTGCTGTTACTGCACAGATTTGTTATATTTTAATGAAAGAGGAAAAAAAAAAGTAACAGGCGTGTGAATTTATTCTGGCACGATGACCTCAAAATTAAAAAACTACCCTGTCTCCTCTGTGTTTTAAACGCTACGGAGAGTAAGAGAAAAGTTAATTAGCTTTTCCTGTTGACCTTGTCCAGCTGATTTTGTGTCTTCTTCAGCCTCCCGTGTCTCTCCTCACGCCAGACCTCCTTGATAAAAAGGGCATATGGTCTAAAACAAACACGCAATGTTGACACTTTTATTTCCACGTAAGGCTCAGGATTGGCCTCAGTGTTTATGCCAGAGATGCTTTATTTTTCAAATTACCTTCAACGTTTTAGCCTGTGTGTATTTTGCCAAGATGCCATCAGCGTCACTGAGCAACACAAGCGTGCACTTCTTGTCCTCCACTTGTCCCTAAATTACAGTTCACATATTGCAGGAAATGACAGCTGTAAACCCTGGATCCTAAACACCCTTTTTATTTCCTCTTTTCACAATTTGCAGAGTTTTCTGTTTCCAGTATACACCAGTTAGACACAGGTATTCTTCAACATTCTCAGCTTCCGTTGGTTTTCTCATAATTCATCAAAGTGTTTTCATGTTAAACTGCTGTTTGGTATGACCAAAATGATAAATACACACATAGTGTCTGAATAAAAACATCCACTGATGTTTGCAGTTTTGGAGATGATTAAAGTTTCTGCTGAGAGAGAGAAAAAAGAATCAAGCTACCATCTTTTTCTGAGCATGTTCGTTCGTTTAACATAGCCGTGCGGCGACTGAATGAGTTGAAAGAGAAGCCTCCGTTTAAAGTGGAACAGAGACGGGGAGCAGCTGGACCAAATTCACCTGCCACTTCCAATGTGTATCAGAAATTGCACTCACACCAACAACACTCCAACAGTAGGGGAAGGACAAAAATAAAAAATAAAAAAACAGTGGAAACAGAAGGACAGTGTTTGCTTTCACCATATAAATCACAGAGTAGATTGAATGGAGGGCAGCGAAGAAAATGGAAAATGGCTGCATTCTTTGAGACCCGCTGTGTTTGATAGACAAGTTTCATGGTTTATGAAGGTGGAAAAATTGGTGTAACACTGGTCTACATCCTGTTTTTTAGAGCAGATCTTGGTCGTCAGGGTCCAGGCTGAGCCAGAGATCAGACTGGAACCCAATCAAATATCTCTATAGAGATCTGAAAACGGTTGTCCACTGACAGAGCCCACAGTACCTCGGAGAGGTTAATAAATTGCATATTATTGGCCAGGTGATGGGGAGCAATGAGCCCACTGGAAAAGAAAGACCGCAAAACAATAAGAAACAAAGGTCCCAACCAGGCTAACAATACCAAAGAAAATAATTCAAGCGCTGTGGTTTTTAACTGAGACTTCTAGTATTGATGCAGGTCTTGTCAAATACTAGAAGTGTATTCCTCCAATAACACCAGCATGGTTTTTAAAATAGCTGTTAAAAAAAGACTGTTGGGTAAAACACTTTAGAATATACCTGGATGCATTCACCTTGATCAAAACGTGACAGGTTCATTTCAAATTAATTGTGGTGGTGCAAAGAGACAGGAAGACTAAATATGAACCGTGTTGTGCAGATAACCTGGATAAGCTGCACTGATGGGCTCGAGTATCTCCAATCTGTACCATTTCTGTATTAAATTAGGTCAGAAAGGTGATCCAGGCTCTGATATTTCCTCATCGGGACTTTAGCCCAGTGGTTTAAACCTCTGAATGATTGTAAAACCACATCAATCTATGAACGTGGTGAAAATCTGGGCTGTTGCTGCTGCGCACAGATCCCCATCAGCCCAAGCAGGGCTCTGTCTGCATGCAATGACTGGTTGCCTCACACGGAGGCAGTACTGCGTCACTGGAACGCTGACGAGCGCCGCAGACAGGCTTCACCAGGCCTGGGTCTCAGGCTGAGAGGAAGCCTTTCTATTATGGGATGTGTAGTCCCACAGCAAGGCAACTGGTATGACCCTTATCTGTGTCAGTTCCTCACAGAACATTTAATACCAAAATTGCTGTGAACCACTATTGATGTTTAAAGATGTGACTTACAGTGATGAACTATTTTCTAATGTTTTTTGGTTTTTTTGAAAAATGCACTTTCAGTTTATTTTATTTTGTTTCATAAATCAGCCAAAAAAACTACTCTTGCGATGTACGCAATATATACAGCACCTACATTTATATATGGTAAATGTTCTTTACGGAAAGATATACCCTTGTATTTTGTAAATTTAAGTGTCTCTCAAAGTAAATCCCTAAGGTGAAAGGGGAGATGTGAAAATATTGCATAGCTTCTTTCATTTACAGCTACAATCCAGGAATATCTGTGTGTCCTGCTGTGTCTCGGTTTGCTGTTTCCACTGTCATCATGTTAACAAGCACATAATCCTGGTCAGAGCTGCTGTAAATCACCCCTATCTGTCCAGACTGCTGTCCACCGCTCTCCCCGGCTGTAGCCATACCCAGTTTGGCGCCCAGCGCGATCAGATGAAGCTGACCGCCGTGACTCCCACTGTGATAAGAAGCCATCAATTAGGCAGATGGCTGACTGAGATAATCACAGGTTTATGCCAAATTATAGGGGGGGGGGATGGTTTTTTTTCTCTCTCTCTCTTAACAGGTAGACAACTACTGATGCTGAATACTGTATATAGATTATTAATATTAATGAAGACCACAGACAAACAAAAACAGATGAGAAACCGTCGTGGAGAGATGGACTAAGAAGCAGTGGGAAAAACTAATGCACACTTAGCAGGCCAGTCAATCATCCAGACAGGCAGTTATCCAGAGGGGACAATTCACAATACAGAGACAGAAAGTCAAGACGGACATTATACCGGAGAGCCGTCTGCAGCCAAGCAGCCAGCCAGCCAGCCAGCCAGTCAGAAATGTATGGCTGATTGACAGTATCTTGTAAGCCTACACAAACAGAAACTCCATCAGACAAACACTCCTCCACAAGGACACACACTCCAGATAGACGAGCAAACACTGTGTGTCCCAGATCAGCTCATTTTTAAAGGTCCACAATCAGGCAGGCAGCAGCTGGGACTGGTCATCAGGGAGAGATGCAGGGCCACGCTGCCCCAATATATCCATGCAACATTAATATTTCAAAATTGTTTCTCTCCGAGTTTATAGTCCGGCCAGCTTGTGCCATCCGCCTCCCTCACAAGGGCACTTACAGTAAATGTTGGGCCAAGATAATGACTCTTTCCCTTTTTGCTGCTGTGCGTTTAAAAAAGGGAAAACAATCATTCTTTTCCCAAGCTGAAGGGAACTGTGTGACTTATTGAAACCGCTGACATGATTAATACTTTCATGAAGTTGCTGCGTTTTGTCGATCTTAAAAACAAAAACCATAACTGTGCCAGTCAGGTCGCCAGTACATGAGATCTGCTGTGCGCGGAGGGCAAAGGATGGCGAGGGGAAGAGAGGGGGAGGAGAGAGGGAGAGATTGAGAGAGAGAGAGAGGGAGAGAGAGAGAGGGAGCGAGAGATCCTTTTTCTAAATCGACCATCCAGCGATCCAAAAGCAAGAAGCGCTGATGATCTTCAATTAAACCCTGTCTTTGAATCCAGTCTGGCCGGACGCGCAGCAGGAGCGTCTGCAGACAGCATGGATGTGCCACAAGAGGCGAACCGCAGAAACTGAAAGCGCCGCTCAAAGTTTCTCCTGAAGAAAACAGCGTAGCAGCGACCGAAGAGACGCACAACTTTACGCGCCCTCTCCCTCGCAGTTTTTCCCGTGTCTGCCTGTTGGGATTGTTTTGGATTCCGCCCTGTGGTTTGTTTTTTTTTAATGTTCTTCCGGAGACTAGTGTAGTTTTCTTTTTCTTCCTTTTTTTTTGGTCGGGGTGGTCTGCCAGAAGGAAGACATGCAGCTTCTCGGTTGGACCGTCGTTTTTCTGTGCCAGTGGATCCTGCGGAAGGTGAGTTTCCCCGCAAACAAACAAACAAAAATTGTCTTTTTATAGCCCAGAGGTGTGCCTGTCTGGTGAGTTTAGAGACGAACGTCCGTCATGTACAACTTATACCTACAAGTGCAGTTCTCAGAAATGGACTTAATGAAAACCAAAATAACGCACAGTTTTAACGCGTTATGATTCCAACCATAGAACTGCTTACAGCAGCTGATTTAAAACTTTCAAAAGATACAAAAAACACAGAATTCACTCAATTAATTTGCCGTTGTTGAACAGAATTTTGATTATTCTAATCGTGATTTGACTTTTGCCTCATCCAAACGCGCGTAATTTCTCTTCGCTCCGCGCGCTTCTGCTCCACTCCAGACACCGCAGCTGCCTCCTTATCTATTTATTATCTCTTCGCGCTCGGAGCAACTTCTTTTAATTTTGCTTCTGAAGTTAAACACGCCCGTGGGTTGTGTTATTATCTCGGTATCGGAACAGCTTGGCGCGGACGCTGCTGCCGATGACGCGCGAACTGGTGCGTACATTCGGCTGTTCTCTTAGCGTTGGCTGGGTTAGAAAACCTCAATAATATGTATATCTGTAAAGAAAACAATGGATGAACCACGACAGTCCAAGAAGAACCCTGTCCTTCATGCCCACCATCTCCAAGTTATGAAAGAGAATAAAAACATGACCTTTCACTGCTTCTCCCTCCTCTGCCTCACCTCTGCCTCTCCTTTTAACTTCCACCTTTTCCTCCCTCACACATAATTCTGTCTGTTTTTCCTCTATCGTGGATGTTTTGGGTTTTTTGGGTTTGTACGTTGGGATGTAAAACATGAAGTGGCACCCAAATGTCTTTCAAAATAGAAATTTCATTAGCAGAAGAGCTTCACGCACCGAACACGGTGGCAAAGATGTGAGGCGGTGGGAAGCTTAACTGCTTCCAGGTTTATTTCCAAGTTTCTCTCACAAGAGAATAAAATGGGGACTCAGAGCAGTTAAGTGTGTGAGGGTTTTTTTTTTGGAAACACGCTGCTGACTGCTGGCAGATTGGGGTTAGGTTGTATTGTGACAGGTAATAACACGTACGCTGCGTTTGAAGATTGAATGCAAATAATTCCTTATCCTGGGCAAAACAGCTCTCCTTCCTCTTGAGAGGAGTGCAAGTAGGTTTGGATATGATGACCGACTTGCTATTAGATTATGTCAGCCATGCTTTTCAGTAATGCGCCATTTGAATATGTGCTGGATCATTTCTACTTATTTATATATTTATTCATTTTTCAGGGAGGAAGTAGCCATGAGAGACTTGTTTGTTTTCGCCAACAATGCGGCGTCGACGACTATTCTGCTGACATAATATGACATGTTATGTCTCAAGAGCGCCATTAGTTTGAGGGATTAATGGGGGGAAGGCGAAGGTTTATAAGGAGGAGGTATGAGGAAGCGAACAAGTGAGCGGTGGGGAAGCGAAAGGCACCACATCCCTAACTTAATTTCATGGCCTCATTGAACAAATCTTTAGTGGCCGTTTACTGTACAGCAGGTTTGAGGCCTGTTGAAAAGCATAGACACCATTCAGTTGTCAGAAATACAGACCCAATTTTCCAGATTAAAAAAAAGGGGGGGAGGGGGGTGCCATCGAATATAAATATCTGCAGGTGGGTTCTCACTTTTATTTTTTTGTTTCTGTAAAATAAATAAAGAATGCACATTTCCAGTGCTGCAATATTTCCCTCTACCTTGTGCTTTGAAATGATACCAACAGTAACAAAACCAGAAAAGATGTGTGAAAAGCCTCTTTGCTGTTTCATGCTCCCAGTCGGAACAATAGCATTAGCCGGCATCTCAACCTGACAAAATCCTCTTATCTCCCCGGATAAACCAACTCGCTGTATACCCCAGGGATATTACAGCAACTGAGTCACTTTAATTTCATTATATATATTCTGACTTCCGTTGCAGTCTCATATCATATATTCTGCACTGCTTTGCATTCCAGCCAGACTCGCTCCTGCTAAAACGCAGCTCTTGTTCATGCCCACATGTTTTACACTTTTACAAGCTGTCAAAACAGCAAGATTTTTTTTTTCCTCCCAACTGCAAATTAATCCAGGTGGTTGGACGTTTCCTTCCCACTTTCTGTGCTTTGCTTGTCCGTCTGTCCATCTGGGGATCATCTAAACTGTTAAACAGCCCAGATTTAACAGGCAGGAGGAGGGCACCCACTGCTGCGCTGTAATCTCTGCAAATGATATTCCCCATTCACGACCTGATTAGATGTGTAATCTGTTAAATCATGATGACAGAAGCAATTACATTAGCGAGGTATTTATTGACTCCAGATGAAAGTTCCCAGAGTTTGCAGCATTCTTTAACCCAGAGCAGGGCTCAGATTTGTGCTGGATTTATTGGATTCCAACATGGTTTGTCCTACATAACAATATATTCTTACCTAAAATTTTTCTTCCAACAACACCTAACAGACTTTTAAAAACGAGCTATCACTCGCATGTTGCTGGGAGTGGTTCCACCCCCATTTTTGAATTGGCCTGAAGAAGAAGAAGAAGAAGAAGAAAAAAATTTAATTTAACTTTGTAAAAATGTCATATCTTTTAGACTAATGTAAAATAAAACATCGCTGCTGACGCTCATTTTTAAAATAAAGACAAAGTCGGGTTATAAAAATGGCCTCATAATCTCACGACTGTTCTGCAATTTCTGGATCCAGCTCCTCTCAGATCCAAGTTTAATAATAGAGCCCCAGAAATGAACGCTGCGCTGCCAAATTCAAACTCAATTACAAACAACAGAGTGCACCTTCTCCCTGACTGACAGCTCAACTAGACCTCAAGTTCCAAGAAAGGGAGCTTTTTTTACATCTGCAATTATTGATAAGGTATCATTTTAAAAGCACAAAAGGCACATGCTGATGCTGTTTTCAGGGTTGGTCTCACCTGGACACGGACCTGACTCAGACATTCTGCTAATATTCATGCATTTAGGTGCTCTTCTGCACAATTTTTAAAAAATTGGTCATCACGTCGCCTCATCAAAAAGGACGCTCCAGAGGCTTTTAAACTGTCGCTGCTGGCGAAATACAAATCAGCCTGTCTCACCTTTTACTTTCTACACATTTGCAAATAAAAAGCTGTGATATCATCTATCATATTGTACTGTTGTAGTTTTACTCTTTTTGTGTTTGTTTTTTCTTTAAAGATATCTATCTACCTACCTACCTACCTACCTACCTACCTACCTACCTACACGTTTCAATGTCAGCTTTAAGCTGTCTTTTTTCCTAGTTTTTTAAAATTCTTTATATAGGTAGTCAGTAGTAAAAGACAGGATTTTCTGTTACCTAAAAAAAAAGAAAACAAAAAAATCTTTCTGTTTAATTTTACAAACGCGCCTCCAGCTGTCAGAAGAGGCTCGCTTTGGTTTGGGTTGAGTAGATTGCCAGATGGTGGGCTTTCAAGCTGCAAATAATGTTGGTGATTGGATAAAGTTTTGAGAGGGTATGTTGGAAAGAAAAATATGGAAAGTTTGAGAAGCAGGCGTAACAAGTTGAATATAGAAACCATTTCCTTCCGTCTAATTCGAGAACTAGCTATCACATATTTGATCCTGAGAAAAGCACTCGGAGAGCACCGCCAAGTAGCTCATTTTCACACATATTGTGAGTTAGACCTTTAGTATACAAGCTGTAGTAATAAAAGGTTACATAACATAGTTGGTTACTTTACTTTATTAACCCCCCTTCGCTTTGATCATTGGATGATAAAAGGTCAGAGTCCCTCTGGAACCTGGAATATCACCAAAATGAAATTATCTGTTTCTTGGCCTTTTGTCAACATTTCCTGAAGTTTGCATTAAAATTAATTAATAACTGAGTTATTTTGGAAAGACAGGCAGACAGAAAAAAAAAACAAAACACTGGGTGTCATTGATCCTCTGTGAGAGAGGTAATAATGTGTACTTCTCTAAAAATCAGAGCATTAAAGCAAAGGCGGAGGAGCAGATAATCACAGTCCATGACTTTGCTGCTCTCAGAGGTTCTACAGTCTCCAGCATGGCTCTGATTTTCCTCATCTCAGCTGTGTCACAGTTGGTGGCTCAGATGCAATCGCACAAAACAAGATGGAAATTTGTATTTGTTGAACATCAAACTGATCAAAATACACTCATCTCTCAGTGTTCTTATATTTATATGTTCCAACCATAGAACAAAACAGTATGTTGCTGTCATATTGTCATTTGGACATTTTTTGTGTCTATTTCTAAGTGCATTAAAACAAAAGTCCTATTTTGCCAAGGCTGCACCACTGAAACACACAGACATTTTAGAAAATGAGCAGAAAACCAATGTGAAGCTCCATTTCGCTTAGGCGGGAAGCCTGAACCTCATGTTTGAAAGCCTAACCCTGACACTACTGATAATGAGCTGAACCATTCAGCGACACTCTGTACGCTCTGCTAACAGGTATTCTACTAATAAGAATCTCTGTTCTTAATATTGAAATACGTACAATATATCTTAATGGTTTTCCAAGAGAAAACAAGAAACCAAGAAGTGTAGCTTATGATGAATAAAGAAAACTATGCTTAACTTTGGCTATTACCAGTTATGGACTCATTTACAGGAGATGATCAGTATAAAATAACATGCGATGCCCTCATAGCCTCACCCTGAGCATAAAATTCTTGACCTGTCACTGGAAAAATGCAGTTTCGAGAGGTGGGGGGAGACAGAAAAATGCGGCCAGAGCAAAGCAAAAGCACTGAGCTGGGCTTCACATCAGTCTGTGCGATCTGTGCCACTCACTGC
The DNA here is from genome assembly GCA_000180735.1 of Tetraodon nigroviridis. NCBI lineage: Eukaryota > Metazoa > Chordata > Actinopteri > Tetraodontiformes > Tetraodontidae > Tetraodon > Tetraodon nigroviridis. Next base: position 439,661 of record CAAE01014479.1, on the reverse strand, counting down.
CAGGATAATCTGGAGAAGACCTGCCCACAGCTGTTGCCACAGCCCCGTGAGGGTCTTACATCTCGGAGCCTGACCCACTGTCCAGCCCCAGACACAGCTCTCTATGTCACTGCCAGCTTCCACAGTGAAAGAGGCGGAGGAGGGGGATGGGGGGGCGGGCGTGTCTTCTACGTCAGAAAGCGTATAGCTCCCCGATTTTCGTTATTACGGACTGTTTTTCCCCCCTCTAAAGCTTCTTTTTTTTTTTTTTTTACCTCTCCTGTGCGCATGCAGCAGGGAGAACGAGGACAAGGGCAGAGCAGCAAAGCGCGTATGGAGGTCCGGGTCAAGATAAACACACCTGATCTGTCTTGAACTGAGTTCCACCCAAGACTGCAGAGCAGACACACACAGCATTTTAATGCATCCCCGCCCGCCTCAAAACACACACAGCCATTATTACAATAGCACACTGTGTGACTCTCCAAGACTTATAGAGCGAGTATGGAAAATTGCTCCCCGAGAGAAGCTGCAGGTGTACCAAAATGTCTGGAGAGATGATAATGCCTGGAAAGGAATCAATTTGAAAATATTACTCCTGATTCATTTGCTGCAAAAGATACGCAACGTAGCCCCGTACGCGGTGAATGGAGGATGAAGTATAGGTGTAAACACACGGATCCGAGCTGTAGCTGCAAGGTTGGTGCCATCATGAACAAGATGGAATAGACAAGGAGCTTATCTGTAGCAATTTACCACAGAGGTAATATAGGTGTGATGGCAGAGCGGAGACAACAAAGGGGGGCATTAGAGCCGAGCGTGTCGCAGGCATGTAATGCGTTTCGCTAAGAGGTATGCATACATCACCAGTGCAGCGGGACAGTGGTGGTCTCAGTCAACATTTCTCAACAATCCAAAGAGTTTATTGTACTAATATTTAAACATTTGGTTTTTGCATTGGACAAGCGACTGTACACAGCATCTGATGTTCATATGAACATTTGTAGCTTTCATTAGTTTGATCCGACCCTGGTTTGGTTCTGTAGAAAAGATGTCTTGAGTTCCGGCAGAAGCACCTCAGTTGTCAATGTTCTGTATAAAAGAAACCACAAAGTTCTTTTTCATGACACCCCTAAATGTTTGTATCTGTACCTACATCTGTATCTGCACATAAAAGTGCAGATTGTCCAGAAGGAGCCCAACCATTCGCTGATAGCTGTATACTGCATACTGGGATTACTGCTCAAATAAATATTTCAAACATGACGTGGTTGAGTAACTAGCATCTGAATGCCTCCTTCATTTCAAACTAGATTCTAATATTCAAATCATACTTTTTAGCATCTTTGCTATGATTTGATAAGAAAGGCAGTGTAGGAAGACCCTGGGTGGAAAGTAGTCACCACACCGTTGCACCACCCCACTTCAAGATCAAGCGTTGATCTGTTAGCAACATGTTCATCTTTGCCTCTTTCTCTCTCTCCCTCATTCTCACTTCTTCCCGATCATGAGGAGCTGCAGAAGCTTGCTTCTGACATGCATGGCGGGCAGCTCAGGCTCTGTCGGGGCCGCGGCGTCGATGTCTGTGGTCAGTGTGCTGCCTGGTTTCAGCCCCCCCCCCCCCCCCAGGAGAAAACACATGCTGTGCTTCATCACTTTTGCTATTTGATACAGCAGTGTGTGTTCTGCCGCCATCACACATGCTCACTCGTGCAAGAGACAAGTATGTGAACTAAGCATGGGATCACACAGTGCACAGAAATGATGATGTGTGTGTGTTTGTGTGTCTGTTGTGTGGTTGCAATAAATGTAAGCGTGGGGCACGTGAATTAGTGAAGGTATTTAACATCCTTGGGTTTTTTGGGGGAGGTTTGCAACATCTTCTGATTAATAGTGACACATCTTGAAGGGGGCGCAGACAGCGGGAGAGGGTTTTGTGCATGTAATGAAATATTAAAGTGTAATCCATGTGACACCAAATATCATAACTCACCGTGCAGGCGGCAGGGAATGCTCAGGGTCAGCTCAGAGAGAAGACCTTGGCACAGATGGGACTGTGGGAGAGGGATTAGTTTTTATCATTTTTTAATATCCCCACCTTGGCCTGTAATGTATTAATTCAGACATGCACTGAATTTATTGGAAAACTACGGCAGGGAAAGCACACACACACACACGCACACACACACACACACATTGGTATCCCAGTTAGACTGATGACCCCTTTTCCTCGTCTGACTCCACTGAACCCTCAGTGCTCTTCATAAACAAAGGATCCTGCAGGAATCGACTGGGCACACAAAGATCTGGGGGATTTGGCGTTGTTGGTTTTTTAAGGAGACGTGTAATAAAGGAGTGTTGTTTGCTTGGATTTCGTGAGAGACACAAGACGCATTATTGAGATGAAAGCAGGACGCTAGTGCCTGCACGAGCTTTTGCGCTGGTTGTTTCCCCACAATTTGCTCTCTCTTATTGTCTCTTGGACCAGGTCGTAATGGAGAGTGGTTCAGGAGATTTCAGTGGAGAAGCGAGCACTCGCCACAACCAGTGACAATACCCTCACACTTCTTTCGCTCTATTTCTCTGACTTTCTCCCTGACACTGTCTTTCATCTGACACCCCTCTCACCTGTCACCTGCCTGTCGACACATTTACAACCCAACTGCTGGCTTTCTTTTCACTGCCACATTTCCAGTCTTGCATCATTTTTCCCTCTCGTCCCCCACTGCCATGATACCGGTCACGTCACGGTTATACTATGCCGGTATTTCTGAACGTAGCAGCAGAAGAAAGAAAAAAAAAAAACATGAGTGTCTCTTCACCCACAGATTTCCATTCAATTCAGTTTTTTCGGGTTGCCATATTTTTAACTAGGGTGTTTTTAGATTAAGGACTTCTTGCTCTTTCCGAGCCCAAACGTCAGAGAAGCAGAGAGGACAGAGAGATTGATGAGGTCGGGGAGAAGGTCTGGTGTCTGCAGAGGCAACCAGAGTAGACGTTCTCTCCTTTAACTTGGTCCAGAATGGCCCAGAGGAGGTTGCTGGAGAGGCAGTGCTGTAGGTCAACGCTGAGGACGAAGAGGGGGTGGAGGGAAAAAAATCAGACTCTCGAGGGGGTAAAATAACACATTTTATCTAAGTTTCAATATTTTTTAAAAACATTGAATATCTGTGCATGTCAGGTAAGTGATGAGGAGTCACACCTCAGCTCTGCTTTCACGTTGGTGTTTCTGACAGTGACTCTGCAGAGCTGCTTTTGCTGTCTCGCAAATGTTGCAAAAATAAACCAACTGGGCTGAACGGGGGATGCTACTTGCCTGTGCACAAACCTGTGAACTGATTCAGATGATTGCCGGTGCCCCTTATTCTGGAGAACTGCATTCACTCTTAGAACAAACAACCACCATTTCAACACTTTTTGAGGTTAGATCAAACCAATTCTGAGTCAGGACTGGTTTCACCACGTTATTCTTGCTATTCATCTGAAGCTTTAGTTGCCTTTGCTCACCAGGTGTCACCCTCCTCTCAGTAGAGAAAAGACCCCAACCTGCTCGCGGTGACACGACAAGGCTGTGACAGTGACATAATGTGCTACCTGGAGAATCAGACAGAGACAGAATGAGGGCTAAAGTGAGAGACAGAGAAACAGATGGAGAAGAAGGCACATATGGTCCAGCAGCGAGAGGCTGGCTCCTCGCTGCAGAGCACCGCGCTGCTGTTTGTTCACCGCAGACCAACGCAGCACAAACTGTAGAACAGCCAAATAGCTGAAGGACCTGGTGTTAAATGCTGATGGAGCTCTTCTCTTCACCATGAGCTGGCAGCTCTTGAGTGCTGGATGTTTGCTAAACCAGTTGCTGTTAACTAGTTACAGTTTGGGAAACTAGTTAATCAATTACATTTTTCAAATGTTTAGAGTTATCTCCTCTTGGGTGGCTTCAGGGCTTCATTTTTCTCATTTTCTTTTTTTTTCAATGTAATGTATAACTCCTACAGGCTCGTCTGAAGATATTTTTATATCTTGCTTTTTTCCCGATTACCACGCTTTCCACTACATGAGTGTCCATCACATTTATATTTCTACACAATATAAATGCAGAAGATCAAATTGCAGCACGCAAAGTATGAAAAATACAAATGCTTATCATGTTAGCATTGTGTTTTGAGCCCTTAAATACCCTTTAAATCACTCTTCAAACCCACAACAGCGCGCCACTCCATTTGTTCTTGAACTTTTCATCTTTCATGCACTAATTTCCTTCTGCACCACCCTGGGTGCTTGGGTGTTTTTCTGCAGTTGAGATAAGGAGCCCGGCGCGATCTCATGTCTCGCAGCATCAGGCAGCAGAGTATTGAGAGGCCAATGGCCCGCTGAGGTACATAAATCAAACACATGCACACACAAGGCACAGAGAGAGAGAGAGAGAGAGAGAGAGGAAGATTAAACAGATATCCGTGAGAGATTGACTACCGTGTTGCCTTGTAAAATTGAACTGCCGAGAGGGTAAAAAACCCCAAACATACCTCTGTATACATATCGGCCACCTCCCACGGTGACGGCCATGAATAACTAAAGCTCTCCATTAGGAGACACGTTTATGGTGTTTATTTTACACGCCGTGTGTGAGTCGAGGACTTATCCTCAGACCACTATCAAAAATGAAGCGCCCGCTCATTTTTGCCTGCTTTTTTGTACATCCCACAATTTACAAAAACTAATCGGCCAAAGCAATTTGTATTTACCTCAACAGGCATTAGCTGGAGATTGGCACACTGAGATTAAAATGAGGTTCTGTAAATGAAAATTTCTATTAAGTCTTTTTTTTTTAGAGGTATACTTTTCCTGGGTGTTTAATCCCCGGGGTCAGTGTTTCCTACAATCCGCTATATCAATTGTTGTAATGCACGTTCGGGCTGAGCACGTTTACATCCCATAGGCTGGTGTAGCTATTGTCTTTTACATGACAGATTACAACAGGCTTTCAAATGTAATGTGCATCCTCAACTGCTGTCTCTGCAAACAGTCTCCAGTAATGATTTATTTTTTTCACCCCTCCCTTCAGCCACAAGCACCCTTGGTGTCTTTATGAACCTGGCTTCCACTCTGATTTCTATTTTAGAGAGAAGTGATTTTCATCCGCGATAACGAATGTTCTTTGGTGGGATATCAACACACCCTCCTATTTCCATTTACTACATCTGATGTAGGAAAGATTAGATTCTGTTGCCAAATAGTTGACTTAATGATTTCATTCTTGTTCCACATTCAGCTATCAGCTAACGGTGTCTCATTTTCAATGCAGCAGCGGAGGTTAAATTCGGTCACTGTGTGTCTTACGTATCAGACTGTGTGCTGTGTTTGATAAATACATGTGTAACAGTGCTCCTGCATATTTGCAGTGGTCTTACCTGTATTGTATATATTTGGATATGATGAAAAGCTGGTGAGAGAGTATTTCTTTTAATTGAGAGAACTCTCAGTGTGATGTAATAAAGAAATTAAAAATGCGCCACTGATGCTTCTGTAATAATATTTATGTAACAACAGGTTCTCTTAGTAAATCAGTCATGAAATATTACATCTACAGCGTGAAGGAACGTGTGTAAAACTATTCTGTCACCCTAAGTGGTTTCTGTGTCTGGCTCAGCTAACCGAGACAATGTTAAAGTGTTTTATCACCAAATCAAATGCAGTTATCTACTTTCATTTTTTCCATCTTTTTCTTTTTTGAGGTTTAGCAACTTGTGGGACATTGAAGAGGGGAGATGCATGATGTCATTACTAATGCATCCAGCAGGGGGAGATGTCAGGGAGCACAGGGGTAGAAAAGGAGGTGAAGATAATGGTGAAAAAAATGCTCAGGTAAAATTTTTCAAAAACAGCCAAAATGAAATAAAGATGACTCCTCCACTGAGCGAGGGAGTGAATATAAAACACTCCCGTGAAATATACATGGCCGTAAGGAGAGTCGAGCAGAATGCAAAACACCAAACTCCACCTGTAACCTACAATAACACCTCGATCCTGAGCCCGTCGATCATCTCAGAGCGTTTACAGATCAAACCAACCACAGCGATTCGTCCATCATAACCTGCTTACAAAATGAGACAGGAAGGTGTGGAGGAGTAGAAGCCATCATCCATATTTAATAAGATTTGGTGTTATTTTTCTCCTGTCTGTGAAGCCTTTATTATTGCAGATTAGCTTAGTAGTGAAAGGTATTGATTGTAAGCCAGAGCCCCAACTGGGACAGAGTGGAAGTGGAAATAGAGAGTGAGGCTCTGAGCTCTTACCTGCAGGTGTGTTTTGTTTTGTTTTTTTAAATGCTATCCTACAGTGTTCAGTTATCATGTTATTTTCTTCACATGAGCCATTTCTGTAACAATTAACTCATAGTGCATTAACCTCTTTAAATTAATTTGAGATATGTGGACCTGAATAAATGCATGGGTCTGTTAGTGTCAATATTAGTATTTATTTTTAAAGCTGAAATATCTGTAAAACAATTAGTATTAGTAGCAATATTGCATAAAAGTTGACAAGTAGGCACACTTGATAAGTGATTCTGACTCGATAATAGAACTAAGATTAGTGTCAGAGCTCCGCTGCTTTTTTATAATACTTTGACATATATATTTAAAAAATTCACACTGTTTTTGTTAAATGACACATAGTTAAATCAAATAATGATTTGTTGTCAAGGGACGGACGAAAAGAAGATCTATGTATATGACAGGGATATAGTGAAGGAGTGGTCATATTCTTAGCCCTTTGCAGTAGGAAAGAGGACTAATGATGCCTTATGACCTTAATGGCTGGTGTTCAAGGTCAGCCTTCCACCAATGCATCATGGGTAAGGCGCACTGGCCCGCTGAGGTGCACAAACTTGCTATTTATTCAGTTCAGTTCTGCAAGTTTAACCTGCTAAAAAAAATAGAATATTATTCAGTGATAATTTTGTTTGATGGTTGTTGAGAACATCAGAGGGTGCAGGATTTGAAAAGAAGTGAAAAAAAAAAAGACAAAAAGTACTCTGGGAGCTTTATTGTGTTGTCTTGTCTATTTATGCTTCCAATAAGTGAAAGCAAATCAAATATCCTTGCAGACCACCGTCGACCATCGACATGAAGATTTACTGAGGTCATTAGCGCAAAGCGATAGTCTGAAATAAATCCAGAAAGAAACACAGAACTCATGTTCCTTCATGTCTGCAGATGCACCAACCCTGGGAGGAGAATTAGCTGGAACATTATTTATTGCTTCATAAGTGTAAAATGATTCTGGTGTCACCATAAGTTATGACACAGATGCATACGAAAACTACCAGGCTGTAAGCAAATGGCTACTATTCCCAGGTAGTGCACAAACCTCCCAGGAACTGAAAAATTGTAACTACTAAAATCACAACTTGTGTAGAGAGTAAAGTTACACTTCTACATTCCGTGCCCTTTTTCTAAACACATTGTTTGACCTGTTTTTTGAAGGCGATGGACATAAAGGTGGAAAGGCGCAAGTAATAAGAAGAGGCTGACTGAATGGAGGACCCGATGATGAGTAGAAGGGAATTGAGTTGCTCCAGCTCACTCGCTTGGATCGGTAATTTGTGGTCTAATTAGCAGGAATGCCACAGTTGGATTGCAATGCTTGCATGAGGATGTGGAGCAGCCATGTCTGTGACCTGCCTTGGCTCCAAGGCTCCTGGCTTGTTAGAAATGACAGATTGGCGCTCACCCTCTACCCCGCCCTGCCCACCACCTCCACCGCCCCCCGATTTTTCTAACCCACCCACCCATCTGCTTTGGACCCGTGCCACACACTTAGTGTGTTTGGGCTGTGTGGGTGTCTGTTCGGGTTTGTCACTGTACGTCTGACCTCGCAGGGCTAGTCTTCAAATTTAGGCCTGGGTGACTTTGCCTTCGAAAGTGCCGTTGCCGAGCTGAGTCTGACGATATCATTTGTCTTCCCTTTTAGCTGTCTCTACTCTGCCTCCTATTTTTTACACACTTTATGTCTTTGTGGACACAAACTTGCACAAGTTTTCTCTCTGTTGGCTGGAAAATATGAATTCAGCTGAAAGTGGTCCAGAATCCTGCACACAAGCCGTCTGATTACTTCTGCGAAAGTGCTTGAATTGACTCCAGGGGTCACTGTTCATTTCCTGTGTTTTCCCTCTCATTGTGGATAAACTGCCTCAGCCAGGCTTTTCATCAGCTGTCCTTTTTTTTTAAAGACCCAGACAGCACAGAAAGACCTGCCTCCCCAGGCCTGAAAGCGTTCATTCAGATAGTGCCAATATCCAATCTTCCAATATGTTTCTTCTGGACGTTTCTTTAACAAGGAAAAAAAAAACAGAGGAATGTATCAGTGTTGATATCCTTTGGTGAGTGACATCACATTTACAATGTGTGCGCGCGCGCGTGTGTGTGTGTGTTCGTATCGCTACATACAAAGTATACCACTCCTCTCGGCAAAAGAGTATATAGTCGAAATAGACATGTGACGTATAAATGATAGAAAAATGAAACAACAAACCACCTTCATTCTGACAGATTCTGACTTTCTCTCCATCACATCAAACATTCAACTCCAAAGCCAGTTCTCGAAGTTATATCAATGGTGTTTTTACTGGTTTGGACATTTACAATTGCAGCATGAACGCCTGTAGCCCTTATGGTGGCGGCAACCATACCATAGGTAGACACAGAGGGGAAAAGAGTGCCGCAGCCATAAATAATATGGCGGGTTTTTTTGTTGTGATGCAGAGACTGCAGGCAGATGCCTACAGTAGGTGGCCCAGAGAGACTGTGGCCATGCTTAACGACAGCAGATAACAAGACTCGGATAACAGAAGTGGACACAATTGTATGTGAAAGGCTGCGCCATGTTTCTGATTTGTGTTCATATCAGCTTGGATATTGTGCCTCGGCATGTGAAACGAAAACAAATGACAGAATGACAGCGGCACTGCGGGAGACTCAAGTGAAGAGGTAAAAAAAAAAATAGCAGGGAAAATGTAATATATATATCAAATCTTTCTAGATGAATAAACAGCTCTTGGGTGAACCAGCTTCTATCCCCCTCAAAAAGAATGTTTGACCGGGTTCAGACAGGGTTTCATATGTCTGAACGTGGTCAAACATTTTTTCATAGGTCCTATCTTTAGCAGTAAGCAGTTATTGAATCTGGCTCCCAGCTGCGATATGCACATGACCCTCTTCTTGCTGGGCAGCACTCTGGTTCCTCCGCATCCAGATGGTGAATGTGAAAGATCCAAGTCAGGGGTCCTAATGTGGGTGTCCTTGAAACCAGATGATTTCTTCACCTTCAAAGTCACACCAAAGCTAGTAGAGGGAGGAACTAGGCACATTACACAGGGTACCCCCACACACGTGGAGCCCGAGCATCAGTCTCCTTATCTATGGTGGTGGTGGTGGTGGTGTTGTCTTCTACTCAAATCTGTTTGCACACTAAAGTTGCACTCTTGCTTGTCTCATTCTCTGTCAGCCAAACATACTTCTGAAGTGGTTGCTTTATCCTTGGAAGCAGGTGTGTATTCCTGCGTGTGTGCACAACCTTGTGATCAAGGTAATGTCACTCTGCCCTCCTGCCAGCTTCTCTGGGGGGTTTATTCACCCCTACCTCTGACTGCTTTCTCTCCAATTAACTCAGCCATCAGACTCCGTGAAGACGTTCTGCCCCCTAGCAGGAGAGACAGTGTCCCCTTGCTGATTTGAGCTTTGCCCCCATCCGGGATTGATGAACCTGTGGGCTTCAGACCCTTAATAGAAGAGGATTCTTCATAGCAGGGAACCAATAAACAGAGAAACACTTGGGCCCCAAAAATGGACACCGAAAGCATAGAGGAATATGTATGTGTCTGTTCATGAGAGAGTAGAATCAGACTAGTAGAAAGAGTGTTTAAAATTTAAGAGAATAACGAAAAAAATACTATTTGTTGTTAAAGTACACATACGATGCTACTTTTTGTCAAAACTTGTTGGCACGGTCGGACAGACAACATGGAACTCAGAGTGTAAAAAGAAGAAAAAATACAAAAATAACCAAACCATGTAGTCTAGACAAGAATCTGTTAATAATGGCTGAATGGATGGGTGGATGATTGGATGTCAAAAGGCCAAACTAAATTTAAAAGGAAAAACTTTTTGGTGTGTGTTTCTATGGCTCTGTGGGTAAAGGCACAATGGATGAAAATGGGAGGTATCAAATGAAGAATAAAATTGGAGGGATGGCGGAGAGGTCAGAGGAATTAGGAAAGGATGAAAAAACTGAGCAGTGAAGGACGACGGAATCCAAAGCAGACTCAAGGAAAATAAAATGAAATGTGGGACTGCAGGTGGCTGGAATAAAGGGAAGGCAAATGGAAGGAAAAGGAGCCGGTCTTTATTATGGTTAGTGACTCTGACACGCTCGTGTTGCGCTCAGTGCCAGTCCATCCGTCATCCAGGTCTCCTACTGATGAGCACTGGAAACAAATCTGAGGAATCCGGGCTTTATTTTCCTGCCTGACTGACTTGTCGGAGTCGTCACTGGCCTGCGTGTCTTTGTATCCCTCCCAAACTGACACCTCCAGAGCTCAGTTTTACCCGCTGGGAATCTTGGCCTCTCGTTGCTGTCTTCCCGTCTATCTCATCTATTCATTATTAGGTTTCCCCCCCCTCTTTGCTGCTGGTCCCCTATGTGCATTTCATTATTTATCTCAAATGTTTCTTCTGTTCAGACGATCTCTGGTGTGTATGCTTATAAGTTGTGAAACACAAAGGGTATCAATCACTGTCACTTAGTGTCTCGAAGCATCGCTCTTGGTGCCAGAGCCTGAGTGCCTTGCACCCTGAACCACTGCTGCTTAGTCTAACCCAGATGAATTTCCACATCTTTCAATACATAAATCTTTGACAGAATGAAATGACGGCAGAGGAAAAGGAGGAGGGGGAGGAGGATGGTGCATTTGCAGGTGATGACTACAAGCATTTTTGTGCTTTTGCAATCTGACTCAAATGTGTGTTTACGCATTTCCAAATGAGAAATCCAGCTGCACCACGTCACTTTTTATATTCCCTGGTGCCCATGGCAGCCTGTCTGGAGAAGCCGCCTCTGGTTGCATACTTCTGAAACAGTTATTTAGATGAATGATTAAAGTTAAGCCACAGCTAGCAAGTCTCACCACTCTTGTTTAAGGAAGAATGGAAGAGCTGTCATCTTTTGATGCATTGCCTGCCATCCTGCATGCAAATGCCCCGAGCCTCTCCTTCTCCTTCGGCGCTCTCTTTCCCTCTGGTGGGTCCCCAAAGAGTGGCGGTGGGTGATTGATCAGACTCCATGGCATCGCTGGAAATGTGTGGGATGTCTGCCCACCCACCCTGCCAACCAGGCAGGCGGAATCGCTCCTGCATACCGATCTGATGTGATCAGTGAGATAGGGAGAACAAAGAAGGAGTGCTGCAAACTGTTGATCTATGACCACTGAAGTCAGGCCCCCGAGAGCAAAATCTTCTTCCTCCTGACAGATAATGCTCACTGCTGTTTGTATTTTTTTATATCCTTATCTAAAGACCAGACCAATATGCTAGAAATCTCAGAAAGTCCCGTTCAGGGTTAATCTTCTTTATCTC
>CAAE01014479.1:364226-425338 GCA_000180735.1 Tetraodon nigroviridis | reverse complement strand
TGGCTGGCCCTCCAGCCTGTGGCTGCCTGCGTTGTGGGAGCAGAAGTGTACATTTGACTTTTGCCTGTGACAGCAGATCAATGCAGCCTGCAGCTGAGAGAGAAATGAATTGATCGTCACTAATAAAACTCCAATTAAACAAAAGAACAAGACTGAGAGAGTGCTTCAAGTCAAGAGCTCTCATCTTCTCATCAGTCTGCGTGGGGGAGGGTAGAGTGTGAGAGGGGGCAGAGGGATGGGAAGTGGAATGTGCACAAGGGAGACGGTGAGCCAGGACTTCAGGATGCTCTTAGTATGAGAAGAGGTTAGACGGGAGAGCTGCAGATTAAATCAGCCGAGGATCATATACAGGCCAAGGGGGGAGTGCAGGAGAGGAGGAGTAGGTGATACCATTGATCACATCTTCCTTAATGATGAACAGAGACCATAATTGTGGTGCCATTTGATATTTGAGTTTCAGCAGTCAATTCTGGAGCTCATCTGACCTTCTCTGCTTTAATAACTACACGTAAAGCCCTCCACGGCGCATCCCCTGAAACCTCCTCGCTGCTATTTTCTTTCACTCGCTGTCCCAGAGTGTGTGAGGTACACTTGTAATTTTCTCATTGAACAACCCCTACATTTCATTCCTCCATATACAGGGCGGTTGGTTACAGGCCTCTCATCTAAGCAGCAACTCAGGGCGCTTTTTGCTCATATGAACCTTCAAATGAAGTTAAAGATGATTAATGTTCCCCATTCCCAGAAAATGTACAAGATCTCCTTACTCTCTCCTCTTCTCATCTCACTTGCTCACTAATAACATTTTCTTCACTATCTCCCTTTAACGCCAGAGCTTTGTAATCTGATTGTTCTCTCTAATCTTGGATTGTGCTGTTATTGAGTTGCCTATATCATACATATGTAAAAGTTCTATTCTGCTGTGAAACAAGAACTCAGGTCCTAAATGGAGGAAGCGCTAATATGCCAGGTTATATCAGCAGGTCACCAGTGGCATTCCTTGAGGCTCCAAATCTATTTTCCCTGATCCATCTATTTCTTCTACAACTGAAAATTTATAACACCAAACTAAATGGCAATAAATATCAAATATGCATGTGTGATGATACAGGTTTTGTCTGAATGACTTTTTTTCAAGTTATCTGTATAGTTAGAAATAAAAGTGACAAATTCATCTGAGATTAGCAGCCATCCTAAACCTGGAAACTGGTTTGTTAGAAATTGGGGGTTTTTTTCTATACAGAAACTGTTGAGATAAACAAATGAGACAAATTCAGACTGAAATCTCACAGCATTTGGTACAAAGGTTTCCCAATGGTCATATTCCTAACAAATAACGTTTTACTTAAGGATTAGGTAACTTTTATTATCTAATTTAATATTAACTTCTGCTGTAGTTTGGCAGTGTTAATACCGTTACTGCTAAACTCGAACTACAACATCAAATTAGAGCACATTCAATTTACTGAAAACTAAAACTGCCTAATGTTTTGTCACACTATGAATAATTAATCACGATATATATATATATATAGATATATATAATGAGGGATAAAATGACAGATATAAGAGACCTAGAATTTTATTATACTTATAATTTAAAGGTCTTACTCTGTTGGACAATTTTCTGTGTGCATATGTCCAAAAGTCAGACAAGAGTACATTGAAAAATCAGGGTCACAGGAATACTGACTGACAAAGGGCAGCATGCGTGTGTTGGTAACGTTCCACAAAATAATGGATGCGAGCCTAAAGGGTTCCAGATGAATCACACATTGCTGCGTATGTTCAGTTACCACCTACCGGCATCTGAAGCTGAGTCCCGCGACGGCTTAAACATAATGCGCGTAAACAGTGTTTGCATCTGCGCATTTTTGGAACATCCGGCAACATCCATCTGGCAGCAAACGCTGCTTCTCCCTTGTTAGAGATGGTAGAAAGACAAGCATGGAGATGCATTTTCCGAGATTGCAGCCACCTGATCTGACCTTATAGCAAGCATCCACTTTCTTCAAAAAGTCCATAGCTCATAGATTTAATGTCAAGAGAAAATGTTTGATTTTTTTTTTTGCTAACAAATCTTCACACTTTAAATGGATTTAATGTCCAGAACAAACCATATTTATGCTAATAAAGCCCTTCTATTTATTGGATTTTGCTGGCAATTTATTACTTTGCTGCCATCAGAGCAGAAGCCCCCTCTCCATACTCATCTTTTCCCACTTAATCAATGTTTGTTAAGGCTGCTGACGGTGTAGCTTCCTCCTCCTGTGCTGGATCACAAACACTGACCTGAGAACTCATCATTTTTGATCTTCAGACATTTGACCTTGAGCCCAGGCTGAGGTTCAAGGCACCATGTTGCCACTGAGGACTGTTAAGGATTATGATGATGGTGTTAGTTGGAGCTCTGTGGCATCAGCAAGAGGAATGATTAGGACTGCACCAGCAGCGTGTTAGCCTGACAGATGGCAACACACGGAGGTAGCTGACAGCACTGCTGACGGCGCGTTCGCAGGAAGTCCCCATCTTGCATCTTCTATCCATGCTTTTTTCTCTGTCTATGTACTGATGCTTTCCCCGCTATCATCGGTGGCTTATTCCTTATCACAGAAAACGGCTTTCATCAGCAGATTACTGTAAAATCGCAAGATCGTTGGACAGGCTGAACGTTATCACGTCCCAGGGACACAAGTGCACACTGAACGGCGCCATCACCACCCATCATTTATCACACTTTTTTGATAATTAATTCTCTCAGGGGCTGATAAATTTTCCCACATTTTCATAAATCAGTCACTGCTGAAATCAGCTGTGCTGGTGATTAATGAATGGTGAGCAAACACGCTTTAGATGTATTACTTTACTGTGCTGAATAATGCTGAGTGCAACACTGCCATAAATGGGTGTATGAAGTCATTGTTTAAAAAATGAAGACCTACTGTTCTGAATATGTTCAAAGATAAAATTATCCCCACATAAGGAGCGAAAAAAGATCTGAACCTGTCTTGTTTAATCACCAGCAGAGCAGATTTCAGCTCAATCTAAAAACATCCTGGGGGAAGGCATGTAACCTCTCCTCCTCCTCTGTGATGCTTCTCGCTGTCACTTTATGACAACTCAGGATGTTTGGAGCTTGCACGTGCGTGTGTGTGGGTTATGCATATTTTTGGGAGGGTGAGAGTGTGTGTTTTTACAGCATCTGTTAACATTTGTGCTATCAGGAAGCGTGGAGGAGATGTGACTGATGGCAGATGAAAGATGGCAGAAGAAGATTCCCAGTCAATCGATAAACAGCAAGGCAGCGGATTAAAGACACAAAGCTGTCTGAACTAACAAAGATTCACATCCATTACCGTACATGAAGAGTTGTTTTTCTCACTGGAGCAACACTGACAAAGAAATTAAAGTGTGCTAACAAAAATAGATGGTCTTGTTTTCTCACACTCGAGAGATGAAACAGAGAGAACTAACATATTTGATGCTGGTAGAGATGCAAAAGAATGACCCATAGGTAAAAAGAGACAATTACCATTATGTTTGACAAATGAATATGTGTTAATATGTGTATATATATGCACACATATTGAATGTAATACGTTCAAGAATATGTGGTCGCCATGTGCAACAGGTCTGGCGCTGTTACTGTTAAAGAGCCACAAGCTGGACACTGACATAGCTGGAGCAGAAACTGATCAGCAGGAGCAAAGAAGTAGAGTTGGATCAAGTCAATTTCAACATGATAAGGGGATTCCATAATAGAATAAAGATGTACAATAAAGAATAAAAAAGTGTGTGGGGGGGGGGATTTTAGCAAGGTTTTTGCAATGGCTAAACTATATCAACATTGTTCCCTATTGTGTCTCTTTAAAAGAAACTGACAAATTTCACTCGTTTATTTGTCTTTCTGTTTGTTCTTCAGGTCCAAGGCTTGGAAAAGCAGGTGGACTTCTCAGACCTGGGCCCAGTTGGATCTGTGATGAAGACTCTGCCATACGGCATGGGAGGAGGCTCAACGGGCACAACAGGGGGTGTGGTTAAACCTCCATACCAAACACACGTTTTCTCTACATCCATGGATCAGACACCCATTAAATCTAAGCCGCCCACCTATAATTTCTTTTACCCATACGACTCCACCCGAAACCAGTCGCTGCTCCTGGATCAGACAGGCTATCGCTCGAAGCGCAAGCCCTCACTAAAAACAGCCATGAAGACTAAGAAGATCTTCGGCTGGGGCGACTTCTACTTTAATGTCAAAACCATGAAGTTCAGCTTGTTGGTAACGGGGAAGATTGTCGACCACATCAACGGAACATTCACGGTTTACTTCCGACACAACTCATCCAGCTTGGGCAATGTGTCCGTCAGCATTGTGCCGCCAACCAAAGTGGTGGAGTTTAAGGTCCTCCAGCAGCAGCAGGTGTACACTGAGCAGGATGTCCTGATCCAGGAGAGCCACCAGTCCACCATCGACCCCAAAGAAGCAAAGACCTTCAACTGCCGGGTGGAGTACGAGAAAACCAACAGGTCCAAGAAACCCAAGCCCTGCCTGTACGATCCGTCCCAGACCTGCTTCACGGAGCACACCCAGTCCCACGCTGCCTGGCTCTGCGCCAAACCTTTCAAAGTGATCTGCATTTTCATCTCCTTCTTTAGCATCGATTACAAGCTGGTTCAGAAAGTGTGTCCGGACTACAACTTCCAAAGCGAGCACCCCTACTTTGGATAAGTGAGAAGGGACTAAAAGAAAAAAAAAAAAAAGACAGCCAACATTAAATAAAAGGTTGATGATCATAAAAATGATAGTCTTAATAGTTAAGATGACAGGGGACAGTTTTTGCCTCTACTCCGCTGTGAATTGGATCAAAACCGCATATAGTCAAGAGTTAAGGAGCGTTAGAATATGGCAAAATTCTCTGACTTATTTTCCAACATCATATTTTGCTCATCTTTTCCTGTAAATAATGTACTTAGCCTCAGTCTACGTACTGTTTATAGATATTTGTTTCTCAGTGTTCATCTTTTCCTTTTCTTCACATTTGGAGAGTTTATTTAAATGCAGCCAAAAACAGTATTATGCCCTTTGAATATGACAAGGCTATGCTGTATTATCGCTGTATGACAGAAATAATGTTACGGCGGCTGACTGGTAATCTTCCTCACAGCCTCAAACCCTGGATATTAAGAGAGTTATATGTATGACAAATGCTATGCTGGATGTGCAGACAAATTATTGTATGAAAAAGCACATTAAAGTCTCCTAAACTGTCTCTCCTTTCTTGTGTGAATATTTTTGTGCAAATGTGTACAGCATATTCATTGCATCTAATCCTGCAAAAGCTCCATAAAGAACATTTAACCCTGAGAAAACATGGTAGTGTTTTCTGTGAAAAGGTTGTTTTCTTTTTTAGAAGTATATCAAATAGAGCTGTCCTATTTACTATATTTAATCATCAGATCAACAGTAACTTTAAAATATTTTTATTGACACCAACGTCACCACCTCGTTTTGAGTCACTTTCCTAAAATATGCTATAAATGTCCCGCTCTCTTTACTTCTTCTAAAACTATCTATATCAGGTGGTCTGCTCTTGACTCTCCTCAGTTTTGATCCAGCTATAATGGTGCAGAAAATTTGATTAGAAAACATTCAGTCAATGCTGATTGAATCCTTATCTCACTCTCACTGATCAGTGATGTAGAGATGGAGGTCCAGGGAGGTGTGTGTGTCTTACTTGTTGCATATAGTCTGGGCAGGATTGGTGGTGGTGGTGGTGTAGCAACCCACACAGTCAGTATTTTCCTTTTCGTTTTCAAGAACTCCCACCTACCATGTCTTGGCTTGAGTCTCGCTCCTCCTCTGTATAACTGGTGGGCCTGTTCGAGGTCCAAGTGGAGGTGACTAATTCTAACGGCTATTCATTTGTGTTATCGCTTAAAACAATTACTCAAAGCACAGAAATCAATAATATGCAAATTTTTGTACATTAAAGATTATCTGTTTTTTAACAAATAATATAAAAATAATAATTCACACTGACTTTAGAAGACAATTATTTTTTCTAAACTAAAGTTTAAGTCAGCCCTCTGTTTTAAAACTAACCTATTTTTCTTGTTGCCATTTTCTGGCTGACAAATTCACTGACCATATCACAGTAAGGAAAAAAAAAATCCAACTTCTGCAAAAACATGACATTTAATCAAGTCAAAAAACAGAAAAACGTAGAACGTCTGCGATCTGCTAGTATTGCGAGCTCTTACTCATCTATACATGTAAGTACATTTATCTAAATACAAGACATCACTATAAAACAGCAAAACACTCGTTGTTGATGAACATATTGGTAGATGGACGATAGGATGATTAATACCTCCACAGCTGCGGGTTTAGAGCTGCCTACATTTCCCAGCATGCCCTGCTGCAGGATGAACGTACCACGTGGCCGCTAGCGACGTCCCCCAGCCCTTTCTCAGCCTGTCAGCGGCGTGTCAACAGGGCGTCTTCACCCGGCCAGAAAACTTTAAACATGCTGTCTTTGGCTCTTAGAAAACTTGCACGGGTAAGAAACATGATGCATTTTTTTTTTTTGCAGTTAGCAAGTCGCGCTGGGATGTTCTGGTGGTCCTCGTTTTGGTTGAATTGTTAGCTAGCTTGTAAGCGCTCTGTACCACCATCGCTGCTGGTCCTGCCTATTTGTGTTACCTTAGCAGCGTGTATAGTTGTTGCCAAATGCAAAAAATAAGTCGCTATTTGCCAGCTGCTAGACTGTTCAGAATGCTTTTTGGGGGGGAGAAGGGTTGTCCCAGGTCGAGGAGCTTGGAAATCCAGCAGCCTTTGAGTTAGCCTGCGCGCAATGACGCAACAGCGAAAGCTACGTTTCATCATGAGATACATCCCAGTTTGCTAAACTTCTGCTTTGGAGAAATAACCACTGATTCAGACTCACGAAGCATATATGCAGCGAAAGCGGATTAAAGAAAAATAATCTATTTGGTGTTTACAACGTGCTTGCATCAGTAAGTAGTAGGAGAAAAGTCCGTTCAAGCATTTTCTCCTTTAATCGTTTGTTCAAGTTGCAGTCCATGTGTACAGTTTTACCCGACTCACATGCTCGCACGCTTTTCTAGTTAGTTGTAATTGGTCAAGTCTGCATCCTTGTTGTTTTTTTTTTAATAGATTTCCCTCATGATATGTATAAAACAACCTCAGTGGTTGCATTTATTGTAAGACGTTTTGTTGCTGTGATAGACGTTTTTATGGTTTATACTCTGAAAATGCACTAAAGGGGATGAGTCTGCAACACACACCTGGGCGCACAGAGGCACTAACTGTGGTCTCGCTCATACCATCACCATCATCGTCGCCATTATTTTCAGAAGTTTCTGAGCAGCGTTGTCACAGATGTGTCGTACCTCTGCCTAGACTTCCTGACGATTGGCTGCTGGCATTACTTCCATTTCAGATCGTCACCCCGACAAACCTTTGACCCAAATCAAGTGAAGGCCCTCATGTGGCCCCTCATCTAGGCCTCTCCGTCTTGTGTTATCGTGTCTGGACCACAGGGCCATTTGTTACAGATGGGCCTTGTATTAATCAGTGACAGCAGGGAGGCAACAGCGTGTCACACTGACTGATGCAGCTCTGCACTCGCATCTTTTCTCAACCCTACATATCTTTTTTTCCCCCCCTCCGCTGCCTTCCCTTCTGTTTATCTTTTGTTACCTCTCTGATTGTTGCCGGCTATAGCCGCTGATAGACAGCAGCCATCTGTAAAATTGACCTGCCTTGAGAACTGCTCCAGGAAATGAACAAAAATAATACAGCGCAAGGATTAATGAAATGATTTTCTCTCCCCCCCCCCCCCACTCTTCTCTGTCATTTGTTTTTGAGCACAGATGTATGACAGGAAAGGTAAACTGCAGGCAGTTACCTTGTCATTGTCACACATACAACACATCTGCCGTTATTGTTGCAGCCTGCTTGATGTGCCCTGTTGTGCCTGTTTTCTCACAGCAGAGTTTTCAGGACGATCACCTTCAGATGACAGCGGTATCTGTTGCCTAATAATAGTACCACTCTGACATATTTGGTGCTTATATCTTGGCTCTCTCGTTCTCTGGATCAGCTTATGTTTATTAATTAATCTCCCATAATCATCAGGCAGGGAAGCAGAGAGGCAAACCGCAGGCGCTGACCTGGGGTTTGTGGCCATATTGATGATGAGACAAACGAACACAGCCCAGCGTGAGCGCCGCTGTGGTGGGTAAGGTGATCTGAAGGAGAGCCGACCGGGGTGAGGAAGCAAGCCAGGCTGAGCAGGCCTACTTTTCCAGTTTGCAGTCTTCGGTAGTGTTGTCGATGCTTTCGCTATTTTTCTTTTTTACCCCTCTGCCCCCATTCCGGCAGAAATGGAGACAGTACAGGACAGTTCCTATCAAGATCTAATGACCCGTGTAATTTCTGCAGGAGAAACTGTTCTTTAAGTGGAGCTCAGCCCGTCCCTCCTGGCCCTCATCACTTCCACTACCCTGGGGAACCGAGGCCTTAGACCACTAATACCCCTGACAGGGTGCCAGAGTCAAGACTGAGTGTGACCATGAATGTGCCAGAATCCCCTCCCAAATTTACCGCTGGCTCTTCTCTCCCACCTTGGGAAGCAGATGAAGAGGTGGAGTAGGTAGGATGGGCCCTAGAGTGATGAAGAAAGATAAGCTATGTGCAAGCTGGTCCGAAGGATAAAGGGTGCTCGCTTAACGGTTTCCATTCTTCTGCAGATTAGTAAATCTATATAAATAATCTGTTTAGGGGTTTTTTACATAAGTAAAAACAACAATAAGTACACATTTTAACAAAAGTTTTTACAATATCGAAAGACGTCATGTCCCTTTTTACAACACATAGTATAGGAATGAATTCTTTTTCTATGGTTATCCTCAATCAGATCCAAGCTTTGTGCAAATTACTTTTTAATGGCGCTATTAAAAGGAGGTTGTCTCTCCTGCCCTGCCAACACCTGTACCGATGATAACTATAGGTTTCCAGTGTTGGGACTGATCTCAACTTAGAGGCATCATCATATTTTTGATTAAATGATCAGACAAATGAGCTCATTTGGTCTGAATGCAATCAACCTGGCAGGCAAAAAGTGTGTGTGTGTGTGTGTGTGTGTGTGAGAGAGTGAGTTTTATTCCTGGCAACGTCTACCTGGCAATCATTTTGGCAGTATTATGACATGCCCTTTGGCAAAGTGGATGGAATATTTTAGTAAGGCAGGCTCGGGTGGCCCTGATATCGCAAATGATTTCAAGCCATATCCTAGTACATGGTAATTGGTTTTTCATTATGGCTTCTGTAAAGCTTTTTCAAAATACCCAGAGAATGGGAAAAAAAATCCAATAAAACTATTGCAACTTCAATTAAATACTTTAGCTATTGGAACAAAAGAAGAGCTCATTTTACCTCAGAAATAACCTTGCAGGAGAAAGTTGTCAGGTGGAGAGGGTGAAGGTAAATATCCGAACAGGTGGCTTTTTAGGCAAATTTATTTTACACAGAATATTTTTTAATAAAGCCTTCAGGGCTGAGGAGGACCAGGAAAAATTCCTGCTGCTATATCTTATTGTCGTATCCTTTTTTTTTTTTTTAAATATTACAGTGAATGATCTGTACTGATCATCTCCTCTCTTTAATTAGCTGACTACATTAGGAATAATTAATTATTGGAAAATGATATTAAAATGTGAGGCCTTACTCTTCCTAGTTGTGGGTTGGCGCTATTTTTTTAATGTTGTTTGCTTCTGTTTTATTACTTGATTGCCCCGATAGGCGGATATTTTTTTCCTTGAAGCTGAGGATGTTTTTGTAGAGAAAAACAATGAGCCCATGGTATTTAATTGCAGAGCGATTTTCATCTCCTATAGAAAATGTCTAATTAGTTCTAATTTTTGGGCCCTGTGATAAGTTGCCATTTTTTAATCAAACTGTTATGAACAGATAACACTGACAGTTTTTCAACACAGAGAGATGATGAAAGGAAGAAAACCACATTGATTTTTCAAGCCAAAGCCCCTTGTTTCCCTATGTAGTAGACTCTACTCAGTTCCGAGGGAGAAAATACCACAGAGAAAAGTGTTTGAACAGCAAGACAGTGTTGGTTAAAATTGTAGGGGCTCATATGTTCTTGCTCTGCAGACTTGCACCAGCGGGAGGAGGCGTGATCGTCAACCCCAGTCCAGATTAGATAAGGGCAGAAGTGCTGAATTTGTTCCCCATATGCCTCCTTCAGTACGTTGAGGCTGTAAAAGTCAGCTTCTCAGTTTGTAGAAGTGCTGACAGAAGCATAATTAAACAACCATGCTGATTATTGATATGCAAACACGCCCATTTCTAATTATGCCAGCCTGCATATTTGAGTGCAGCGGAAACAGCGGAGGGGGCTCGGAATGTCGGGAAACCAATCTACCACATAAATATCAAATAATGCACTTATATTTTCCTTTTCCTCTGTCTCTCACAATTTTCTCATCCCTTCTGCTTTCTCTTTGCGGATAGCCACTGTGCCAGCGTGTCCCAGCGTGCCTCAGTGTACGTGGTCAGCAGTCCAATGCTGCCACCCACGCCGTGGAGGAGGACCGTCCATGGACGGGCCAGGAGAGTCTGGCCCAGGACGACCCAGAGATGTGGGGTCTGCTGCAGAAGGAGAAGGACCGGCAGTGTCGAGGGCTGGAGCTCATTGCCTCTGAGGTGAAGTATACCCTGCTCAGAATGAAAGATGTATTCTCACACTTCCCTACAGGAGCAAAACCCACAAAGAGAGGACACCTCGCCCTCCACTGCACCCTTTCACCCCAGGTCCCCTGGGATAACGGCTAAATTGCAGGGTTTTTTTGTTTCACCATCACATATGGCTCATTTTTGATACTTTGAGTAGGTTTTTCTGGTGGCCTTTGTTTGTTTTACACAGGTGGAGTATTGAAAACGACATTTTGGATGTTTTTTTCCCCATTTTGTGTTGTTTCACTGGCACCAGAACCAGAGCCTGACTGAAAAACAGTTCAGGCATGTTGAAGATGGCAGCAGCTTTTCGTTAGTAATTCTGGGGTAAAAGGTTTTTAATACAGCTTGAAGTGGGTTCATAAAGTGTTTGTTATGAATAGTGGGTAAACCCCATTATTTTTTAAAACTGATCCATTAAAATATAGATGTAATATTTAAATGTTGATATTTATTCTTAGAACCATTTTTCTGTTTTATAATTTAAAAATATTCATCTCTGTGATTTAGTTTTTTCACTGGCTTCTTTCTGACTAAAAAAATCCAATATCACGACTAAACAAATTAGCGTGAAGTCAATATTAATGGGTGTTTTAATAAAAGATTGTAGCGGTTTTCTCGGGGTTTTTTTTTTTTTTTAATTTCTCATGGCTGGATAATGTGAATCTGGACATTTTCTCCCTGGAAGCACAGCAGTGTAGTACTTCTGTCTCCTCCTGTTTCTTCCTCGCTGCAGTAGTTGAGCTGTTGGAGTGTATCAGCCTCCTCCCGACACGGAGCCTGACTGCTCTAGTGTGTGATAAAACTGATATCTTAATTCCGCCTCTCTAGTACAACTAAAGGGCATTCTTTGGCATTTTAAACGTTCAATTTTTTCTTTTCAAATCTACACAATGAAAAGAAGCAAAAATACATTTCCTTTTCAAGTCTGTGGCCTGTTGTCAACATGACAGACGGGAGCAGCGGAAAGCTCTTACGGGAGCTATTATTTGCATCCGGTTTCCGTTTGGCTCACAGGTGAAGCATTAGCATAAACACACGCAGCTCACACTCCTGTGTGTATGCATGTGTGTCAGGCTCTGTCAGCGGTCGCTGCAATGTTGCCTGCAGCTGTCTGTAGAGTTGTGTATCTAAGAATCTCACAGTATGCCAGCTCTTTTTGCACAACATAGATACTTCAGGATGAACAAAATTGTTACATTCCAACAAAGATTTTTATTCTTTTAATAATTGATGAATTAATCAAATGCTGAATGTTTTTTTACGGTGTAACAACTTTTTGTTTTGTTTTTTGTAATCAATATTATGAAGCAAATGTGTAATATATGAAGCATTAAAAAAAGTTTGAGTGAACTATTTGACCCGTTTTCATTTCCTTTACTAGAATATACATTGGTGATTTATTTTTTTTAAATGATGGCAGTACGGCTGTATCCTTGCGGTGTGCAGAAAAAGTTTATTACATTATCTTGTATCCCCGAGCAGTGAGGCGATAGGAATGGTGAAGTACAGAGTGTTAGTCTATGGAAGGCCAGAGGTTCAATACAGTAATGATTGCCTTTGGCCACTGGCGGATTTCTCACTATCACTTAACAGACTTTAATTTGCGGTTCTTGTCCCTTCTGTCCATTCACACCATTGATCTTGTGTGTGTCTGTGTGTGTGTGTCTGTGTGTGTCTGTGTCTGTGTTTTTAACAGAATTTCTGCAGCCGCGCAGCTTTGGAAGCTCTTGGCTCTTGTCTGAACAACAAATACTCTGAAGGCTACCCAGGGAGAAGGTTGGTGTGTTTATTCACTTAAAACCCAGCAAATTAATACCGTTGCTATTCATCACTTTTGTTACAGATGCATACTCGTGCATAAATACACACTTAGCACACAACAAATAATCCACAGCCTGGGTCATGCCAGGAAAAATTCACAAGAGGACCGAGGAGATGGTTAATGCCAGTTTTGAGGGTTGCTTGTATTTTTCATTTTGTTTCGTTTTTGGTTCTAAAACTAGATTTATGAGCAGGAAATGGAGGGCTGTCCCATTTTGAGACCTTTGGTTTATTTTCATAGGAGATTCAGGCCCATCATGAAACTCTCACACTGAATTTGTTTTAAATTCCCTGCCTGCACTTTTGACACACCCACACACATCCTACTAGGAAGTTTTATATTTAAGAGTAATGAAATAAATGGACACCTTGGTTTGTACAGTAGTATCTGTTTTTTTTTCTGAGAGTCCACAGTAACTGCTCTAGATTTTTCACATTTAAAAAAAAAAGTGTGATTATGATGATGTCATTGACTCAAAGTAATCGTAATAATCCATATTTATACCTCACTTGCTGTGTGAGAGGGGAGGAAGGGAGTGATAATTAATACACTCACTTCATCTGCTCTAATACTTGTAGTGATTAACCCAGAGAGAATTCTCACATCAGGTCTGAAACCTGTCTTGGTTAGACTTACACATGCAATATTTAAATTAAAAAAACTGGTCATTTAATGAATTTTCACAATAAAGCCACTAGAGAAATTTGTTTGAAAGTCCACAGATCAGATGAGGTCACTTGTGAATATGTTGCTTAAGATGCTTAGGCGTGTATCCCACCACCCTCCACTCCCCCACAGGTACTATGGCGGAGAAGAAGTGGTTGACCAAATTGAGCTTCTGTGCCAGAAACGAGCCCTGCAGGCTTTTGACCTGGACCCGGCTCTGTGGGGCGTCAACGTGCAGCCATACTCCGGCTCCCCCGCTAACTTTGCCGTCTACACCGCTGTGCTGAAGCCTCACGACCGAATTATGGGCCTGGATCTACCCGATGGAGGACAGTCAGTAGTCATTTCTGCTTTCATTTTAATACTCCTCCACTTTTTTCTCCTGCTTGAAAGACACATTCAATAAAGTTTGGAAATATAGTCGCAGTATTTGTTTGTACAAAGATTAATCTTTTTCTGCCTATACATTCTTGTTTTTATTTCCTCAGCCTGACTCATGGCTATATGTCTGATGTGAAGCGGATTTCTGCAACCTCCATTTATTTTGAGTCCATGCCCTACAAGTTAAATGTAAGTGGAGCTCTTTCATATTGACATACAAGCTCGCAGCCTTTTTATGGACTTGCCACTCTAACACAGAAGGATGCAAAAATTTGCAACACCTTTGCACCTCATAATTAAATGTAAATGCAAACAAAATTCACTGTCAGTGGGATCAAACTTATTCAGTGTCTTTAACAGGAACAAGGCAAGTAACTCCCTTACTGTGTGGTAGATTTTTATTAGCTGACTCGTCTGATGCATGTATTTGTGTTAAAATGTTAGGGCATCGGTAGGTGCAATCCAGTTTTCTTTAAGATGTGGAGTATTCTTTTAACCTGTAATGTATTTTATTTTTAAAACATTAACTCATCACACTCCTCACGCTGCTTAACATTGTGTTGAGCAGTGGAACCTGAAGGCATCAAAATGGATTTTTGAAATAAATAAATAAACGCAACAACCGACGAGAAAATTAAGAGAACACCAAAAATAAGTATTCAGTTCTTTTTTTGGTTGAAGTGCTATTTTAGTACTAACCCAAGTCAGCGCTTCTGGTCCCGGTTTACATTTGCCTTTAGTTATCCATATCCTTTTCCGAAATTTGTTGTGTAGACTTTTGTGAATGTAATTAATCCACAGATACGCTGTGCTAAATCTGAATATACGATATACTTTAAATTTGCTTTAAATAAGCAGTGTATTAAAGTTTAAAAAAGAATAGAGCGTATTCTTTTTTTTAGGCTAATTTGGAGAATAAAACCTGATTGCATTGTTTAGGCTTCTTGCTCATTAACGTGTTGATGCTTGTCTGCCAAATGCAGCAATTCGCTAAAGGTGTTTTGGCTGATTTATGGCCTCTTACTTTGTATCCAACCAGACTCCTCTTCCTTTAGGGGACCTTTCCACCAGCAGTCTTACGAAAATCCCTTTTGACCAGGGTTTTTTTTGTGGGGACTGATCTTGCAGATATGATCAGTGTTAGAGTTGTGTGGTTTGTGTAGCAGCAGATGGATTGCCATCAGAGTTTGCATGTCCAGACCTGCTGATGTATGGGCAGGCCAGACCCCTCTGCGAGAGAGATAATGGGAAATCGACAGGCCGGCCAGCACTGCTCGCTTTGTCTTCACAATGAGCAGCGTGATGGAGTGAGGGGGCATCCACAGATGTGCTCTAGAGATGGGATATTATCAGGTTGCCTAAATAAAGCTTCCCCCTCACCTGGTCTCTTCTCCTTGTGCCATCCTTGCCCGCCTGGCTCTTTGTCCTTTATGTCTCTCACTTGTGTTTTGACGCTTCCCTTTTTCTCCGTCATGTTTTGATGTTTGGAGAACAGCTATATGCTTTAAACTTGAAGAATTCAGCTGAGTAAAGCTGCTTCCTTCCGTGTGATATCGATGAAAAAAATGTCTGGATCATTTGTTGAATTGCTTCCCTCAATGCGCAAGAAGGAAAATCTGACTTTTGACGCACTGAAGCTTCTGTCACCAGTTGAATGTATCAAAGGAAAGCTGAATTAGGAGAAATGCAGGCGCATCACTGCAACTGTTCGATCTTCTTTCTGGATGTGATGTATGGAAATATCCTCCCTTTAAATCTCTGCTCTTTTTTAAGTTTTGTGAAGTTTTTAAAAAGCATCTGCAGCAAACTGACTTTGAACGAACAAAGAAAACTCTGACTCTTGATCCTCAGTGTACATATTTTTACCCTTCATCCCCCACTCTATTTCTAATATCCTCACATACACCCAGTTTTCTCTACATGGTCTTTATCTATACATTCTTCCTCTCCTCTCAATCTGTTCTTTGTTTCCCTGCAGCCGGCAACAGGACTTATAGACTATGACCAGATGGAGATGACGGCCAAGCTGTTCCGGCCCAAGATCATCATTGCTGGCACCAGCGCCTATGCCCGCCTCATTGACTACGCCCGCATCAAGAAGGTGGGCAGGAACTTTCTCTCTGTTTTCTCCTCTCTGTCTTTTGCCGTCTGTCTTCTTCTGATCTTCCAGCCAGCCGCTGTTTGTGTTCTTTATTTCTCATCGTGTGTTATGAATGTGAGAAAGGTATGAAACTCATCCAATCTTTCCTGCTCGAATGGCACACGCGGCTACTTTTTAGTGATGCGTCACATAAGGCTGTCCAGTGATGGGCTGAAAAAAGAACTCTTATTTTCCAACAACACAAACCTGATTTAGAAGGTCCTCCACACACACCAACCAACTCTTTCTTCCCCTCCTGCCTACTCGTCCAAACTGGACATGGATTTGCCCACTGACTCATGCCTGCACAGCATCAACTTCTGGCCACTTGTCCGATTCCAGAAGAGCCGCCTTTCTGTTCCGTTGGCTTCACTCACTCATTCACTTCATTTGCTCCGCGACCTCCGCCTTTTGTGGTAGAGATGCTCTTTAGCTTGCACCATCAGATGGAGCATCCCACCACTACAGAGCTGTGTTTTCACTAAGCACTACAATGATTTTGTTCCCTGGGTGTGAAGTGGGGCCATATTCCTCCCTCAGCTACTCCCTGTAGGGCTGTTTTATGGCTTCTAAGGTCTCCTAGATCCAGCTCTTCTTCCGGTGTTCATTGCTGTGTTACCAAAACTGGAGTGGCTGTTTCCAGTCTCCCTGTTGGCATTCATCAGCAAATACACATCACCCAACTAATGTGCTGTATCCCCTCCCGGCACCCTACTCACTATCCTGCCTTTTAATCTAATAAACGTGGCGTTTCATTTTCGATATGAGAGAAAAAGAGATTGTCATTATAATGCATAATAATCACATTGCTAAAGTTATTGCTTAATGCATGACCTTTTATTAAAAGTCATTTACGTGTCATGCCATTTACAAAGTGATATATGTACAAGGTTTATTGGATGGCGCTGTGATGAAGACTGCATGAGCCGACCTCCTTTCTCTTTTGCAGCTCTGCACCAGCGTTAATGCCTACCTGATGGCTGACATGGCTCACATCAGCGGGCTGGTGGCAGCCGGAGCTATTCCCTCTCCCTTTGAATATGCTGACCTGGTCACATCGACCACACACAAATCCCTCAGGGGGGCCAGGTAAGAACACCAGGGAAGGCAGCTAAATCAGATCGGAGCTTTGCGCTGGTGTAACTGAAACACCTAAAGACAATGTCCCTGTAATTAGGCTTTATTAATTAGGGTATTATTAGGATGATAATCTTGTGAATTCAGTAGGTAAAATGTCCAAAGTGAGGTTTTTGTGCAGGGAATAGTTTTAAAACCTGCTGATTTTTCCACTCAGTAGTTCTCTTTTGTTTTTTCCAGGTCTGGCCTTATTTTCTACCGCAAGGGCATCCGCTCCAAGGACAAGAAAGGGAAGGAGATCATGTACGATCTTGAAGACAAGGTAAACTTCTCGGTCTTCCCCTCCCTGCAAGGTGGACCTCACAACCACGGGATCGCCGGCGTGGCTGTGGCATTAAAACAGGTCAGCACTGAACACAAACTTGATGAAAAGAAGCTTTATTTGTATCGATGCAACACTTTATTACTCAAGGCTCCTATTTTCTATTAGGTTGAAAACTGCTGAATCAATTTTTATAGTGAAACAAAATCTTCGTGCTGAGATGCTTCAGCACATCCAGGAACATGTTCCCTGAGCTGCTGAGGGCAGAAATATTCTTTACACATTCTATTAGAAGATGTTTTTATGGAAAAAAAAAAAAAAAGTACTAGATTTGTAACGAACTCTGTGTCTGACCTCTCAACCACCAATTATGTGTGTGTGTGTGTGTGTGTGTGTTTGCGGTGTGTGTGTGTCCAGGCACAGTCTCCTATGTTCAAGGACTACATTGCCCAAGTACTAAAAAATGCTAAAGCCATGGCTGCAGCGCTCATCAGCAAAGGATACACCCTGGTATCAGGTAAACAGTTTTCTGTGTAGTCCCAGAGAACTAGTTCATCCAAAAAGGTCCAAAGTAACAAAACAAACAGGTTGAGGTTTCCGTTTTTGCAATGCAATATGATAATGTCAGTGTAGCTGTCCTCAAGATTCCACAAATTTTGCTTTTGTTCATTTAGAGTCACAATTAAGTTCTGTTTTGTTTAAGCTTAGGGTTAGGGTTCTTTAACAGCTCGGCTTTTTCTTTATACGAGTCAACTCAAATTATTCAATATATTGATAACCACTTCAGGAATTCATTACAGTTCACATGTGCTGTTGGTCAAGTAAAACACACTGTACAAAATGATGTTTTACATTTGCTAAAGGTTAGTTGAAAAGCCTAATTGAATGTTCATCACTAATACTTATTTAGCTTCATCCGTCCAAGATAACAAACCGAATTTATTATTTTACATTAAACTGGAACTTTTCCTTTCCTCCAACTTAAAAGTCCTAACAGCATGCTGAATATTTCAGGGGGCACTGACAACCACCTGGTCCTTGTGGACCTGCGGCCCATGGGCATCGACGGGGCCCGAGCCGAGAGGGTGCTGGAGCTGGCATCAATCACTGCCAATAAGAACACCTGCCCCGGGGACACGAGCGCTCTGACTCCTGGTGGCCTCCGGCTGGGTGAGGCAGAGCTGGACTATAACCCTAGGCAAACAAGGACCAAAAGTTTTCCAAAATTCAAACTGTAGAATATACTGTTGTGAAAATGTGTGTGTATATATTTTTATTTTGAAGTTTGACTCGAGTTTTAATACAGTTTTGCATTTAAAACACATTCAGTCACCAATTAAGCCACAAGCAGTGAGCAGATCATGATTAATTAAAGATGTTTGTGTGTTTTAATAATCTGCCAGGAAGTATAGGAGCTCCACATCTCCAGTGCCACATTTTTAGCATGTGCTCAAGGCGACGGTGTATTCATTAGATCCAGATCTGGTGACCTTACATTACTTCAGATGTGTTAAGAAATTAGAATCTTATTTTTCTTAGTCTACAATACATGGATCCTGGAAAGCAAGGATATGTGATAGGTTTAATTAATAATCTTACCCTAAAGATTTGATGCTAAAACCCTGAGTGTTTTGTTGTCCCAGGTGCTCCAGCTCTGACTTCCAGGCAGTTCAAAGAAGCAGATTTTGTACAGGTTGTTGAGTTCATGGATGAGGGCTTCAAGATAGGATTGGATGTCAAGAAGAAGACCGGTAAGCCGAAAAAAAAAAACCAAAAAATACACATGAATAGAAGTTTGTTTAAAATAATGGGGATTTTGTTACCATTTTCTTGTGTTTTCCTCTCCAGGAAAGCTCCAGGAATTCAAAAACTTCCTTGTTCAGGACCCAGAGACTGTGGCTCGCATTGCAGATCTGCGCCATCGGGTTGAAGCTTTCGCCAGACCATTCCCAATGCCAGGCTTCCGCGACCATTAAGCAAGTCAGTGTAGTCTGGAGCCAGAACAGACAAACAGACATGGGCCACCTGGGAGAGCTGGATGTGGTTTGTGCCAATCAAGACGATGACTCCATTTTCTCTCTTTTTTGATCAGAGAAGTCATGAATAATTATCCTATTTGCCATATTATCTGGTATAAATGTGAACTTAAATACGGATTTACAAAATTTTATATAGCTGAAAATCTTATTTTGTACGTGCCAACAGTCATTTGACTCCATTGTGTGGGAGAAATATTTAAGATGACACTTCAAAGTGGTGAGTGTAGCTTAAGTTGATGGATGAGACGCTAAAGGTCTTACACTAAAAGTCTTAACTAATGTATATTTGAATAGCAGAGGCTACATGATGGCTCCAGTTACCACTCCCCTGCTTTAACGTCATACACAACGAGGGTCTTTTTTTGGTGACGGTAGTTCACAGTCGGTGGTTAAGTGCAATTCTCCTTTTCTTTGAGTTTACTTGGAGCGTTTTACAGACAGAACTGTCGTTCCCACTGCATCAGCGACCAAATGAGGTGAGTTTATTTACGTTTTACAGCACAGCTAAGGAAAGTGGGCAGTCTTTTGGGAAACAAAACTTTGAAAGTAAACCTTATCGATGAATCATGCATTCATATGAACTTTTGACAGCCGCCTAAACCAAGAGATGCAGTATTTTACTACCATGTTCGTGTCAGTGCAGCCTAAAACTAACTTTCTTTAACAGATTTTTATTGTTAACAGATAAATGTGTCTCGGGTAATAAAACTGCAGTTCTATAACACTTCTATGTCTGATCATTGGGAAATCCAAAATATGCAACCACGGTTCCAAAATCATTTAGACGCTGTAAAATCTAAATCCCAAATGAAAAAATAATATGAACATCCAAAGGATACTTTTAAATCACACTGATCAATACTATTTATCAATAATAGAGAGCAGAGTGGGTAGAAAAACAAAGCGGTGGTGAATATCCAGTGACAGAGTTGGCAGCCATTGTCATAATTGTAGCGAGCTTTGCCATCTGTCTCAGTTCCTCACAGTGCCGGTCATAAATCTAAGGTTCTCAATTTGTGTGACACGAGGCGATAATAAAATTCTCGTCTTTTAGTCGTTGATGTTACAATAAATCACATTGGTGTAATGAGCAGACGGATAAATGAGGACGTCGGCACCGCGTTAATTTGTTATGAATCTTCGGTTTGTGGTGTTTGAACGATCTGCGTGTGAGCCAGTGAACTGGGGGAACCATCACCTGAACACCAGCGGTGTAATCAAACCTGGCAGGACCTGCTGTCAGCATCTCTGTGTGTGAACGAGATAGATGGACAGAGTCAGGCTTCGCGTCATTAGGACATAATAGCCCCATAACAGCCCTAATCTGACTACTGTGATGCAATTATCCCTGAATACAACTGCCAGCACAATAATCCTAATCCCTCTTCTAATCGGTTAAATCTGCAGTAACTATTGGTACACACATTTATTAACACTGGCTGACCGTTGCGCTGCTATTGTGAACAATAGTTTTGCCCCTTTTGTGGAGTTATTTAAGCAATCTGTTCTTAAATATAAAACGCATGGAGGAATAATTCTGTTTTGTAAAAACTACACACTTAAATCGGGGCATTTGAGTATATCATCCGATTGTGGTCTGTGTGTGGGATCTGGTGACACCTGGTGGTGAGAACAAAGATGAAACGAGATGGTACCTGCTGTCAGAGAGAGTGGAGGGGGGAAAAAAAATCTAAATTTAAAATAGTAATAGTGCAGTGGTTTGGTTTTTGTATTTGGGGTTAGTAGAACAGAATACAAATTCTGTTGGGCCTAGTTTAAATGTGAAGATGTTGAAAGATAAATTGTGAATTGAGACTGGGTCAGAATTAGACTGAATGAATGAAAACCGACGTAAACACCCATAAACAACGAGTTGCACACGTGTGTGTATGTGTCTGTAAGAGAATCAATCTTGTTGTGTACAATTGTTTGTGCATGTTTATGCATTAGCTGTGTTTACGTGCGTTTACATTTTACAGTTTACCCTAAATAAACATTGTCACACCTGCAGTAAACCTGCTGCTGCAGGGAGACAATAATTGAAACATTCTTTGCTCTTCAAGCGATAACGGGATTCTCGGAACCAGACTGCCAACACAGCATAATTCTTTGTCCTGCTTTTGGCACTCTGGGAGCTTTTCTCCCGCTTTACTTTATAAACATGCCACCGGTACATTCAGAAATTCCTTTAAGCAGGGCGGTACTTTGTACTGTAACATATTTTTGGCAGGATGCACCCGCTATAGATGCATTTAGGAGGTCTGCTATCTTCTTCTTGTTTATCTTGTTTGTTTTGTTTTATGGTCAGCTCAGCATACGTTATCTGTACAAAGATTGGATAGTCAAAATACAGAACTATATTTTTTTATTTGCTGTGGTATTTTTGTTAGCATATTGGTTACGTGATGGGAATGTTGACAGAAATTGCACATGAATCCCAGAGGGATGGCAGACACAGCAGTGGGCAGTCTGTGCGACTGGTTTTCCTGTGTGTATTTTCTCCAGATGCTCCAGTTTTTCTCCCAGATTCCAAACACAAATTGGCTTGACGGGAGGCTCTAAAGTGCTCGTAGTTGCGAGTGTGAGTGGAAGGTGAGTGGGCCTGTGATGACTGCTACGTTAAATCTGTTCTTTTCCTTCATTTATGTCCCTGAATGAGATTTGATTTACATTTATATTCCATCTGTATTTTAACCCATTTGCTTACCTCTTTTAAGGACCCAAGTTGTAAAAACCTATCGATTACCTTTTCCCTTTATCACCAGTTGACCGTTGCCAGTCCAGTATTTTATTTCCTTCCTTTCTTTTTCCTTCTTTTTTTTGCTCATCATCAAAGTGCCGTCTTACCTCTCCTTTACGCCGAGCCACTCCATTTGTTGGGGACAAATGCTTTGATTTTTTCCTTTTTACCTCTGGGAGAGGCAACGTTGAAGGATGAAAGGCCCCATATCTTCAGTGGATCAGCGCTGCTGCCCAGGGGCCTCGCATCAGCACCACCACTGCCACAGTTACGTCCTGTTTTGCACCATGTCCTATTTACTTATTTATTCAGCACCCCCTCCCCCCACTGCCCCCGCCTGCCGCTCACTTCTTATCTTGCCCATTAAAATTAATCTCCGTCTAAAAATACCTACTCTTGCTCATCAGAGGGGACGTAATCGAGGAGGGGGCGGCCTCGCTCGATCTGCTGCGCTCTCGCTGACAAGTGTGTTTTTGACGAAAGTCTCTCGTTTCAACTACTGAGCCGGGAAGAATTCAATAACAAACACTTTGTTAAAAGTGAGATCTTGATCACACCTAAGGCCTAATTTGGTTTACGCGTCCGCCTGCCGATGTTTCCTGCCACCAATCAGCGGTGATTCAGATGAGCAGCACACTGGGTCTGAGCATGAGGAAGCAAAATTGGATGAAATCAGACAAGCCCAATGTGTTAAACCCAGGAAGTAAAAGCACCAAAATGGAGGCGGGGCGTCGGCATAAATGGGTTGATGGCGAGCGACTGCTCGGCGTCAGGCTGGAGAGCAACGCTGAGGCGATGTAATCGCAACAAGCTCCGAGGCTCCGATGATCACTGTCACACCCTCTCCCCCTCCGGTGAGTGTGACCTTGTGATCATGCCCCCAGTGTGATGCTTTGGCCCGGCTGATTACCTGTCAGCAGGTCTCATGCATCTTTCTTACACACACACACACACACACACACACACACACACACACACACACACACAACATCCAGTCTACAGCACTGTTGCAGGAGCAATAGTGCTGCTTAAAAAGAAAAAAAAACACCTAAATGGAAGCATACAGACTTTAGAGCCTAGCTTGTCTAACAAGGGGGTATTAGGGGGTCTCGGGGGGGTCACACACTGAGGCTTGTGCACCACCACAATGAGACTTTGAGCCCATTGGTATAAGTGCAGGTGTTCATCATCCAGTGAACCCAATGAAACTTGGGGACACTTGCAGGATCCAGTGAGACTTGTCGTATCCTCCCCCCACCCTCCGCCCCTCACTCTACCTCCCCAGCCCTCCTTTAATGGAAACAACGTGCTGGTTCTTACCAACAAGTTGGGATCAAACGGCTCCATGATTTGTGTCTTTGGATTGCATCTGCCTGGGACTGGAAACTGGTGTAAACGAGCTCTATGTCCCGCACGAACGTTCCTCTCTGATGATTGATTTTCTATTTCGGTCCTCTTTTCCTGCAGTTCGGTGGCTCAGCGTGTGTGTGTGTGTGTGTGTGTGCGACTCAATGAGTCGATGTGTGATGTGTCCAATAAATAACGTTTCTTCTCCTTTTAGAAATTCTGAAACCCGTGAAGCATGTGAATATTGATGCATATACAGGAAAAAAAAGACAGCATAATTAGAGTACAGTAGTAAATGTGGTCAATCCCAATTCAAACACTGTACTTGATACTTGCCCATTGTTTTTCCATCATTATAGGAATAAAAATAGAAACAACAGAAGGTGAAGCACACCTTCAGGCCGATATTACACCAGAGGTTAAAGCCCCTACTTGCACCTGACTAGCATGAGGACTGGACTTCAACCTCACACTTGAGTGAAATGAGAACTCCCTCCTGCAGAGACACAGATTACTACAAACTTATTAACAGGCCCCTCTTTCAGTGGGCCAGCCTGTTAGGATGCTGATTTTTCTTTCTTTCTTTTTTTACCCACAATGCTTGGCTCCCTTGTGTTAACAACAAATAACTTGATTATTTTTTTAAAGAAAAACCTTTTGGCTCATCTAGGGTAGAACTTCAGAGCTTCACCAAAGCTTTGAGGACCTCGTGGCTTTAAGACCCAAACCTTCTTTTTGCCTTGTTTTAGATTCTCCAAACACCTGAGCCCTGAGGAGCATATGGAGGACTTCAGCTGCTCCTTCAGCAGCTGCTCCAAACACTCGTCTGTCTGTTCTTTTGCCTTCGGGCTGATGCTAAAAAAACAAGTGTTATTAATACGCAAACAGTCATCAAAATTGCTTCAATGTTGCTTCAAGCTGATTTTTTTTGGTATTTGGTTGCTTCTTAATTTAATTAGGTTTTAAACCAGCAGCAACTATGTCGTCCTGACATCACTCAATCATGCAAACACCAGTTTTCAGTTGTAACTTTATTTAGGTTCACTACAGTCTCAATTCAGACAGATGTCTCCCATCACTGCTGACGCCGGCCCCGAGTCCCCCCGGGGGACCTTCAGAAGTCAGGGCCCTCTTTCTTCAGGTTCTTGTAGTTCGTGTTGATGGCCACAAACTGTGGAAGGCAGAAGGAAAACATGGGTGCCCACTTGGTGACACTACAGAAGAGAAGTGCAATAATCTTTTTATTTGGCCTTTCTTTCGTTCTTTTTTTTAATCCTCTAGTATGTCTGTAGGTAATTCTCTCTTTCTCTACCCCCACTCACCCCCCGCTCATTACCAACATTGTTTGGACTTTGGTGGAATTTCGATGCGCGACCTTTGCTTTGCTGGTGAGAATTAAACATGCCGTGTCCTGACCTTTTGTCTGCAGCGACTTTTATTCTGCCGACAGCCGGCGTGGCCTTGATACCGTCTGAAAACGCCCTTTTTCATGAAAAACACATCACTCAGACATCCTCCTCTGGGAGTCATCACTTTGTTGTTTTTCTGCTTCATTTTGGGTCCGCATTGATCATATTTTTATTAGCATGTCTGTGGCCTTGTTCAAGGGGAAAGTCAAATTATTGTAAACCAAAAAATGAGAGAGAGAGAGAGAGAGACTCTGTGTTGATTTGTTTTTCGAAGATGCTGTGTTTTTCTGTCTGTGTTTGATCAGATGTGCAGAAATCCAGGGATGTTCATCTGACACCACTTTGGCTCCTCCGTCCTGCCCTGTTTCTCCAAACTGGTGACGACAGTCAGGTTTTTGGCATTTTTCTGTGACACGCTGCCATTTCTGTCCTGCGTACGTGCTCGGAATGAACAGACTGTTGTGGTTCTTCTGTGTGTGACTGGAAATGAGTCACCTTGTACTGGTAGGTCGGATCCAGCTGGTTCCAAGGTTCTGGGTTGTTCTTCTTGTCCCAGAGGCTGAAAATACGAAAGGATTTCGGGGGCATCCGATGTTAAGGGAGGAGAATGACAAGTGATTAGTTAAAAATGCAGTGCAAGATGGTGGAGAAGGGAGATTTCAGAAGGAAACTGTGGGGAAAAAGTAAGAGAAAATGGAGAGAAGTTTGGTGGGAGACAAAACGGTGATTATGGGATGACGAGAACTCAGCCCGGTGATTTGGCAGCGATTAAGATCATTAACCAAAGACTGAGTTTTACAGAGCTCCACTGGATTTTTCCATCTCTCTTCCTCTCCCTCTGGCAGAACATCACCATGCCAAAGCACAAACAAAGGTAGAGAGCTGGCAGAGAGGGAGAGAGAGAGAGAGAGAGAGAGAGGCCCAGCGACCGGATCACACATCTGCAGCTGGTGCTGAGGTCAGCCATTACAGCCGACCCCTCCAACAAGTGCTTTTGTGCAGCCTGAAATAGCACACACACCACGCTTATTCACCACCGCCGGTCTGGGTTGTTGGGGAAGCTTCTGGATCTGAGACATGAGGCTACGTCCGACAGATGGCACTGCTTCAGTTCAACTGGAACAGAGGCAGGAGCTCACAAAATAGGCAAAACAAGTCGAAGCCCAGTCGAAGAAAGCCAAGGCAACGATCTAAAAATACAGCTAACAAAACACCGCTAGCGTTTCTGGTTTTACCCATGAGCAGACGACCCTGCTCTTCTTCTTCCAGTTCATCTTCTCCTCACAGGTTTTGGGGTGTCAAAGAGTAGAAGCACAAGTCAGACAAAGATGTGCAAAACCACCAACACCCATAGATGCAAATGAATCTCAAGCTCCCTCCGGTGGTGGGCACCGTTATTACTGATGGCAAAAGTCAAAATACGGGGAAGAGCAGAAGCCCGAATACTGAGATGTTTTCATTTTCATTTTAGAAACACTGGGAACCATCTTACGTGACATGTGGTCCTCTTGCCAGGCGGATCAGATAAAGGGTGGCCCCAGTGATGCCCAGAGTCATGAAGAAAAACTGAGGAATTAACTGAGGAGACAAAACAAGAGACGATTTGAGTCCCCCAGCGCAGAGACACATAAAGGTAAAGCTATCAAATGGTCCTATCAAGTGTTACTAATATTGAACACACACACACACACACACACACACACACACACACACACACACACAAACAGGTAGTTGCTCTTCCTGTTTTTCCCCATCGTGCTCTCCTTCATATGCATGAGGCCCAGGCCGTGTGTGAGGCAGCTCCTTGTCAGCCTGGGTTGAGTGGGCAAGGACACGAGCGCTGGCAGCCTCCTCTCAGAGCTGAAGCTGTCAGCCTGAGCGACAGCATCTCCTGCACACACACACACACACACACACACCTACACCCACACCTTCATGCATACACACCCAAACATTTTAAAAGCTGATGATGACAGGATTTAAATAGAAGAGCACGTCAGAATGCAGGGGAATAATGTGATGTGTCATCTCAAACAGTCGGAGCTTAGTGCCTGACTGCGTTGCGACTGTTTATCCAGGCTGTGCTGCTGTACGTGTTCACTTCAACGTGCGTGAGTGTGCGCGTGATGGACGGGGGGGTGGCAGAGTGACTCCCAGTCCTGGCTAACAGCTGTTCACAGCACACTTAGTTAAACTGTAAAGAGATGACAGTTGGATGTGTTTGAGCTGATGGATGCCTCCGCTCGGCTGTATCTGGACATCTGTCTTCTGTCTGATTGCCTCAGCGTTGATTAGGCCAACGTCTGATATTCGCCACGCTGAAACTGTGCAGACTGATGGAGAAAAGCACGCAGCACGCCATTTTCATCCAGCCGAAGCAGCAAGTACAAGCTGGATTATTGCAGGATGTGTGAGGGGCTGCTGCGCTGGTGGTGCAGTGGCTGGTACCCGCACCTCACAGCGAGGAGGTTCTGGGTGCTGCAGTGCTTTTTGACCTCATGGTTTGATCTGTGATCTGCTTTGTGCTGCACACACGTGCACACACGCGTGCGCTCACGGGCCTGTGTTTTGCGAGCTTCTGTGTTGGTACTACATAAAAATCAGCTGCAGGGAGTGTTTTATTCATGCTGAGGTTCGATACTGTCACTGCCCTTATTACCCTTCTGGTAAACTGCCAAACCAGCTTCGTCAGCATGCGTATTTGGGTCATCCTCAGTGCAGCTGATGCAACCCAATGATAAATACAAAACAGCAGTGACTTTTTTATTTTCTTCCATTTGCTTTATTTCTACATCTGATTAGAATCCTGATGATTCCAAATAATATTCTGAAGTAATTCAGTGCACTTGTTTGAAACCAAATCCCTTAAAATAAAAAGAAGCTCTAGTTATGAACACTTTTAAAGAAAATAGATCTTTTATGTTGGTAAGAGCCACCATTGGCGGTTCAGAGCCCAGGCCTAAATCCTTATTAGTCTTTCTATACATCATCAATATGTTCAGACTTATGTTGTCAGTCACAAACAACAATCAGAGAAGATGGTCCAACCTACCCCTGGATGTTTCTGTGCATGCTGAAACATAAGCTTGATCATCTCGGCTGTCCTTCCCAGAGCTACAATGAAAAATCAAACTATCGTCAGTTACGCGTCCATGTGAGCGATTCTGTGCAGCAGGGAAACTTGGTGCCAGTCTCACCCTGCCTCCCCTCCGCCGCTTTCTCCTGCCCCTATTGGACGAGTGAGAGGGTCAGAGGGGAGCGGGAGAAGGGGGGAGAAGGGGGAGAGAGGGTGAGACGGCGCTAATCCTCGTAATCTGTTGAGGACGCTGTTTGTTTCCACTGGGTACTTGTTGTCCTAAAGTGTTTTATTATACAACCAAGAGGTTGAAAGGGCTCAAATATAGAAATATTATTAAACCCTAGACTGGAGAAAATTTCACAAACAATTGTTCCTAATAAATAGGGTCGGCCTCCTCTTCTGATTGATGGAGTCAGCCTGATTTCGACATGCAGATATTTCCCTGATACGCTCATGTCGTTCTGTCATTTCCAGATTTCTGGGTGGTGTTTTTGCATACTCATCATTTTAACACAAATCCTCCCCCGAACGATTGGGAAACATGCTTTATCTGCAATATGTCTCGTGGAAAGGAAGGAGGAGGGAAGTAATAGCAGCATGGAACACGTCCCAGGGGTGGAGACCTTTGTACCGGACATGATAATGGAAATTGATCAGTCAGTGATGCAGCATTTGCAGAACTTTCACTTAACTTATCAACACTCTGCAGCATAATGTAATTAACACCAAGATGCAACATGGTGCACGATCCATAAGTCATTACCAGTCCAGGCAGAGACTGCTCCTGCACACTTGCAGTTTATTATGTGTAAATGGACGAGGCTGCGCAATTGAGGAAATCTTATCATCCAGACTGAAATATTTCAGCAATTACTGCGCAACTTGCTGCAAACTTAGCACGACGTTGCTTTAGCTGCACGCTGCTGCTCATGTCACATGATGGATAAAACAGACAAACAAAACCATACCTGATAACCACTATATAACCGTTGTTTTAAGCATTAAACATGCTGAGCTCCGTATTTGAACTACTACTAATTTAACAGCATAATGTTAATTTCCCACAACTACAATCAAGTATTAAAATTCGAGTCTAATTAAGAGTTAAATGGTGTAATTTTAATATGATGTATGCAGAAACAATAAGAAACAGCAATAATGTAATGATCTTAAACAAAAAAGTCTAATCATATAATGGCTAAAGGGTAATGAAAAACATACAAATGAGTTCTTGCATTTATTCATTTAATCATGTTTATTGATTTACCTTTTGAAATTTCTTAGTAAATGTGGTCTCACTTTAATACAGCTTTTCTAAATTCTACGCAGGTTTATCTGCTGGAACCTGTGATAAATGTGTTTGATATTAATCTTGTTGTTCAGTTTTATCATCCTTTTATTTTAAAGTTGCCTTTTTTCCTCCCTGCTAGTCGTCCAGTCGTTGTTGCTGCTCTGTCTTTGTCCTGCGGTCTTGTCAGCAGCTCTGAGTTGTAAAAGCTCACGTTTGTCCGCGGACAGAGTGCCATTTTTGTGTTGCGCATGCCAAAGGTAATGGATGCAATTTTTCACCCAGCGAGGATAGAGAGATTGATGACGGCTGATGGTGACGGAAAGGTGTTCGACAAAAGAGGATGGGGGGGAAATGAGATGCATTAGGATGAAAGAGGAGGGGGGGGAAAGTCAATACATGCTCCACGTCCCTCATCGCTCTGCCTCCATTGTTCCGACTAACAGATCACAGGCGGCGTGTTTAAAACAAGAGACGGAGTACGATTCCTAAATCTGCTCCCCTCAGAGCAGGAGTGGCTCTAATGAGATTTTCTTGGTAAGAATGGATACAACACGCTGACCCTGCCTCCGATCCTGACCCCACCTCAAACAATCCTCAGCACTCATGTGCTCGTCTGTAAAACTCAACTCAATCAAGAAAATCGACAAAACGTCACTCGCTTCTTCAGAAAATGGGGATCAACTCATTGTTTCTGTGGGAAATACTCAATCTTGCATTTGAATGTTCGCATGTTCAATTTGCTTGAGAAGCAGGAGCCCAGACAGGTCACATGACTGGGTTTTGTTGCTCTCTAAGCCCTGCATCCACCCTCCCACCATGACCACCCCGGTCTGCCTGCAGACCATACCCCCCGTACCCCCCGTACCCCCCTTAACTGTTTGCTAGTTGAAGGCCCAGGACAGTGGCTGATCTCCAGGGGGAGTGTGTGTTAACGTCTCCAATGCTACTTCTGCCCCCTGGTGACCAGGATTTCCTGATGTTTCTATATATTGTTCTCTAACATTAGTAAACTTTTACGCCTCTGCGTCCCAGCCATTCAAAGCAGTCCTCTGTGAGGTCCTGGAACTGGCTGCGCCCCAGAGATCCACCTCCTGACCCAACACACCCCCTGAACCCAATAAATGTTCAATAAGTTTTTCTTTCGTTCCGCTGAGAGCACTAAATATGTGAATCACGGCAGTGCGATGACTTTGAGGCATCCTGGATTACAGATGTGTAATCCAAACTCAGTCTGCCATTCTGCTCAAATACTGGTGACCTCAGCGAGATGGCTTCCAAATAATAGATGGCTCTGTTATGATTTGTGTGTGTGTGTGTGTGTGTGTGATATGCTGAGTGCTCAGGTCTATTTATAACCTCTATTTCCATGTGAGATATTGGACACAAACAGTGTGCACCATCGGCATTATTAAATTCAAGACCCCAGACCCGTTCCTCTCTTCCTGGTGAATAAGGTGATTTCAGTAGAGATAACTGAACCAAAATGTAGGCGTTAATATGGGATAAATACATTTTTTTATATATTTTTTTTTAATGTGCAACCAGTCACATCTAAACTGAAGCCATAAGTGTGAGGAGACGAGGAGAGCGATGTGGAAAAAAACAAGAGAAGAAGCACAAAGACACACACACATTGCAAAAGCTAACAGGGTTTCAAACAAACAACACTTCCAATTTGTGTAATCTCAGTGTAGCTACAGCGTAATCTGGCATTCTTGTTCGGCTGTTGGTGTGTTTGACCAACTTTTATTACCTGCATGCTTGCTGAAAATTGCAGATTTTCAATGCGCTGGGTTCCTAATGTTTTTTGCAGCGGACCCATGAGCATCATGAGGCACAGATAACGGCAATATGGCAATAAACGCTGAAAAATATAAAAGATCTACAGGAAAAGCAAAGACAGTCAATCAAAAGTGGCTCTTATGGCTGTACATGACTGGGATCGGTTGTAGTGTGTGTTTCTGGTCTAATTAGTCGTTTCCCCCCCTCTGTTCTCATGTGGCTTTAACTGTTAGTTAATAAATGTGAGCGCTTTCGTTTCAGGTTCTGTCAGAAAAGCAGGAGTGTGTGACAGCATCTTTTTTTTTTCTGATCATTGTCTGAGCAGAAGGTGGGAGACAGAGGAGCAGAAGGTGTCTCGCCTAAAAACCATGTGTGAATGCAAGCGTGGAAACCGACACAAGCTGTTTCCAAGGTTTTCAAGATATATATATTAAAAACCGAAAAAGAGTAAAAACAGGCCTTTGGAGAGAAGTCAGTGTTTTTCTTCTTCTTTAAGTGTCACA
This sequence comes from Tetraodon nigroviridis, assembly GCA_000180735.1. NCBI lineage: Eukaryota > Metazoa > Chordata > Actinopteri > Tetraodontiformes > Tetraodontidae > Tetraodon > Tetraodon nigroviridis. The sequence continues at coordinate 393,960 of CAAE01014479.1, read as the reverse complement.
TCTCCAGGGATCCCAGGCCTGTGTTACGTGCTGGCAGCTCTTTAGTGTCTCTAATCAAGCTGCCCAGTCACAGAAGCAGCAGCAGCTCCTGGTCTAGTCCCAGCTCGGGATGACGGTCACGACTTTGCGCCTCCGTGCCGTCCCGAGAGCTTCCGCAGAGACTTTGATGCATTTTTCAGAGGGGCAGTGACGCCACTGCCAAAAAGACCGGGGTCCTCCCCCCCATTCCAACTGAGCCGTGGCAGCATTTGCTTAGTTCTGTGGACAATCCGCTCCGCCTGGTCCAGCCCGGCTGACGGAACCCTGAGCGCCTTCATGCCAACCTCCCTCCTCTCTTTTCCTCTTTTTGTGGACCTGTGACCAGTCTTTCATTAGAATTATTTCAAACACAGAATTATTTCTTTTGAGAACAAGATTTCACAGAATTCAGAACTAAAGAGCATGTCTACATGCGGATTCCTCTAGTTAACCTCTTGGTGCTAAAGGACCAGATTAGCTGCACCACCCAAACCCTGTTTGATGCCCTTTTTAGGGCGTCGTGCGGAGGACTCCGGCCTCATACGTTCAGCCAAATAGCCGCTGTCATAGCATTAGAGAGGGCGTCATATCTGAGCAGGGAGGAATAATAGCCTCTCCTCCTTCCGTCTGCAGGTCTTGATGAAAACCTCATTTTATTGCCACAATCATAATAGAATTATCTGCAGGTGTGATGAGGGCATTTAATGAAATCATTACAACTGATTGCTTGTTCTTTTCACGAGAATATTAAAGGGGCCCGTGCGATTGAGGGCTTTTTGCCTTTCCTCCTCCTCTCTCTCTCTCCCTCTCTCCTCTCTCTGCTCTGACTGATTGTGTGTTTGTCAGGCTGACAGTTGCACCATTTGTGTCTGGCATAAAAAGCCTGCAGGGAGCCACAAGATCTGATTGGGAATCTTGGGAAAAAAAAGAAGACAAAACAATGCTGAGCAGTGCAGCGTTGTATTGATGTGTTTGAACACGGGGCTCTTATTTCCATGCCCTCCGAGCGCACATTAAAATGGTTTTTCAATAAGCGCTCCGCTTTGATGTAGCGTTTATCTGCTCAGGCTAATAATAATAATAATAATGGCTTTTCAATCTCTCTCTGTCTGCTCCACTTCTCCCTTCCACTTCCTTGTTTCCATCTCCTTCCTCTTCCTCCCCTTGCTCTCCGTCTCCATGCTTATTAGCCGTGGTGTGTTGCTCTAAAGTGCTGAACTGTGTTTAACCTGATCCTGTAACTGGTTCCTGTGCTGCCAGCGGGGACACACACTTGGATATAAAGTTTAATGAGAACTCCTTTTCCCATTCATAATTCTTTTTGATTGAGCCACGAATTGTAAAATCAATGTCTTCTTGCCCCGGTGCTAGCTCTTGGCTAATATTTCCCCAGATCGGCAAACCCTTTTTTTAACGGCCGGTTTTGGCCCGAGAATCTGTTGATGCAGCAGATTATGCGTCTTCTCTGCTGTTATTGGCATTCTTCTCAATTTATTTCTTATTCACAAATAAATGTTCCAGGTTACCAGACGTGGTTCAGATCATAAACGGCGCTCTAATGCTACCGTCACGGGCATTTCACGCCCGTGTTCCTGTTTTCTCTCCAATCTTTTTTCAGGGAAAAGCAGGAAAGGAAGAATGGCCGGCTTTGTGAACCCTTGGTGAGTCAAGCGTTACACAGATATACCCCCTCTGTCATCCTATCGCTGTCAGGTTCCTTCTTTCCCTTCCTGGGTCGAGGTGGCTGTCCAAGCAGCGCATCCCTGATAGATTGGGGAGGTCGCAGCCTGACACCCACAGCCCCTCTCACCACGTGCTCCTGACGTTTGAGCACTTCCCGACAGCAGAGACCTTTGCTGCGCCTACTAATGCGAACTTTGTTGAATGTGAGGACACAAAAAGCCACTTCACAACTTTTTATGTTTATTTGGAAAAAAAGCCATTTAACCCGGAAGTCTCACAGACACTTTTCACTCTCACACTCGTGCAGGAACTGCAGGAGAAAGTCTGGGAGAAAGTCTGGGAGAAAGTCTGGGAGAAAGCAAACACCCCAACGTGGAAGCTGGGCCCCAAGGCTGGAAACAATCCCTCAACCCACTTGCAATGACTGTGCAACGCAAACTAAAACTAGAAGGAAAAAAAAAAGGTGAGCGTTTGTATTTCTGGAGCGCACTATCGCAGCGCAAGCAAACAAATGACTCCTCACAGCCTTCTTGTTTACATCAACAGCTTTTTGTCAAGCGGTGATGAATAGCTCCTTCTAAGTGCTATACAATACTGCTTGAAAGGGAAAATTAATCCAAGTCATGAATAAATGTCTTAAACATTGTTTTGTTGCCAGCTCAGCACTGATCCCAGTTAGCTCAAGGATTGGAGGTGGGGGCGGCTGTGGGGGGGTTGCTTAAACTCCAGCACTCAGCTGCTCCACCGTGCACCATTAGTCTTCATTTTCAGGAGGACATGCAACAGGGCCCTGGCGTCCCCAGGAACAAACTAAAATTTATTGGCTCAGCCAGTTCAGGCTAATTGAAAGAAATTGTGTGTCTGTTTGCTCCTATTAGGTGCAGAGGATCATGGGTAGCGGTGGGGAGGGGACGGGGGTGGGCGGGGGTCTGGGGCCCCGAGCTTGTCGCCCTGTCTGTCACCGCGGCCTGGTTCCCTGTTAATGGTTTGATCCATGAGCGCCCTCCGCTGAGCAGACAGGCCGAGCTGTGGGAATCATTTCAGGAGGGATCGTTTGGGGAGGATTTATGGGATGTATTCATTAGCACGTACGAGCAGGCACACTTCCAACAGTGACGACGCAGAGGCAGCACTCTTTCACTACTTCTGCTTCATTCTTTTGCTGTTAAAATACCTCTACGGGCCGCACCAGCTGGTCCTAAACCAGCGGCTGGATCAGCCGACCTCAACCTCCTTTACGCCCGTCTGTTAGCCGTCGATCCAAAATGACACTCAAAATAGCAACAATTAGCTCTCTTCAGAGGGGGAATCAAATTCCCACCCAGCAGATCTCATCTGTCAATCATCATCTTTCACCTAATTAACACCACAAAATTAGCAGACGTCAGCACCAGCAGTCTGCGATTGAAACCCCAGATTGGAGATGAAAAAATGTCAAATACTTTCTTTTTTAGTGATAGCTACTTCCTCCAGTGGGGGAATGCGGGCCCTCCAGGGTGCCTGGAGGTCTCCTCCCACCTGGACACATCTGGGGATTCTCCTGTCTGGGTCCCTCAACCTCCTTTGACCCCCAATGTAACGATGTTAAACTTCTCACTGATGCGATTTATCAAATGAGGTTTCAGATTGAGACGTTTAAAGTGAACCGGTGACTGAGCCGGTACACCTAAGGTGCTTCCAGCACCCATCCAAGTGCAGCCGCCGATGATACAAGGACCCTTTTCTAGAGATGGCTTCAAGTGTTTTGATTTGATTGGGTTTTTTGTTAGTTTTTTTGCTTTAATGGCCATGTTTCGCATTTATTGGGTAATTCTCCACTATGAAATGTGCTAAGAAAACAAATTCCATTAGCCCTTCAGGCAAAACACTTAGCCTTTTTTTTTTTTTTAGGATGCAGTTCTGTCGCCGTGACTCCACAGAAGAAACTTGCACTGCCGTAAAATCGGAGTTGCCGGCACTCCTGCATCGACCCACGGTAGGTAGGTAGGACGGGTGTCAAACGTCACCCCTCTGCTGTCACATTGATGCCTTTTGCAGATTTAATTTACATCTAACGGCAGAGTTTCTAAATCCCGAGAGGAAATTAGAGTGAGGAGGAGGAACCAATAATAAAATAGTAATAATAATAATATTAGCACCGTATCTGCTGGTAATTGACTGGTGCCAGGGTTAAAAATAAAGGGATGCAGCTGTTGATAGTAGCGACTGTCTCCAGGTTTCCTCTCTCCGCAGCCCCAGCGGCAGCAGAGGAGCCGTGATGAAGGCAGACAGCTGACAGGTGCTCCAGGATGATGCTGCCATCAGGTGCATCTGCTTAACTTCACCGCGGAGACAGAAGGAGAGATAGGGAGGAGGGGCAGCAATACACGGAGGAGACGAGTGAAGGGGGGGGTATGTGGCAAAGGAGGTGAAAACTGCAAAGGAAATGTAGGATGGCAAGTGTGTGTGTGTGTGTGTGTGTGTGTGTGTGTGTGTGTGTGCCCTGACTGAGGCGCTGCGTCTGTGTCTGGCATTTAGGTCTGGCAAGTTTAGCAGGACAGGAGACGGTGGAGGAAGAGTGGAGAGAATGAGCAGGTGCGGAGAGATGCGATGCGAGTGGTGTTTGTTTTCCAGATGCAACGGATGAGTGAAGAGTTTGGGTTCAACCCCGCATGTTCTCTGCGGCCTTAATTACCACCCAGTTTGGTTGTTTTTGCATCTTGAAGTGACCCAGCGCCTCCTTTCTGTTGGAAAGTCTGTTGGATGGTGTTGACCTCCGCTCCAGATATGTGGAAACCAGCCAGTCACTGAAGCAGTTAAAAACCAGCCAGCATCATTTCAGTTTGTTATGTTTGTGATAGTAACATGCGACAAGACCCAGCATGTTTCATTTACACACTTTTGGCCTCTGCCGGGTCGGCTCCAGGCCCAGCAGATTCAGCCACGTTCATAGCAGTTTAATTCAAGAGGAGGACTTAACACGCCACCTCTTCCTCTGCTTCTTCTTCTCATCTTCCTCCTTCTTCTCATGTGTGACTGTGTGTGTTGACCTTGTCTCCAGGCACATGTGCACGTGTGCGGATATCCAGGAGTGTGGAAGGAGCCGGGCCTGTCAGAGCTCAGAGCGTCCCAGGTAGTCCAGCAGAGTTGCTGGGAGCGCTGTCACCAATTTGTTCCTAGCCGTGGGGGACATGCAGGGGATGAAGAGGCGATGGCAGCTCTCTGTCCTCATCACGGTTAACGAGAGCTCAGGCTCACCCTCCCTGCGTGTGTGTGTGTGTGTGTGTGTGTGTGTGTGTGCGTGTGTGTGTGTGTGTGTGTGTGTGTAGTTTTGTTCATCTTAACAGTACAGCCGAGGATCCTTTCCTAGAAAAGAGTATCTCGAGCACAAGCCACCACACACACACACACACACTTCTTCTCATACAACTTCCCTGAATTATTTAACCAAGCCCAGAAACACACACGGGCGTGCAGAGGAAGAGGAGATAAGGCAGCTACCGTTCCATAAACTATACATCTGCAGGGGAGCCAACCGAGGGCTTCTCCATGTTCAGGCCGGCCCATCAAAGTTTAAAGGAGAGAGAGAATTCACCACACTGATAAAACACAGACAGTGTTACTGTTACCTGCAAAATATGCTTCATAGGCCTACTAGTCTTTGAAAATACATGACATCTGCGCGTTTTCCGAACACTGACCCTGTTTTGTTGTTTATAGGCAGTTGGAGACCTCCTCCTCTACAACCGTCTCTGAAGACCGCTTCTGCTCGGATGTGTGTAAGTTGTTTAGCGTGTGTGTGACAGGACTGGAGATTTATAATGTTACCGGTGTTTAGTCTTGGGTGGATTTTTCTTTTTGCTGTTGCCTCCAAGTCCTGAATCTGAGCGTTGGGAGGAGACGCTGTTTGTCGTCAGAGGTGATCCAAGAGCGCCCCCGTGTGGCGGAGGAGGGAAAGTGCACGATGTTTCCACTGACTGATGCGATATTTGCTTTAATTCTTTTTTTTTTCCCCTCCAGAAAGATCTGAAAAAATATTTAACAGACTAAATACTGAGATAACCCTGCAAGTTTTTGCCGTCTTCCCAAACAGGTAAGTTATCACAAACATTCACGTCAATATTTGCTTTAATTTTTCATCAATAAGCTCCGAGAACAAAGCAAAATGTCCATAAATCAAACAAATAAATGACATGATTGATAGGGAAACAAATACAAAGGAGAATTTCTATTTTTGAATACCACCTATTTGTGCAGACAGTAAAACCTGTACATGTAGTGTACAGGTTTTACTGTCTGCACAGTAAAACCTGTACAAAAAAGTACAGAAAAAAAAGTCTTTCTTTAAATAAATATTTAAACTTGACTTTAGGATAATGAGAAAAGAAAGACAGAAAAGAACAGCAAAGATGTAGTCGCATTTATTTTCAGTCAACCAGGAGAATATATTAAAGAAAACCCTTCTGTTGTGTAAACAGATGCTAAGGTTGTAGCTGGCGTTGGAAACAGGCAGGTCGACGGACACCGAAACCCAGCCTGACCGGCCAACGCGAGCCGGCGGGTAGCCGACAGCTTATTCTGCTCATCCATCCGCATTATAGCAGACTGTTGCAAATGAAACTTCACTTCATTTAAAGACAAACCAACTAAAATGATTCCTAAACTTCAGAATCCCTGATCAGTACTAATGGCTGGAAGTAAAAATTAGCCTTTCCAAAAATTCTGGCTGTTGGAATGCACACAAAGACTCAAGGCAAGTTCTCGACTTTTCACTAAAACAGCAACGCACAACGCGGAAACGGAACCCAACTAGTTCACCTAACTTCCCAGTGAAGATCAGCCGAAGACTAAGATCGACAGTTGATTGTTGCTCCATAAAAGCGCAGTAAAAAGAGGGAGGGGGGTCATCAGGGTGCAGCCGTCGGGGGCTTAAAGAGTCCAGTCTTCCTGAAATAGCGCACGATGAGCGGAACGGACACCAGCGTGATGCTGATGCGAGCTGGAGCAAAGAGCTTGTGGATGGCGTAGGCCAGGACGAAGGTGCTGGTTCCCGCCGCCATTCTGGAGCGAACCATCGCCTCGCTGAAGCCCAGCTTGCAGAGCACGGCCGCCATGTCGATCCCGCTGGGAGGACAGAAGACAGAAAACTGGTTAGGAGGTCAGCTGGCTTCTGACACTCGTCCTCCTTTTACTGACGGCAGCTCAGTGTGTTTGCTCGTTCAGCGTTTCAGGTGTCAGTCGCATCTGAAGGTTAAAAAAAAAACTGCATAAGGCAACAATTAGGTTATAATGCGTCTACATTTTATAGTTAGACTATGAGCCGGAGGAAGGAAGTCTTAAGGAGGGAAATGATCGAGGCAGAAGGATAAAAGTAAAGAACAAACCACAGAAGATTTCATCAACAGATCCAATTATCGGTTCTGTGAGGTTAAAATAATCATGGTTTGTTGTTATCCTTGCAGCAAGGCTCCACAAAGGTGGGAATTATGTGGCGGCTTCAACAGACCACAAACACCAACAACTGCTTTCACGCGTCTCATCTGGTTTTAATCTGAATCAAAGTAAAATGCATTTGTTGCTATAAAAACCCACCGCTAGGACGCGGGAGAAGCACAAACTACTAAAATGAGCTCGTATAAATAAATGACTGCCTTGGAATATTGGAATATTCTTCTTTTTTGTGACCCCTGCGTGATTGTGATTTGGGTTTTCAAATAAAGTGCAGGACGCCTCGGCGCCGCTAGGGGGCGGCGGTGAGCCGGTGGTAACAATAGTGCATCGTCACGTAAGCGATCGTGTTCGTTAACCGTCTGCACGCCTGCAGGGAGACCGTGAACCACCTCTGTGTGCCGTGATAAGGCTCAACGGCCGCCGGCTACAGTCAGCTTTTACTTATCGTCATCAGCCGTAAAGATATGCAGAGATTAGATCTGCAAACGCAGGCTGTAAAACCGTCCACACCAGCGCAAAACTGAGCCTCACACACTGAGGACGGAGGACTGAGCGAGGTCCTGTGCAGCCGAAGGTTAAAAGCAAACGCAAACCTAAAGGCGTCAGACGTGAAAAGGCCAGCGCGCGGGGCTGGGGTTTGACCTTTGGCCCCACCTGGAGACCAGCAGGTAGAACATCCCCAGGGACACCAGGGAGATGCAGATGTGGAAGGAGACGCCCACGGCGCCGTACTCCTTGAAGACCTTCTTCAGCTGCTGGGTCTTGCTGAGTTTGGCCTCCTCTGGTTCTTCTGGGGTCTTTGCAGAAGCCTCCATTAAACTCTGGAGATTAAAAAAACACCTGCATGAATAACAAAGTAGGCGTTTAACGTGACTTCACCACCTCGTTTTTTAGATTTTCAGAGTTTATCCTGTTAGAGGCTCCTTCTTTCCACATCAGTGATATACGAGCAGGCAAACAAAGAGCTGCACACACACACGTTTGTGACCTTCAAACACAGCGTTACGAGCTGAGCAAACAGGGGCCTCTGATGTGGGACAGGGAGCAGACGGACTGGAAATCCACCACGGCGGCCGTGGTGGTCATGTGACAGCAGGTGGAGGAGGAGGAAGCTCGCAGACCAAGCCTGCGGTACCAAACACACACTTTTCATGCCCCAGGATTTAACTATAAGACCAAAAGCGACACAAAGGCGTTGAGAGATCACACAGAAGGCAACCTGTGCACGTGCACGCACGTCTCTGCACAAGACTTTGGCAGGAAATGGCGCCGCGTGCGTCACCACACCGCTGTTATTAAAATAGTAACGCCGACTCCCACGCCGGATCACAACCTTGACAGAGAAGCCAGAGGAGCCAGAAACAGGAAGGAGCGTCGGGGATGCAGCCTGAAAAAACAGAGGGCCGCACGGCAGCCTGCTCCTGGGTCCGGCCTTTCAAAAAGGAATACGGACGAGGAGGGGAACGTGAGGAACGGTTGAACGGGTGGGGGCCGGGAACCAAACAGAAAGAGGGACCGGTTAAGAAGCAGGAGAAACGTGGGCGTGGTGAGGGTTTTACCGACCACAAAGGACCAAAGTGAGGCCAGAGCAGGAGGGGGGGGGGGGGCAGCAGGGGCCGGGGCCGGGGGCCCGGGGCCGGTCATGTGCCGAAGCGCTGTGCCAGGGAGGCTGCACGGGTGGAGAACAGTGGAGGAGCTGTCTGATCACGGCTGTCCAAAGCAAAACACACCCACTCAGAGGAGCAGACGGAGCCACAGGCCAGAACACTGCTCAGCGGCCCTCAGGGGCCAACTTTGGGATTATTCTACTGCACACGAGGGAGGGAAACTGCGTGTGCGTGGGTTGTGAACCTATCTACTGACTGCATTCCTGACAACGCCTCAGTCATCAGTAGATATCGGTACCGGAAGTGCATTTTGAACGCCACAATCTGCGGAGGGGAAACATTAGTCTTCGTGTTTTTATTAAGAGCAGCTGGGCTGCAAATGACGCTGGAGCAGCACAAGGAAGTGTGTGAGCCTTCAGCCGGCAAATAATGACCTTTGAGGTGTGTGTGTGTGTGTGTAGCAGGGGTGCGCAGTGTGTTGACCCGGTAATCGACACGCCCCCTCGAATTTTAGTTGCTAAACATTTCGTTCGGTTGGAATAATTGACAGCTCGGGGTAGATGAGATTATGTGAGGGCTGCTAATCGGACGGAAACAGGCCAGGGGCCGTGCTGGTGTGCAGAAAGGGCCCCTCCGCTCCACCTGCAGGCGCGGCCGCCTCCCCAGGTGTGGCTGCGCCTTTAAACGCCTCCTGCTTCCACACCGACGCTTGTTTCTAGATTTAGGCGACTTTCTGCTGGTGACTCCACGCCAGCAGAGAGGAGGTGAAAGGGAGAGAAGAACGTTTATCACTTCTCTGGTCGATCCAACCGGCCTCTAAATGGCGCCGGCGATAAATGTCGGCTCACGTGTTAATTTCCTGCGCGTAAAGGCTGGTGTGGAAGCAGCCTGCGTGGGGCAGATCTCTCCACGCTTCTGCGCAGTCCCATTAACCCGTTCCCCGGGTTAGGTCAACTCCGGCCGGAGAGTTTAAATTACCTCTTTGTCGGCGGCCGCCGGCTCCTGGCCCGTCTTGGTGGATGAAGCCCGGGTCTGCGGGCTCCAGGCGGCGCCTCCGCGGGGACCGGGGAGCCTCCACGACCCTGCGAATAAAACACTTCCGAACGGCTCTGCCGCGCTGCTGTGGCGTCTTTCGACACGGAGAGCCGGCAGTCTGAGGACATCCGAGTAAGAGGCACTTGGCGCGGGTTGGGGGAGACTCCGCGCGGCGGCGGCGCTCGCCCGGTCCCACCGCGGCCGCTCCGGGGCTACAAAAGCAGGCGCGTCCCGATGCCGGACGGTCCTCTTCCACGGGCGGGTCGGATCGACGCCACCGGCCGATAGGACCAAACACCGGTGACCCTGGAACGTGTAGTTGTTGTGTAACGTCAAGGTGGCGTCTCTCCGTCCGTTTGCGTTTGACGTCGGAGCCAGAAACGCGGTGGCAGCCGCTCCTGTGCGGGCCGCACAAAGCCTCCCCGTCCGGCACAGAAACATGGTCTCCAGTGGAAGGTTCCTAAATGGGCCAGTGAGCGGCTGGAAGCATGCTGTCCCGGGTCCTCCGCTCCTCCGGCCCGCTGAACGATCCCCGCTGACGCGCCGGCGCGCAACCGCAGATCGCCGCGACCCGGGGGGGAGGAGAGGGGAGGAGAGGGGAGGGGAAGGAGGGGAGGAGAGGGGAGGAGAGGGGAGGGGAAGGAGGGGAGGAGGGAGGGATTTAAAGGTGTACCTAGATCTGCTGGGTCATCCAGGTGAGCGTGAGGCGGACATCAGCGCTCCTGAGGCGTCCTGCTTGTTGTCTGCTTCGGGAGATGTCCTCGGCGTCCTTTCCCAGCATGCCTCGGCTCACCCTCCACATTCGGGCCCTTCCGGTCTCCGCTTTGCGGACTCCGGGGGTGAGAGACCGGGCTCCTCGGCTCCTGGTGGCTGCTGCTGCCATGGAGACGCTGCGTGGTTCGGCGCTTTCGCGCAGGTCAAATGGAGGCCAGGCGTCAAGTTCTGGCCACTGCGGCTGTCAGGTGGAAGAAAACTGGGTCAGCGCAACTAAACGGGATTGCTGCCTGGCTCAAGGGCGATGGAAGACTGCGGGGGTGTAAAACCACCAGATGGAGAACCCGAGTGACCGCTGGAGACCTCCATGACCTCACTGAAGTTGTGACAAAAGTATGACAAAAGTATAAAACTATATTAATTTTCCATAAATTAGGTTTCTGTGAAAATAATGAACATAAATAAAACGTTTATGTGAGCACATGAAATTATTCTATAAATAATTATACTTATATATTTAAAATGTATATTTCTGACTTCTGAAACCTGTGTGTGCATCACTGTAGGAGTAGAATACTTTAAAGCAGTATTTAAGTATATAAAGCAGTATTTTTTGAATTAAAAGAGGCCACGTGGAATTCTCAAAATATACAATTTATTCAAAATATGTTAATGCGGCCATCGGTACAACCTGCTGTAATTACAAAATCAGTAGTCCTGCTTCTTTGCTCGAAACAACACAGCCGGCAGACGCGCGCGCGCTTCCATCACTACGTCATGACAACAAAGGGAACTTTGTCCCACTCAGACGACCGAGACGGGGGGACAGGAGGACACAGGCAGGTGGGTTTGGAGTGGAAGCCAGCACAGCGCAGCAGCTGATTCCCACTATCACGTCACCAAATAGGGCACTTCCAAAGCACAGAGGGAACCAGCGTGGGGGGAGAAGGGACCTTCTGCCTCTCCACTTCGTCTTTTACTTCCTCATTTGCAGCAGAACCGGTTGCTTTGCATGGAAACAATAAAAAGACACGGTCAGAGAGAAATAACCGCAGACGGAGGCTGCCGCCAGCGAGGGAGAACACGCACGATTCTGTGCTGCAAAGTGTGTGTGAGTGTGTGTGTGTGTGTGCGACCTCAAGCTGAGGGGACCAGACGCAGACCACTGAAACCGGTAACGGGATTTAACCCTATTTACAAAAAGGTGTGTATGTACAAAGAGTTCCGACTGCAGACGGGTCAAGAAACGTGTCCGAAACTGGAAGAGGAGACTGTTTGGCACTTGGAGGAATACTGAATATTGAACCCAGCCCATTTGCCCAGCCTAGCACTGGGTAACTTTGTTTTTTTCCATCACAAAAATCTCAACTTTTTTGGCAAACAGTCCCAGCCAAACAAAACAGACCTGGCGACACAAACACTGGAGCCAGACCACGACGGCCGCTAGGCTGAGCTTTAGATTCCAGCCTTCGTCTGGGAGTTTTCCTCTGATTCTCATTAAAATAAACTTCCCTGGATGTTTCTTCACTAAAGCCAGGACCCCGTCTCTCCTGCCTACTTGCTGGGCTCGTTGGGTCCAACCATTTCTGGGTTAATGTTATTAAAAAGCATCACAAACTCTGGAGTCTTAAGCGTATCTTCAAAGCGACGTTCCCACACAATGACTGCCGGAAAAACAAACAAACAGCAACACAACAGAAACATTTGTAGTGACAGAGATATATAATCCATCCCAAAGGATAGCCTGGTTGCATGATAAATAGAAAAGACGCCAACCCCAACCGCGCTTGATCCGTTTCAGTTTTCCATGTCAGAAGGTGCTTCGCTGGCTGGTGTTCCAGCTCTTCTTCACTACATTCACACACTCTCCACACACCATCCAAATAATAAATACACTCATCTCCAGCAACCACAACTCGGTTTTTTTTACACGTTTCATGAAATTCATAAATAAACGGTCCGTATTCTTCAACCAGGTGTGCTTAAACCATCCAACGGCCGAGCTGAGGGACGAGCCGCGACGGGGCGACACAGCAGCGCCCTCCAGCGCCTTTCCCACCCTCCGTGGTTGTTCTTCTGCTCACAGGCAGAACTTTGGACACGGTCGCTAAGGTGGAAGATGACGGTCCCGTCTCTGCTTTTGCTACCCCTGCGTTGGTTTTTGCTTTAAACTCGACTGCGATGCGATTTAGCAAAAGGGGTGATCTCGTTTTTTTAAACAGCGTCCTGCAAAAAAACGGATTTAGAAAAGTCCGGCTGCATCCGTAGAGGCCGACGTTCCCCCTTGTACCTTGAGATCTTCCTCAGTTGTCTGTGATTTTCAGAGTTAAAGCTTAAAAACGGGTGCGAACACTGATTCATGAGGCCGGGCTTACTTCGTACACCCGCCAGCTGACTCTCTGCTTACTCCTGCCATCTGCGCTCCCTTTGTTCTCCTCTTCTACAGAGACTTTCAGCAACGTCCTTCTTCAGGTCCACTGTCTCCTGTGGGACAAGGTCAAGCGAGGGACATGAAAAAAATACACGGGGACGAGAAAACTTCCACTTTTCTCTCTCCTTCCTTCCGTTCTGACGCCTGAAAAGCACACTGCGTGCCTTCCTCCTCTGTGCAACGCTCGCTCTTTCATCTGCAGTCATGTGAGCGGGCAGCTACGACACGCAGCAGCAGGTCTGCGCCTTCGGCTGCTCCTCCTCCGGCTGTTTCAGTTTCAGCAGCGGCGGGTCGCCGCTGGCCGGCGTGTAATAAACGGCGCTCCCGTTGGAGGAGACCAGTGGGCATGCGGGGGTCCTCCGAGGTGGATTTGGCATCAGGGAAGGAGTCTGTGGAGCCGTTGCCAAGGTGACCGTTAAACATAGGGGTGATTCAACAACTTGGCGGCAGCCCTCTGTTTCTTCAGCTCGGACAGAGTCTGGGCGCGCTCTTTGGGCCAGGCCTCCTCCTGGGGGGGCTGGCTGCCCATCTCAGGCGTCGGCACGCTGCCGTTGGAGGGCAGAGGGGCCGGCGTGGACGTCGCCGTGGAGATGAGACCGTTCTGCGTGCCAGCGCTGTCTTTGAGGATGGTCTGCAGCCGGGGTTGGTCCGGCTGCTCCACAGACGTGAGCGCTTTGACCTGCGGGACAAAGAATGATTTGGGGTTACAGAATTTAGAATCAGACCTCCTAGTGCCTACTGCCCTAGGAAAAACAATGCCTGTAAAAACGACGTATATGGCTTCCTGATGATAAAACCAGGTTCTTAGCGTCATATTCTCCTCTCTGTGTGTCTTTCACACAATCAGAACAGAATCAGCTCCGAATCGGTGAATTCTCACCTGAACAGTCTGGTTGTTCTCCTGATCAGACTCTCTCTCTTTCTCAGGCTCTTCCTCCCTTCCCCCCCTCCAAACGATGGCCTCTGTCTCGTATTCTTTGCGGCACAAGTTGTGTCTGTCTGACAGGCTGGCGCGCCGCACCACTTTCCTGCGGACGCAGCAGTTTGCAGAAAACCAACATGCTCGAGAAAACCTCAAAGCAGCAGTTCCCATTTGTACTCACTAACTGTTGATTTGCGACAATTATGTTTATTGCCTTAAAAGTTTTACATTTTATGAGTCAAAAAATGGATATCTGTAAAGGAGACACTACTTGCAACCCAGGCGATGTGGCCAGCAGAGGGCAGCACTTACCCGCGACTGCCTGCGCTGGAGGTTCTCCTGCAGAGAGAAGTCTTGTGTTTGAGTTGGGACTTCATGATGGTGTCGTGTTTGTGTTTCAGGTCGAGCAGGATGGCTCTGAACTCCTCATCCTCACACAGATCTCAAAATAGCAGGAAAAAAACACCAAAACAATCATCTTTACTTTCTTTTCACTGAGATCACATTTTCCTGACATGCTAAAAAGAGTCACAGCTGCTGAAAATGCCAATAATTTGAAGCAGCTTGCGTTTTGTAGAAGCAGTACTGATACAAGCTGGACCAACAGGCCCTAGTGAGGTCGACTCTTTCTGTAAAGTGCGTTCTAAACGCACCGATTGGGGTCTCTTCCAGGAAGGTCTTGGCGTTCAGACTGGCTCCGTGAGACACCAACAGCTCGGCCACATGCATCTGAAACAACAGCGGCAGCAGCAAAATGACAAGAATGTTTTTCTAGAGCCCGTATCTGCATCCTGCTTCCCGTTTCCATTCCAGTACCTGACCCCAGCAGGCCGCGGCGTGGAGCGCCTGCCATCCGTCGGAATCTCTCAGGTCCATGCGAGCTCCGCCCTCCAGCAGCAGCTCTGTGGCCTGGACGTAGCCGTTGGCCGCTGCAACGTGGAGCTGAAATGATCGAAACGAAGATCACCTTCATTTGTTAGCATTTAAAACAATACCCATGACTTAAAATAATTGAATTAAGGGTAAACGCAGCTGTGGAGGAGCTGTTATGATTTCCGAAGACTAAACATGCGTATAATTGGATTATACACCGTTTTTGATGGTTTTGTGATAATAGGAAAGTCTGCAAGGAAGTTCGGTATGAAACCCCTGAAGAAGCACCTCGGCTCCCCCCTCCTGCCTTCCACCCTCCAATCCTCTCCTCTCCCACAGGAAACTGCAGTGTTCTGTGTTTCTGCCTCTTCTCTTCTCCTGTAAAGTTGCTCTTCTGTGTGTCGCTGTTCTTTTCCTTTTCTTCGCCACTATTTTGGATTCTGCAGCCGACTCCTCCAGGTTCACTTTCCACCTGTGGTACCATTTTCCCCAAGAAGCCACATCGAGCTGTGAAGTCGTGCATATTTTTCTTCTCAGCGAACACTCTCATGAAACGGGTGCCAGCGGTGGTCTTCCTCAGCTTGGTAGCAGCTGTCACGAACGAGCTGCTGAACAGCAGAACGTCCAACCTGACCGGCTGTTTCTGCACCATCCGACCTCTGAGCCCTGCGTGCCTTGACTGGGTTGTTTGTTAAATAAGACAAGGGAGGTGACCAAGTGGAGGCGCTGATGTGGCGCTAACGTTTCCCTGGAGGCAGGCTGGGATGCTCCCCGTCTGTCCTGACTGCTTTCAGGCCAACGGTCTCCAGTCCGAACCCTGTGTGTCGATGTGAAAACCTGCCTGTAGGTGTTAGGAAGCCGTGTCAGTCCAATAAGTAACCAAGAACAGGGAAGCGGTCGTTTCTGTAAGTATTTCTATGAGAAACAGGAAAAGCAAACCGAAGATTAACCTTACGTAACTCTGACCATTCCAGGAGTCTTTCTGCCTTCTTTGCCGGAGATTTGAATAATGCATGCTCTAGTTTGCTTCATTACGCTCGAATGAAGATTAGCGGTCCACAAAGCTGGAGGACAAGCAGCTCAATCAGACAATCTGTGGTAAGACTTTAAAGCTTAGCAGGGTTATTTTAGGCTACTACCATGTAATATCCCCCTGCCTAGTTCCCTCCTGTGATCTGTCCCTGCCTTCCTCAGCGTAGCTTAATCCCTGACACAGAACAAAGACTTCAATAATACGTGTGGAATTCACCAGAATCTACATGTCAGAGATATTTTTTTTTGTGTCTCTTCTGTATTAAGCGGCTTAAGTCAGGCAAGAAAACCGTGTTTTTAATTCTTACAGGAACTTGTTGGCAGGGGGAAAATGGACTGGGACACTTTTTTTTTCTTGTAGATAAATTATTTTATTAATTTCATCATTGAAAGTGATCGTGTCTAGAAGGGGGATTGATTTACTTATCATGTTTATTTTATACCTGTAGTAGAACCTCAGCGGTTTCGCCTTTAATGTTTTCAGTGATTTGTTAAATAATTGATCAGTGTTGAGGATATTTTAACCCCATGAGTCAGCGCTGCAGAGCAGATTCTGATTAAAGGTGAACCTCTAATGAGGACGTTGCTTGAATACTGGTGTAACATTACTGTCTCCCTGCAGCTGTGGACTTTTAATGCACCACAGCTGCTGTGGGACAGGACAGTTTTGTTTTAGTCCATTTTACCAGGGGGAAGCATCATTTTGATAGTTTACTGTTATTAAAGGGAAATTTATGAAGTTAGACAAAAAGCTGCCGTAGTGCATCCTTCTAATCCAGCTGATTTCAGCGTTGTTTCATTTGCCAGTCTTACCAGTGTGGCGCCCTGGGAGTCCTGCTGGTTGACTTCTTCTCCTTGTTTCAGCAGCTCCTGGATGTCTCTGAGCATGCGCCTCTCTGTTGATGCTCGCGTCTCGTTGATCATCTCCTGGGTGATTCCTGACGATCGACACCACAAACAGGAGCCCAGCATCACCACAAAGTGGGTTTGTCCTTTACCTTTTTTTAGGACGCTGCCAGATGCCGACAGGTGGTCGGTGCCCGCCTGCCCAGTCTTTTGCAAAATATAGTTTCATGTGTTTTAGGCTTTTAAATCTCATAAAAAACAAGCCTTGCTTGTTACATTGTGTGCAATTTTAAAATCCCAGAAACACAGAAGCGGGATCGTTTCTTTAAGCCGTAATATTTGATCCAGGTGGTAAAGCTCTCAACGCTCCCACATGTGCAATCACTGGAAGCCATCTGGAGAAGCTGCCCCAGAGCCCCCGCGACAGGACAGGAGAGGTGGAAGCGGCGCGGCGAGCATCTGCACGAGCTTCAGCAAAACAAAAAGCAGCTTGTCGTTATCGTCGCGGAAGAAAAACAGCGCCGAGCTCCAGTTTTTGACAGGTTGCCTGAAGAGAGAAGGCAGGTCTCAAAGAGGAGCCCAGAAGCAACCGGTCTTCCGAAAGCAGAAAGGCAGATAAGGAACGCACCGACTGTTTTCCACTGACTGTTTTGCAATAACGCCACAGGGAGTAATATACAGGCTGGAAGAGGGCCGCTCGCTCACACTTGTCTTTAAAACCTCATCGTGAAGATTTTACCAAGAATCCAAGATGATTCGACTCTTGAGTAAATCATTTTCTTCAATATCTGTGATTTCAGAGATTAAAGAGAGAGACTGGGGAACGAGAGCGGCGATTCAGCAGCAGAAAAGCCAAACCGGGTGACTCACAGAGGAGTGCACAAGTGAGTGTGTCTGAAGATCCACCATGCAGAGCACACTCTGACCTTGGGTTCCTCACAGGCAGCGTGTGCAGGGTGTTTCAGTTAGAGAAAAACAACCTTCCACTGCTGGGAGGACGGCCTTATAGCATGTTAGAGACTAAGTGCACCCTGGAGGAAGGATCACGGAAGACTTGGATCAGTCAGACAGAGGGAGAGAAAAGAGACATAGATGGAGAGGCGTGGCGTAGTGCCCATTTCTGTGGGGCCTCTGGAGAGAGGAGTTTTATCCTGCCGTGCAGCGGTGAGCGTGAAGACCATTAAAAGAGCAATTAGCAGCAGCCTGCTCCCTTTGATGAGCCTAATAATCCTTCTTCACACCTCCTGTGCTGTTATCTGTATTCTGCAGCTCCGCAGACCCCACCGTAAGCTGAGATCATCCTATTAGGTGGTCCCTCTCCTGGGTTTCCGGCATTCGCATCCATGCTCGCACACTCCGTGCTCTGTGCATGCGATCCTTTTATTCATTTCCTGTCTCTACATCAACCCCGCACTTATTTGCATTAAATCATTCCCAGTTATTATTTTTAAGCTTCAAAATACCTAAAAAAAAATTCTGCATTAATGAATTTAAACCGACGGCAGCAGCAGCAGCGGCAGCAGTAAATACAGACATAAATCTGTCCCTACAGTCTGCTGCTGCACCTCAAACCGTGAGTGGAGCAAACCGTTGCCTGCAGCTGACACGGAAAAGAATGGGTGTGAATTCACTGCACACCAAGCAATCTGACAACCTTTCTGCCTAGAACACAGAGGCAGCAACCTCTTCCTTCCGTGCAGACGTGTCGCTCACACTCTCCAACCGTTTCTCAATTATGCCCCGAAAACCAGCGGTGCCAACGGCAGCGAGGCCAGGCCTTAAATAATAAACAAACGCCCCAGTCTGCACGGTGTCGGGAGTTCAGATGTCTGTGAGGATCACACAGCTGCCTGAACCGTTGCTTTTGCACGTGCACGGGCACCCATGCAAGACCACAGAAGGCTGCACAGGCTCGTTTATCCTGGTTGTGCTGCCAGTTTAAAGCTTTACTGAGCTAGACCCTTTTAAAATCAGCCTAAACTCCTCTGAACAGGCAGGTGAGCTTTGGGCAAATAAGTCTATTCCCTAGTCTGTGAAGCGTGACAGTGCAGCACCTGAAGGGTCTTAGATCAAACCTTGTGTTTATGAGCATTCAGACCATGTAAAATCCAGCTAATTTGCTTAACGCAAGAGTTTCAGCAAATAATTGCTTTCAGCAAGGCATTAGAGGCTTTTTGGACAAAAAATAAGTAAATAAACTCAGTAACAGGTCTGACTTTACAGAAAAAAAGGCTTTTTCAGACCCAGACATCCGGGTTAGCATGTTAGCCCACCTCTGTTGGCCATAGCCGTCTCGATGATGTCCAGCGTTGGGTCGTCCTCACACAGGTCGTAGGGCATGTTCCCATCGGAGTTGACTGCCAGAAGATCCGCACCGCTGTGGGCGATAAACGCTGATAAACGAGTGTCTGATAACCGCGTGAAGTAGCCTTTTGGGCAACCTACTATGCAATCAGGATTATGACCAATCCTGCGTGGCCACAGGTGGCGGCGGCGTGCAGCGGCGTCCACAGCTCGTTGTCCTGCGCGTTGACATTGGCTCCTCGGTCCAGCAGGATCTTTACCATCTCCTCATAATTGTCAATGCAACACTGTGGAGGAAAAAAAAAGAAATAGAAATTCCACTGGCTTAATATCCTGGAGTCAGCCAGAGGGAAGATGAAGAAGGCAGAGCGGAAAACGATATTGACTCAGGGAGCAGCAAAGATTGGGCCCCACTTCTCTGCTTCTCTATCTGTGGTCCTGACGTGACAACAGAACAGAAAATGAAATGGGGGCCGAGAGGAGCTCTCGTCACTCTCCTGCGGAATATAAATCACACAGCAAGCAGCCGGCAGCACTGCAAACGGCGCCACAGCAGCTTGGTGAAAAGAGAGTCATCGGTTACCGGGAGCACGGCCGCGAAGGCGAACCGCATCTCCGTCAAAGACATTAGAGCGCCCGTGGCTGTGAACACGGCAAATCACTTTTCACCTCATCTGTGGCTTCGCTTTTGGAACCGAGCCAAAAGTGGAAGTGCAGCCGTAACCCACGCCCATCCACAGACCCAGACACAGCCAGGAACAGGCGGAAAGTTTTCCCTCGTTAAAAACTGGGTGCGATTTCAGGGCGGAGAGGACCGGCGTGGTTCCCCCCCTCCACAAGAAACATCCTCCGACCCAGCTCTTTTTAGCAAACGATGCTTGTTTTCTTTCCCGTGGAAGAAAGTTGGTGGGAGTGCAGCGAGGCGCTACTGAGCCAGCCCCACAAACATGGCCTCTGGAGGCGGCGGAGGCAACTGTTGACAGATGAACCCCTGAAACGATCCTCGGTTTACGGCCGATCACCTGTTGTTCTCTCACCATCTCCCTGGACTTTCAGATAATAAAGCAGAGATCCAATAAAGCTCCAGAAACAGCTGAGCGGTGTTGGCAAGGGAAGCTACAGCCACAGGAGCGTTTCTGTCTCCTTTTAGAAATGAAAATGCAAAGTCTGCCATGATGAAATGTGAAATGCCTGCTGCTGATCCAGAAGAATCCACCTGGTGAGCATCCTTCCTCTCAAAGAAGCAAGAAATGGATTAAAAGTGAGGCTGGGAACCAAAAACACTCAAAATGGAACCAACTCAAACCTCTCTTGACACAATAACAATGATGAAAGAGTAAGATTGTGATCATCACTGCTTCCTAAAGCCTCCCTGGACCGGCTACACAATGGCTCCATGACGGCAAGCACTAACTCCTCTCTCCCTTGAATCCGAATTCATTAATGATTCATTTTAATATAAGCCGGGGACAAATTTACATCCTTAATGCATCCTCATGTTAGAGCGAACGGGTTTTCTCCCGAGGGTCAAGAGCGAATCTGGCCAGGGACCGCTGTAAGAGAAAGTATTAACTAAAAAGATACCAAAACTGGAGCAAAATTTAATTTATGAAATAAAGGAGACATTTTTCTTTGATTCTTACATCTGCTGAGGGAAGAAAATAAACCAATTGCGGAAGCAGAATAAAAACTGCGCGTTATATCTGTAAAGCTGCCCTTTTTCTAGCAGGCTGTGGAGCCCCCAGATCTGGCCAAAGCCACAGTAGCTGCCGATTCACTCAACAAGCAGTTAAGTTCGTTTTCAGAGAGCAACAAGGGCCTTAAAAAAAGAAAATCATTGGTTGCGTTTGCTGGTGTTTAAACCCCGAGTGATGTGATCAGTTGTTTATGTATTAATATTTAACAGAAAAGAGGAAATGAGCTTAGTTTTCCGATGCAGAGGGCAGATAACAAGAAGAAAGACGAGAAGTGACATATAGCGTAACTATCACCGCCTACGGAATTCAGACGTCTCAGTAAGGCAAACATCTTCTCAGTAACGAGCAAAAATGAAAACTGAACTGAAAGACAATCTGTCAACAGTCATGCAAAAGTCTGACATTCAAAAGGCTCATGTGATGATTTTTGAAAATAGACATGTGATGATAACTACATGCCTATTTTAAAAATCCACCTAGACTCAGAATACAAGCCTCTTCTCAATCCAGACTAAAGTGTCAACTTCATATAGTTACCTGGAGAGGACAGCGTGTATATTTGTCACAAATCTTTCATATTGCCAGGTTTGTCCCCCTGCAGGGACCCTGTGGATCCTACTTGGTGCTTCATTTTGCATCCAGCTAACCAGCAACAACTCTGGCCTGATGATGGAACTGAATCTACTTCCATTTCTACCAAAAAAAGAGAAAAACAAAACAATTCCTGGGTCCTGGAGTGCAGTCACGCCAAGAAAGGGAGTACTTCCTCCATCTTCATATAGCTGCATTTCCTCTGCAGCGAGGAAATGTGTCTGTTTGTCGGCGTTCCACTGACGGTGGGGACATTAACCTGTTTGCAGACCTTGTAGGGACTTGGCCCTTCCCATTAGGACTACAATTAAGTTCATTTTCAGGTGGAGGGTTTATTTTTAGGGGAAAGTTTAGAAGATGCTGCCGTCATGGCTCTGCAGATCAACAGGAAATGAGCAACGCCAACGGTACATAGCCGGAGTCAGTATTTAGGGGCATGCTGTCTGAAGGCTAGCCGTCTGTGGATTTATGTGTCACATCCGGGAGACGGACCCCAGACAGGCACCACATCTCATTCAGCAAACACATCGGGCCCATTTTCGTTTCTACGTCTCACCCATTTCTCGATGAGTTTTTCTTCTCCACGTGCGCCTTTTTTCTGAATTGCATCCTCGCGGCAGAGTCTGCCAGCGAGACGTGAAAAAGGTCTCATCTCAAATTCAGTGCACAACCTGATCCGATTATCAGGCGCGCACAACATTCAAGGCTGAAAGGTCAATCTGATTCCCAGAGCTTTTAAAAAGAAAGGAGCCCAGCACACAGGTGGTGGCTGATGGGCTCCCATTTTCTGTCCCCCAGGAAGGGGACCGCGTGGGCCCCCCGCAGGGGCGAAGACAAGGGGGCTGCGAGCTGAAGCGACGCTCCGCCGAGGAGGGCACAAACTGTCAGGGGCACAGCTCAACCGCGGAGGGAAACAAACCAGTGGCGAGAGGGCAGGAAGGAAGTGGAGGGGAGACGGAAGAAAGTATCACATTCTTTTGAAATTCTGTACAAACAGCGTAATGAAAAACCAAAAAAAGACTGTCCAAACCGCAGTGTTTCTGAGTATTTTCATGGGAAAGCTTCGCCCACCTGTAGCCCACAGTAGAATCTGTGATCTGTGGGATCACGCTTGAATGCTCTGCACGCTGGGACACTGTCTTACTCTGAGAGGCACATTTCTATGGCGACAATTAATGACAGTGGCAACAGTAAAAAAGCAAAACCTGGTCCATAATTTGCAGTCCACTGAGAAGTTTATAGAGCGCATAATGGGGAAGGGAATAGTTGTTAAAGGAGGATCGTTTTTATTTCTAATCTGGTTGACCTTTACAAACTGCTCTTATCTCAGAAAGATGCAGTGACAGTCAGCCAGCCTTGACTGGCTGGTTGTCAGAGATGTGTCAGTCGTATCTGTGGTTGCAGGATACACGTTTAGGTGCCTTGAGCAAGATACTGAACATCAAACTTGCTCCTGAAACTTCATCTTCAAACCTGATGCAACTGATAACAACAGAGAAAAACAAGGAAGAGCAGTAAAAGACAGAGGGACAAAAAGCCCACGGTGTTACCTGGTGTAAAGCGGTGAGCCCATCCTCGTTGCAGAGATCCGCA
The DNA here is from genome assembly GCA_000180735.1 of Tetraodon nigroviridis. Taxonomy (NCBI): domain Eukaryota; kingdom Metazoa; phylum Chordata; class Actinopteri; order Tetraodontiformes; family Tetraodontidae; genus Tetraodon; species Tetraodon nigroviridis. Next base: position 371,184 of record CAAE01014479.1, on the reverse strand, counting down.
CTGACATTATTGGTCAACAGGTAGCGAACTGGCGGGAAAGAAACAATAATGCAAGTATTAATTTAGTAATTAGGTGTTAATTAAAAAAAAAATCATTTTAAATACAAAGTGTCCTTAAACTTTAAATTCTTCTTAAACAAACATAAAATTTTTCAAGTGGAAGGTAAAAAGTATGGACCTTCACATCATTAATCAAATTCAGGGTGTCATGAGTGCAGATGCAAAAGAGATCAGGCTGTTTTGCCATCGGCAAACAATAAAAACGGGATGAAAAGTGTCAGGTATAACCTCACCCCACCTGCAGGGCGCATCCAGAGCATTAAGCTTTCATTTTCCACTGGTATCAACAACCACATCAATCTGCAATCCAATCAGCAGACTTGATGTGTGCACGCAGGAACCTCAATGGCTTAAATCATCAGGCCGGCCAGGATGTTACTCAACCGACCTCAGAGATATGGAGGGACGGGGGATGATGTAACGATGTCTGGGATTACATTGTTTGTCCGCTTCATTCTCAGATAAACCCGTCAGTCAGATTCAGGAACTATGGGCCACCAGGAATCGCAGCTGGGCCGCACTGGGGGGCAACAGGCAGGGGTCGTCCTCAGGGAGGGAGGCCGCACGATGATGCTCACTCTGTAGAGATTTATGATCACATCTGTCCCCCCACTGACATATAAACGCTTGCACACGTGTGATTAAAGGTGTGCTTTGGAGATTTTTCCCTCTTGCGTCATGTTTAACTGTCGCTCTCATGATAACCATCATGCATTTCAGCCTCCCCGGGTACCAAGTGCTGTCTCGTTGGCATCTTGTTGGCATACAACTTTACAACTGAATCTTTGTCGCTTGCATATGATAACTATCCTTGGAATAAAAGGTTAGGTAGGGTAAGGAGGGGGTTCATCAGAAGATTCCTCCTCCACCTGAAAGTATGTGATGTGAGCTGGTGAAAAATAGGCCGTCACATTAATGGGGACGCTCACCCAGTTAGGCAGAAACAGGAAGTAATCGCTTAATTTGTTAGGAAGAAAATCCACAGTAATGCTGACTTAAGTAAAAAAAAACAGCAAATGACTAAATTGTGGGGGGTGAAATAAAACACTGCATTTATTTAATCCCTGTATTTGCAGTAAATGTGCTACTTTTTATAATTCTCTTTAACAAATCCTGATTTTGAAAAAGACTAGCACCCTAATCCTTGCTTGTATTCAGTGCCACACAGGCCGCCCTCCACATTTAAGGTGACGCATCGGAAACCAAACGGGGGGAGCAGTCGCAACTGCCAAAACCGATGCTTCGCTTCGGAGGAAAAGAGAAGCTGAACGCTCCAGCAAGCACCGAGAGAAAATGTCCCCTAAGTTAGAAAGTGCACGCTCAGTCTGACCACAGCCAGAAATGTCACATATATCTCACACACACACACACACACACAGCAGATTTGAAACAGTGTTTCACCTGAGGGCTGCACAAACAGAATAACACATCCCAAAAGAGACACTTTCTCTGTGGTTCTGGAGCTACAAACACAGATCCTAGGCTGCTCTCTGGGGCCCTGGAAATGCCATGTTTAGCTGCCCACGGAAACATTGAATTTTCATTAAATACATGCAAATTAGTCACTAGTAAAACGCAAGAGACATGTTTAAAAAAAAAACAAAAACAAAAACCATTTGCCTGGTTTGTAGTTTCCTTTGCCGAGAGCTGGAAAGAGCTTGTTTCAATGACCTAATGTGTTATAGCTTCAAAAGTCAAACCACCTAAAATATAATCAGACGCCAGAGATGTCACGTCACTGCAGAATTCCGTTTGTTATCATTTTTTGAAGTAGGGCTGCCAGAGTCTACCCTCCACTTGTACATCACTGACGCTCAATTTCTATTTCAATAAAAAATTCATCAGGAGCCAAACGTGCGAGACATGGTGGCAGATGGACGGTGCACCGCTCTGCCCGTTCTTCAAGCTGGAAAGGTGCTCAGAACCAGAGTGCCATTAACACCCGCTCACACATTCAGCCAAACGTTGGGCGCCATCTCGCAGCTTGACTGGTTTCTGGAAGACACGCCGCAAAATAGAATTTTCCTCGCTGCTAAATTTCTTCTTCTGTGAGAAAGGGCGCATGCTGATGCATTCATCAGGCAGAACCGGGTTCAGATTAGGATGTATGGGACAGTGATGAGGAGCGAGGGAGTAAACAGAGAGGTGGCTCCATCTGGAATATCCGTGCACCTAATATTTGTCTCAGTTTAGTCTTTCCTCTTTCTTTAAAGCAATTCCTGTGAAGTGTATCATTTAATTTTGGTCATGTCTGGATAGACTGTGGTCGGTCTGAAGCCCCGTTTCACTTCTAACTTTCACACAACTTACTACTCAGGTCAGCTGTTGAGATGATCTGTGTGTGTGTGTGTGTGTGTGTGTGTGTGTGTGTGTGTGTGTGTGTGTGTGTGTGTGTGTGTGTGTGTGTGTGTGTGTGATGCTGTTACAAGCAGCATTCCTGCTTTTGTAAAATCACAGGCGTCCCCTTGAGGCATTATACCACTTATGCACACAGTCAATGTTAATATCTGGACCAAATGAGGGGAGGTCAAACATAAAGCGTGAGTAAAGGCAGATAAGGTCGACTTTAGGGCATTCAAAGAGCGTCGCCAAGGGATTCTCCACACAGAGTTTTAGATACATTTATCTCTGCATGGAGTGAAAACACAGAGTGATGGCTGCAAAACCCCCGCATCCAAGATAAAATACCACAATCTAGTAAAGATTTAAAGACATGCAAGTAATTTTAATGACTTTCTTTAAAAAAAAAAAAAACATCTTCATTAAAATAAAAGGGAAGAGCTACTACTGTTATTCAAATGTCTGGCGGACTTCGTTAGAGTTGTGATTAGATTATCGGTCAGACATTTCGAGACATAGAAAAAAGGGAAAACGTTTCAGCTGGAGACAGAAGCGGTGATTGTGATCCCTATCTGTCTGGGCCAACACCCATGCGACTTGCGCAAAACCACCCACAGATCCTGAAAAAGCCCGACGTGACACAGAAGGGTCTCCGTGGGGATGAGCTAAAGCCACAAAAGTAAAAAAAAAAAAAAAAAAAAAAAAAAGAAATTCCTATCTACGACTTCCTGGGCGGGACCCAAATACATTCCTGTGAAGGGAGGAGATGCTTTCCAAAAGATAAAAGATATATCAACAAACAACTGCATAGGAAGAGAAAACCCACCCTTCCTTCCTGTTATCTTACTGGCCCTTCACAAAACGGTGTTTGTGAATGTGTTCCAGATGGAAGCAAACCTCTGCTGCAGGACCAAACAGCCATGTTTCTAACCTCGTGTAACAGGCTGATCACAGGTCATCCCAGACGCTCTCCTTTTAATTTCATTGTTTCTTTGAACAGGGCAGCTCTAAAACCGCAGCACGTTATTCCACAGTGAAACTGGGAGTGTGTCCGTGCCAGTGTGGAGGCAGGAAAATGGAGAATTGATTTTCTTTCATCGGCCGTCTCTTTGCTATATTAAAAATTTTGAGTGGCAACAACAGCAGCCACAGAAGCACCTAATTATCGGACAGCAGCAACGCAGTGAGAGCAGATTATCAAAGATGAAGATATTCCATGTGCAGACTCCTGTTGCATTCATAATTTGCATTAGGATCCACTAATGCTGCGTACTTTGGCTTTGCCTAGACCAGATGCTATTTTGCAGATTATGATGCTATTTGTACCTCCTCCATTAGGTCATGATGGGGACCGGTCGTTTCCATCATGGCCACAGTCATGACTGCATCTGCTTTGTTCAAACCCCGACTGTAGTAAATGGATACAGCAGGACACTTTTCAGAATCCAAGTTCTCTTCGGGCATCTTTGCTTTCCTCAAAACTTTGCAGGAAATAGGCCAGTGAGACACCCAGAAGTAGCAGCTGAATGACATTGGTTTTAGTAGGCCAACTTGGAGAGAACATCACTGATATAATTAGCCTTCCATTGTGTGGTATAATTGCCATCCATGTGATGTGCTGTTAAGGGACTTAACCGTACCCTTTTAACAGATTTACATGGATCAGACTGCAGAGAGAATACAAAAAAGGAGAGAGATTTGGATGCAGAAGCTGCTGTCGGGCTGACCCTCAGCAAATTAAAGTTGACACAGAATAATTACTCCACATTTAAAAGGTACCTGCTTTTCCCTCAGACTGATAATTGCAGCTCAAATTAAATCAAGCCGGTGTTGTTCTTTAACAAACACTGCCAGTTCTCTAGGCACCGTGTGGGTGACAGAAGCTACAATAAACACTACATTTATGTGCAGGTTTATTTTTTGAGAATGCAGCCAGTGGATCCAGAGCTACTTTTACCCTCTAGGTCTGAACCGTGAAGTTCATCTTCCAGAAGGTCTACAGATGCTGTGGTTAACGTGGGAGTGCTTAGACAGTCAGGAGTCAACACAATCATTCACCGCTAATTAAGACCTCCATTAGAAATTCAAGTGCTTACTTTGTGTTCCCTACGCATTTCCGCGATTTAGTAACGTTCCCATGGAGATGTTGGAGGGTTTTTTGTCTGTGGTTTTTTTTTAGCCACCTTTTCTTCAGGTGTCAAGAACAAAAAGATTAAATTTCCACTTTTCCGCACTGACCACGTCCACTCAACATTTCTGACCAACTACACAACAGAAAAAAATGCAAGAACCCCCAAACCAGGAAGCGAGAACAATGTCCTCTGCTTCTATTTCAGAGATTCAATTACACCAGTATGAAGTTTCTCCAAGTTTAAAGAAATATAGTTGCTAAATATTAATAAAGGGCTCAACATTTTGAGATAAATAAATGTTCGGTTCAGTAATCATCAGGCCCAGGAGAAGATGGAAACATCAATTCAATTGTGTGTGTAACGTGCTGGACTGTTTTGCAGTTTTGCATCCATTTGGATCCATTAGGTTTGCTAAAATGCAATAAAACAGAGTGGTGGAGAAAGCTATGAGGCAATTTCACTGACAAATTAAAAAAAACACATAAAGTGACACAAAAACGATCTCAACATTTGGCTCTCGCTCTGCAATAGAATCTATTAAAGTCCTGCAGGATGTCCTTTGAGATCAATTTAAACACTGATTTTTAATTAGAATAGGATTATTTAAGTAGCAGAAACATCTAGATGAAAACAGTTCTTTGTGATCGCTCACTCTGATTCGACGCGTTCATGTTATCTTTTTAAATGTCGCTAATGAAGCGAGTCGGCCGTGCTCGGCCTAATCCGTGGGGGATAATCCACAATCCCACTGGCGGATTTACTGTACGTTGTTCATTCGCTGCGAGGGTGGAGGTGGACAAACGCAGGAAGACGGCGACATGGCGGTTAAGGAAGAACGAGGTGGCAGCAGGGTGCTGAACAGGCATTAGGGAGATTGGATCGATCCGGTTTGTCTCACTCTAACACCTCACCTTGAACGAGGTGAAGAGAGAACTCAGGAGGCTGAAGGTCAGGAAGGCCGCAGGGCCGGACGGGATCAAGCCCCAGACTGCTCCGGGGAGTGTGCGGACCAGCTCAGCGAGGGTGGTTCTGTACATGTTCAACCTGAGCCTCCGTCTGGAAAAGGTCCCGGCCCTGTGGAAGACCTCGTGTGTGGTTCCGGTCCCCAAGACAGCCCACCCCAGGGAACCGAGCCACTACAGACCTGTGGCCCTGACCTCCCACCTGATGAAGAGTCTGGAGAGGATTGTCCTCGGCTACCTCCGCAACCAGGTGGACTCCGCTCTGGACCCGCTGCAGTTCGCCTACCGTCCAGGCGTCGGCGTGGACGACGCGGTGATATACCTGCAGCACCGGGCCCTGGGCCACCTGGAGGCCTCTGGAGGTGCTGTGAGAGTCATGTTCTTTGACTTCTCCAGCGCCTTCAACACCATCAGGCCTCCTCTCCTCAGGAGGAAGATGGAGGACGCGGGCGTGGACCAGCAGCTGGTGGCCTGGACCACAGACTACCTCACCAACAGGCCCCAGTACGTCAGACTGCAGGACAGCCTGTCAGAGGTGGTATTGTGCAGCACGGGGGCTCCTCAGGGGACAGTGCTCTCTCCATTCCTCTTCTCAGTCTACACCTCCGATTTCAGGTACAACTCCGAGAGGTGCCACCTCCAGAAGTTCTCCGACGACACCGCCATCGTCGGCTGCGTGTCGGCGGGGGACGAGCTGGAGTACAGAGGAGTCATCACCGACTTCGTTGAATGGTGTGAGAAGAACCACCTTCTTCTTAACACCAGCAAGACAAAGGAACTGGTGATAGACTTCCGGAGGACCTCCACACCCCACACACCTGTGAACATCCGGGGGTCAGACATCGAGCTGGTGGACTCGGTCAAATACCTGGGGTTCATCTGAACAATAAACTGGACTGGTCCCACAACACCAACGCCCTGATCAAGAAGGGCCAGAGTCGCCTGCACCTGCTGAGGAGACTGAGGTCCTTTGGCGTGAGCAGGGCTCTGCTGAGGACCTTCTACGACACTGTGGTAGCCTCTGCGGTGTTCTGTGCCATCGCGTGTTGGGGAGGAGGCAGCACGGACAGGGACAGGAAGAGACTGAACAAGCTGGTTCAGAGAGCTGCCTCTGTCCTGGGCTGCAGCCTGGACTCCATCGAGGAGGTAGCGGACAGAAGGACGTTGGCCAGGCTGACGTCCATCAGAAGCAACACCTCCCACCCCCTACGCCACACTGTGGAGACCCTGGGGAGCTCCTTCAGCTCCAGGCTGAGGCATCCTCAGTGCAAGAGGGAGCGCTACTGCAGGTCCTTCCTCCCCACAGCCATCAGACTCTTTAATGCTGCTTCCTCCATTGAACCAAGCCACAGTGGAGCTGTCTGAGGAAAAAAGAGTGTCAGGATCAAAGGGGATCCCGATGCTTAAAATGTTGCACCACTCACTGCAACGCAATGCATCGAAGATCACCACGGAAATCCCAAT
>CAAE01014479.1:351737-364176 GCA_000180735.1 Tetraodon nigroviridis | reverse complement strand
GAAACCGACACAAGCTGTTTCCAAGGTTTTCAAGATATATACCGTAAAAACCGGACTATAGAGCGCACCTGATTATAAGCCGCACCCACTACATTTTTAGAGGAAAACCGATTTTGTACATACACAAGCCGCACCTGTATATAAGCCGCATGTGCCCACATTAAAACATGTAAACATATTTACAAAGAAAGACGGTACACAGAGAGAGTTTTCATAGTTTTAAGAATATACCTTAGCTTTTCTTTCCAAACAGTGCCTGTGACGCGGCAGTAACACAGCAGGAATACGGTAGCACAGCACTAACAGGGCTGGTTAAAAAAAACGGTAAAAGTCACTGAAAGCCAGCTCGACTGCTTTTAACTTGAAAGCTGCGTCATATGCATTTCTTCTTGCATTTTCCATGATGAGGGTCTGTTCATGCTAATTTTATTCACGGACAAAGCGCGAGGTTACGTTAAACTTGCATCTTCCTCGACACATATATTCCACCGGTCTCACTCTTACCTTTTCTGCTCGAGCGCCCCTGGCGGTCGTTAGAAAAAATGCATACATTAGCCGCATCATTGCATAAGCCGCAGGGTTGAAAGTTTGGGAAAAAAGTAGCGGCTTATAGTCCGGAATTTACGGTAGTTGCTAAATATTAATAAAGGGCTCAACATTTTGAGATAAATAAATGTTCGGTTCAGTAATCATCAGGCCCAGGAGAAGATGGAAACATCAATTCAATTGTGTGTGTTAGTGCTGGACTGTTTTGCAGTTTTGCATCCATTTGGATCCATTAGGTTTGCTAAAATGCAATAAAACAGAGTGGTGGAGAAAGCTATGAGGCAATTTCACTGACAAATTAAAAAAAACACATAAAGTGACACAAAAACGATCTCAACATTTGGCTCTCGCTCTGCAATAGAATCTATTAAAGTCCTGCAGGATGTCCTTTGAGATCAATTTAAACACTGATTTTTAATTAGAATAGGATTATTTAAGTAGCAGAAACATCTAGATGAAAACAGTTCTTTGTGATCGCTCACTCTGATTCGACGCGTTCATGTTATCTTTTTAAATGTCGCTAATGAAGCGAGTCGGCCGTGCTCGGCCTAATCCGTGGGGGATAATCCACAATCCCACTGGCGGATTTACTGTACGTTGTTCATTCGCTGCGAGGGTGGAGGTGGACAAACGCAGGAAGACGGCGACATGGCGGTTAAGGAAGAACGAGGTGGCAGCAGGGTGCTGAACAGGCATTAGGGAGATTGGATCGATCCGGTTTGTCTCACTCTAACCCTCAAATCCCTGAGTCAGGACTCATGCGAGAGCAAGTGGGTTGGATTTGTCCACATTTGTGTGTCGTCTCCCCCCCCCCACACACCGCTTGGATGGATATTAAAATGTGATGGATTATAACCTACCAGTAATATTAACCAGTGGTAATATTGTTTTTTTTAGGCAAGTTTGTCCATTTTGTAGACACATATTGTAGCAACGACCTAAACCCCAGCTCAGTCTTTGTAGTTTTACATGCATACAGGTTTATCGTTGAGGTTTAAACCCTGACTGACAAGATCATCTAAATCTTTGCTAAGAGCTATGAGAGATTAGCCCAGTAGTCTCCAGCACAAACTGACCTGTGCACCAGTAGCACCAGTAATGATGCAGTTTGTGCCTTCGCAGCTGACTAGCTCTGCCTCAGTTACCATGGAAATGAAGTTAACCTGAGTTGTGGGCCCCTCTTGTGAGATCTGACTGGAGAGGAGAAGATTAGAAGAGCAAAAAGCTCATTGAGTGTTCTGGTCCAACACTTGCCCATCTTCCACATTCAAATCAGCAAGGACTTTGTTCATCTTTGCTTTTCCATAAATGAGGAAGAAAAAAAAACTAAAAAATGTCTGTGAATAAAACAAAAAGAAACTCTGTTGGATTAGAATCAGATGATATAATGAGCTCCAGTTCATCAAATGACGCTTTGTTGTCTTGCAACTCTTATCCGGCCAAAAAATGTGTTCCATTATGAAGCTAAAAAAGCACGATGAGAATAACCCCACAGTCGGCTGCATCCTGGCCTTGGGAGCGACCTGTGAGAGAACATTTACACGACACACAACGCTGCGCATGACAAGCCAAGCGCACACTCTGAAGCCCTGAACGCTGTTACATGGCCGGGGTGACTCAGGCCCCTGTGACCAGGCACGTGAACCCTCACGGCGAGGAGCCATCCGTGCCAGTGGGTTCCACACCGAGCAGCAGCCCGCAGACGAGCAGAGCCTGACGAGCCCGCCGAGGAATGTTGTTTTTAAGCGGGAAGAGGAACTTTTATGGCAGTGCATTCCTCCTGAACACGCTCTGGTGCTGGTGTGAACACACGTTTGATGCAGGACTGCTTGTTCGCTCAAGTTCAGCTGTACTTTAATGGATCCCTTAAAAACAGGAATAGGCAGCGGTGCAAAAATATCTCTCCAGTTTAATTACAATTGTTTTTCATGTTTCTAGTCCTTTTCTGAAAGTTACACATGTTAAACTGTGCAAATACTTTCCTCGTACTAAATTATTTCAGTGCATTTAATTTAAAGCAAGCAGCGCTTTTGTAGTATTTTATATAGTGAATTTTTTATTAAAACAAAGATCTATGCAGTTTTCTGACGTTTTAAGAATTAGAAAAATGTTAAGTGCAGTAGACACACTCAGTACATTGATAAAGATGTTAAAACAAGCAGCACAATGTGTGGTGGATACCACTAAAAGCCAAGAGAGCAGGACAAACAGAGCTATCGGTCAAAGCAGAAAGAGGAAATTTATTTTTATTTGGGCAGCTGGTGCTCGTCCCCCTAACGTGGCGCAGTTATCAGGAGACAAAGACGGAAACAGAGATAGATTTGCACATAAGTAAGAGCCTATTTATTCTACACCAGAGCTTTCGCCACAAATCAGTTTCTGTGTGGCGTTTTGCAGCTGCACGATGACTATTTTTCATACAAGCCAAACAAGCGACATCAAGCCAGGGACTACTTTAGTGAGTGGATGTGGAGGTCTGAACAAATGCAGCTGCAGTGAGGAAAAAAATGATTTTGATATGGAAAAAACATCTGTAATCTATTTAACAAAGCTGTAAAAGTGTAATACAAAGGATGTTAAAAAAAACGACAACACATTAAAAAGATTTAGATTTAAGATTTAGGTAGATTTCAAAATTTTTAAAAAATTTTTAACAATTAATTTGTGTAGGTAGTAAAGGGTCTTTGCCGTGGAAAACACTGCAACCATTATGAGAGCGTTGGTGCTGGACAATAATGGCTGCCAAGGACACTCTGTGCTCGCTCTCTGGCCTATTATTTCTGCCACTTTGCTCCAGGAGGAGAAACTACTCAACCACAAAGTGTCGACGTAAAAATCGACAAAGATAACACACGTGCTGGAAATGCAAAAAAGCCCATCTTAAAGAAGTCAGCCTACTCAGCTCCACAAAAGAACATCTCTAGAGCCCACGAGCCCGAGATTAAACAATCCTGCTGCTTCTTTTTCCATTCAAAATGAGTATTGGATCAAATATTTCACAGCAGGTATGCCCTTTCCCCACTAGCCTGCACTCAGTCTCTCTATATACACGGTTTTTAATTTAAAACGACCTATTTGTCCACACAGACACACACACACACACACACAAACCCTACCAGAGTGTTTTATTCTGTTTACATAAGATGGGCAAGAGGACCTGGCTGTCCTGTGCTGCAGTTGGTAAAGGTCAAAGGTCACAGTTTAAGTACCAAATCTCTGCAATATAGAATTCAGTGAAACTTCTTTTTGTAGATGAAGCCTGAAGATTCCATCACAAAACCCATCAAAGAAAAACTCTTCAAACTTTCAAGGCCAAACCATCTATAATCTTGACGAGGGAATGGGACAGAGAAACAAACTAGGACGATATGCAGACACATTAAACGCTGCGCCACAGAGACGGCCCATTATATACCGTGCCATTAACTCAATCTTAACTTAAGATCAAACCATTTTATTAGTACATGAAAACATCTGACGAAGTTGAAAATAAGACCCACGGGGCTTATGCATCTGAGAAATGTGGTTTAAAAATCCGTCTTTCATATCCTTGTGAGTGTGAACCAATTCTCTTTTTTCTTGGTCTGTCACATTCAGTAGAAGGTAAAAGCAAAAACACTGACCCTGCAGCAATTTCCGTACATTATTCTTGCCAGTTTTTCCACGAAGGCTCATTTTGTAACCAGCTGTCCCAGAGAGACCTAGAGTTTTTGACATCTCCAATCAAACAAGAAAGTTTTTAAAGGAATTTGATATCTCGACTGTTACATCATGTAGCAAAGAGAGAGCAGAAACTTTATTTTTCATCAAACTTAACTTGAAAATGAGCTTCCCAATATTGGCTCAGCTTACCTCTTAAAAACAGGCAATAACGTGGACCTTTAGAACACCAAAAACAAGCAGAATTGTGCTCACACGAGCTTCACTCAAACACTTAGAAGGCCGGCTGTAAAAAAAATAATGATCTGCTTGTGTAAGATGTGCACGACAGTGGAGGAGATAAAACGCAGACAGATGCTGCTTGTGAGCGGAGGTGGTTCTGTGGGAACTGCAGATGTTCTCTCATGTACCACTGCAGCTCCTCGCGTCCGCCTCCCTTCTCTCAATGAAAGCTTGAATGTACAGAATATTTAACAACATGCTGATTTTTGGTCCACAGGTCTGTCGTTTAGCATTTGAACCTTTTCCTACACAGATGCCAAACCCACCAGTCAAAGCTCATCAATCTACAAGTAATCTGAGCTGTGACCTCAGGGACACACACACACACACACACACACACACACAAGCACATGAACTCTGCCGCCATTGCTGGGCCTTGTTTGTGACCTCCTCTGTATTTATATGGTTCTGGCACAGAAAAGAGGGAAAAAAATAAAACTGGGTGAACTGAAAGCCACCTTGCTAAAAATGGAATGTGGGGCGAAGCCATGTGCGAGCTGCATGTTATGATTTTAGGTTGGGAATAACAGGCAATTAGTGTGCTGGGTGTTGCCGTGTCAGCGCGGGAATGAAGAGAGGAGACAGATTTATAAAACAAAAGCTGACTGGGCGGAGGGGAGGCAGGAAGTTGGAAAATACACCCGAGCTTTTGCTTTTTCTTAAAAAAAAACCATTATCTAACCCAAATCTTCCATGTTGGGATGACTGCACATCCATTCTGCGCATTCATGAGATGATAACAGCAAATCCTTTGGAAAGAATCCCCACTGACCTCGATTCAGCTACACCTTCAGTCCTGGAACGAGACATTTTGAAACAGTCTGCTGTGTGTGTATTCTCTGTCCTTTCCAACTCAGCGGCCGCAGGGAGCGACGCTGGAGATCTTTCAGGTTAATTTCACCGCCATCAATCCCCATCACAGCGAGGGGGCGGCAGGCTAAACGCGGATGCTGCCAGAGGGTGAGCAAATGGCCAAAAACAACTCTGGTCCTTTTCATGCTGCTGTGTCTACCGTCTTTCTTTGGTGCTGTTTCTTACACATCTGTAGCCCTAACCCTCTACCAGCTTCTCCGGTCACTATATTTGCCATTAAAATGTGCCCATGTTTCGGTTTCACAAATGCAACCTCAGCCATCCAAAAGCCACAAACACGCCCTCTTACGTAAGCGGTAACATGAGTGTGGGTGTTGAAAATGTGGGACGCTGTCACATTAACTTCCTGAAAAGGACGTCCACAGACAGCCAACCTGGTCACGTGGGCCGTGGCATGAGGCTGCCGTGCTCGGTTGATCGTTTTAGGGACCTGAGGGAATGAGGGAGGAGAGGAGGAGGTTCCTGAGCCCGCCAGCTGCCACAGGAACTGTGTGGGCAACATTATGCCCAGCTTGCCTTCCTTTTTATCTGCCTCTTCCTTGGTCACCCTTATTCAACACCACTGACAGCTTAAGCAGAAAACCAGCTAACCACCTCTGTGAGCTAAGAAATGTAAATACTCATATTTGATGTTTTCTGCATTTATCCTGCCTACTAAAATGCTGCAGGCACTCCTGCACACTCACTGAAATTATGTTCTGTTGGCTTCCAACCTAGAGGTACTTATTTTTATGTTGCGAGTCAAGCGAAGGGATTTTGATATAGGAGGTGGTTCCACCTGACAAGGCTGCACAGCCGAGCCGTGTGAGGAAATTCATTTCACCCACAGCCACAAACATCTTTTTTTCAGAGGCTAAACAGCCTAGCAGATCTGATGCAAAGAAGCACATCCCCAAAAACCAAAAAAAACAGTCTTACTACTGGTGAACGTAGCAGCCAAAAGATATTTAATTACCCCAAAGTTTATGAGGTTACACCTGATCATTCAATTTAACAAACCAATTCATAAATAAATAAATAAAATATTATCACTTCTGCTGATGAGGCACAGCTGGCAGGTTACCATCCATACAGTGAATATGTGTGTGTGTGTGTGTGTGTGTGTGTGTGTGTGTGTGTGTGTGATGTGTGTGTGTGTGTGTGTGTGTGTGTGTTCGTAGTGGGTGTGTGGGTGACTCTACTCTGTCAGATCCATTTTGCAGCTCTTCAAGCTTCCGGACTGATTCGGTATCTGGTTTCATGGACCTACAGGCTACGTTCACTGTGATAAAGAGTTCAATCTAATTTAAAGCCAAAGCAAAGTTTAATTAGGTGTCATCTCTAAATAATAATAAGCCGTCTGTTATCATGCCTGCATCAGCGACACACTGTTAGCACAACCACATCACACTGTTAGGTACTGGAGGAAAACAATTATTATCTCCAAGTACTGAGGCAGCAGCCTCACAAATTTTAATTAAAAGACTGGCAGAGCTTCATCTCGTTGCGACAACTCTATTATTCCACAACGATAAAAACGGCCTCCGTGTGGAACTAATTCGGCTGAATGCAGCATGCTCCACTGACAGTTAATGTCAGCAAACCCAGCTAATCATTTCCCTGACCTTGTCATTTCGATGTCTGGCTAAAGTGCTGAGCTGAAGTTGAAATTCACTCAACTATCCTTCTGAACCTAAAGCACATTCAACCAATGAATGAAAGCAACATGCAGAATAAATCCAGGCGTCGGGAAAGGCAGTTACGAGGCCGTGTCTTCTAATAACACACTCAGAACGAATGAGTTCCGACTCATTTATGTGGTAAAAACTGTCGCACAAAGTTGGAAAAGTCCAAGACTTGAGACTCTTTCATGCCTGAGGAGCTACATTAGCGCTCTGACAACTATTTACTGGAAGAACCCAGACATGTACAAAACTGTACTCGTGAACTTGGATCAATGATCCAAGTTCCCGACGGTCCTACCTTCATCTGGGTCGTTCCTGGCCGATGCCTCCAGCAGCGCGACGCTGGCAGCGAATGACACGTGCTTCTTGTGGTCTTGCTGGAGGCTGTTGGCACTGCGGGCTTTCTTGTCAGCCTTTCGTTTCTTGCTCTGCATCTCCTTTTCGTAGACGGCCCATCTCTTCAGCTGCTGCGTACGCCGCTTCTGCGCCGCCCGCAGCCGCTCCAGGCTGGGCGCCTTGTCCAGCTGCTGAAGCTCCTGGATCAGCTCCAGGTGGTTGGCCATGACGCCGGCACAGGTGGGTGATGGAGGACTGACGTTGGAGCGGGAAGGCTGTGACGCTAGCGAGGGACGCAGCTTCGGCTGTGGCCTCCTCCCATCGTGGCCGTCACCATCCCGTCAGCAGCAGTCCTGAGTGAGAGAAAGACATTAGAAAAAAAAAAAAGAGCAAAACAAGACAGAACCGAAAACAAAACCTGCACCACGACAAACCGCTGTCTGTAAGCTCCAGACAGGTGACGGTGTAGAGAAAAATAAAAAGGGAAAGCACGGCAGGGTTTTTATGGTAGGAGGGGCACCTGACAATGTGGAAAAAAAGACCTTTCTTGCCTTAAAGTATGATTTCATTTGATATCGTTCACAATTTGTACGTTTGATCATTTTGACCAACTGTATTACCACTGCCGTGAGAAGCTTTTTTTTATAAAAAAAAAAATCATTATTATTAATATTCTTTATACTATAATACATACATAATGAATCAGTTTAAGTTTAAAATTACTGGGGGGGGGGGGAACTTACAATGCCTTGAAATTTCAATTTGTACACGAAGAACACAAACCCGCTAACGGCAGACAGAAAGTCTGAAGTGACTGAGCCTATTTTCTACCACATCCTGTAAGAAACACACTTCTGCAATTATTAGCCAAGTCATTCATTATGTAAATACCCACAGATAGGAACCATCCGCGATAAGATTGAACAATCAGGAGGATCCTCTTACCGTCTCTTCAGGCATGTCGGTTCTTTTAAGCCTGCAGGCCCAATAAAACTTTGCTGTCACTCAGAACCTCCGAATGAAACGCTCAAAGTGATGCGCCATAACCTGTTTGCTGACTGCTGACTGACTGTTAACTCCACTTCCTTTGTAGTGCTGCATCGACCACCAAAAGCCTGTGCAGGAAACTGATTCTCTTTGAATATTCATTCTAGCGCCTGTGCATGCGTATATGTGAACCAATCCGTCACATCTTATCAAGATTAACACAAGGGCATATTTAACGAACCTCTATGACAAACCAAAGCTGCGTTCGAGAGGTACAAACTGGAGCGACTTCTTCATAGTAAACTGTTTTTCTAGCAATTGATTCACAGAGACTGGGTCAAGATCCGAAGGTGGACTACAAGGGGATTAGCAGTGGGGTCTCCAATTATCCTGGAGGAAACTCAAAGTAAAGCTGTCAGCAGATTTTCCTTGTTTTAAAAGAGACGGATAGCAGTTGCGAATCTTTCTGGCCACTATGGACGCCTTTCAGACACAGAGTGTGAATTTTAAAGTTTGTGTGAGTACTATGTGGAAATGCCCAAGTCAACATCACTCTGTGTTTGATTCCAGCTCTCTTCAGCTTCACCGCCTTCTCCTAACCAGTCATTGAGACATGAACATGCAATTAAAAAAGATATTTCAGTGTTAGAAATATGTACACCAGTAGAAAACAAACAGTTGGTACTTCTATCGCAGTTCAGTACTTTTTTATAGTTCTGCACATACTTATTGTCGTTTTCATGCATATCATTATTTCCTGTTTTGTGAGTCTCTGCATCAATGTGCTGGGAAGAGAAAATGCTTACCCCTGAAAAATTCCAAGTGTCTGATCACCAAGGCATAAATTTAGGGCAGGCTGATAATAGTAGAGCCTTACAGGCAGCAAAAGGTACTTTATATTGTAGTCGTAAAAAGTATATGGAACAAGAACATGAACAGGCATAATCTCTGTTAAAATATTAATATTGTGATTTTTTTTTTTTTCAAGGATTATCTCTTTCCTCACACATTTAGGTGAGGAACTGCACCCATGGGTGCCCTGCTATGGACTGGAGACCTGTCCAGTAGGGGACAGTGTTTCTACCAGGATGGAGGAACTGATGCAGGCAGCCAACCTGCTGCAGGAACATTAAGAAACATCTCCATCTGTGAGTTTCCTTCTGTCTGTGACTTAAAGAACCAACAACGATCAACAGATATATGCCAAGAAAGCAATATCCTGCAGCACAGTGAAAGGTTGCTTTAAAACAATATTTACCCAAAGATATCAGCATGACTGGCTGAGCGAAAGGTACATTACACCAGTAAATGGCACAGAGGATCCGGAAGAACCAGCAAACGGTTCAACACCATCCTGCTAATGATCCACCTCATCTTTCCGGGATTTTAGCCCAGGGTGGAAACACAAATGAGCTTTTGTCAATATTACCACTTCTGGTTGAGAAGTTCTGGAAGCGAAAAGTGCCCAATGCTTTCAAAGCATCATAAATCTATATAAAACCTATAAAACTACAAATGAAACAAACCCGCCAAGACGCAAACTCATCACGGAACAAGTGGGAGTCCAAACAATCATAGAACATGATAGATGTATCACATCTGGTCCAGAAACGTGTCAATGAGGAGACTGGTTCCAGAACTGTTTGTGCAGTGATTCATTTATCAACAAGAGCTGTGTTCAGTCAGGCACAAATTTCCTCTGATGCCCAATAAATTATTCCAGACATGGTCTCTCTCTCTCTCTCTCTCTCTCTGTCTGTCTCTCTCTGTCTCTGTCTCTGTCTGTCTCTCTCTCTCTCTCTCTCTCTGTCTCTGTCTCTCTCTCTCTCTCTCTCCCTCTCTCTCTCTCTCTCTCTCTCTCTCTCTCTCTCTCTCTCTCTCTCTCTCTCTCTCTCTCTCTCTCTCTGTCCCTCCATCTCTCTTTCTCTGAAACACAAGTACAACAGGAAAAGTGAATTAGGTTAAGACAGGAAATGTGACAAACAAGAAACATCCAGCCTCTCTGGCGGCTGATAACATCAGCACCGAGGAATAAAACCAGAAGCTTTTGCTGATCAAATCAGAGAAATCAGATCCTAGGTAATAAGCTTTCCTTTCACCAATGTGCATGAGGAAGCATATTAATAATATTAAGGATCTGGTGTGTTTTGTATGCTTTCACCTTGTTGTTTTAACACTGTTAGTGTAACATTTCAACTGTCTGAGTAAACTAGTTTCATCCCTCACAAAACACCACACAAACCTCAACATTAACTTCTGAGAACATGTCATTTGACTGATGGTGTTCTGGGAGGTATAAGCAGATCCTCCCCACAATCCTGGCAGACATTTACAACCACAAAGCCGCACCAGCAGCACAAAATCTACTGTTTCGATGCCAGAAGCAGCTCTGAATGAGCAATTAGCTGATTTTAAATTGCCGTCAGCTTGAGCATTTGTCAGGACCTGTTCACAAAGCCCGCTTAACCTAACTGCTGGCCTAACGGCTCTGTGACAAATGCTGAAGCTCATGGGAGCCTCTAGTCTGATAAATTGTGACACTGACAGCAGGTGAAGCGAAATCGTGGCGTGATTGTGGCCTTTGGCAGCCGAAGATCGAAGGGAATAAATCATTTTCGACCCCAGAGGGAGAAGGTCTCCACATTTTCTGAGTTGCATGAAAAGCAGACAAGCCAGTCTCTGCGTACAGGAGGAAGCCACAGGGAGACCGTTTGGAGATATGTAAAATGAGAAAGCCTGCAGGCAACAGTAAGCCTTCTGGTGATATCACAGCCAGTTCCTGAGGTCGAGGCTGCAAATCACAGCTTGACCTCAATCAGCTCTGGGATTGCAGATAAGAACCCAGCACAACTCTGACGATTTTAACAAAGTATTTCATTTGGGTTAAAACAAAAAAAGAAAAGAAAAGAAAAAACAACACAGGTCAGACAATGCAACTCACGCAGTAGCTGCTAGAGAGTAAAACTAAATGTGGTCATATTGCTTTCAAACACACATTTTTATTTTAGACAAACCTGCCTTCCAGCTGAAGACCACAGACCACGCCGATCTACGGCTCCTCTTTATAAGCATGCAATCAAAGACAAACTCATTGTAAAATATGGCTGCCTTATAAAACGCTGAGCATTCTCTTTGATATTTGGGACACCACACAGATTTCCCGAGGCCCCAAAACACAGCATTCTCTCTAATTTTCCATCATCCGTTTAGTTTAGCAGTTGTGCAACAATAATGAACTGCGATCTTGTCTCAGTGGGATCGGTAAACATCACCCAATGCGGCTGGTTCTCATAACATGGAGGTTCAGACTTGGTTGAGATTAGAGTTAGGTTTAGGTTCCGATCAGGGTCAAGGTCAGCGTCTTTGCAAAAATAGTATAAAGGTGTGTTTACTGGCAAAACTTGGATTCATTGATAACTCCACACAGCAGCTGGATTGAGGTCACTGTGGACCTTCAATCATCATTATGGAGGTGATGTCAGACAAACTAGATTAAGCTACATACATTATGCATAGCATATAGATAGCGGCAGGGGAGCAGGCTGCACACCGTAATGCATAATGGAAATGACAGTTATTTAATTAATTAGTGAAGTGGAAGAGTCCTTAGTAGCTGTGCACAACAGCAACGCAACAGCCTGCAACACCATGACAGTGTCTGTGGTGCACGTCCACAATAACCTTCAGAACAGTGCGTCACAGCAGCGAGGAGGCGACTGCTGTGTCAGGGCGCTTCGTGCTGAGACAGGGGCAGCAGTGTTGCAAACAATAGCCCAGTGTTAATGACAAGAGTGTGTGTGGATCTTAAATGTGTGTGTGTGTGTGTCTGTGCATCGACACTTTTGTATTTCTGTGTACACTGAAATTGTAGATTGTAGAGATTGAACAAAAACTTGACTTCCTCCTGTCGCCTCTTTTTTTAATTTAACATAGTTTCAGCATCAATTGAAAAATGAGAATGAGATTTATGACAGGATTTCTTCAAGGTTGGCCAGTGACATGGTTGCTGTGGATCTGTACGACTGTTCACTTTGAATATACATGTCACCCCTTTTCTGGAAGAGAGATCAACTGAATTCCATCATTAAACA
>CAAE01014479.1:337557-349659 GCA_000180735.1 Tetraodon nigroviridis | reverse complement strand
CACACACACACACACACACACACAGCCAGGAAAACTGTTGGAACTCTTCTCCATCATCAGTTACCTTTCTCACCTCACCTTTTTCTGAGACCCACCATGTCCCTCAGTGTCCTCCAAGAGGACGTTTTTTTCCAGTCTGGATTACTTGTCCTAGTTGGCGCTGGATGTGTTGGTGAAAAGACAATTTATTTCCCCTAGTGAAACCTTGAATTAAGGCTCTCGGGTCGGCCTAATTCTGGGCTGTTGTTTCCCCTGTTGCCTTGAACCAGGGCATGACAGAAGAGTATGATGGCAGACACCAGGTGTTTTCGTTCCACAGTCCAAAACTGGCTCTCTTTAGAGCAGTTTAATAGACATTTCTAAATAATGACACATTAAATCTTGCAAGAACCCCCTGATGCTGCAGGACCTATTGACCAACACGTGGATCACTGGCAGACACGAGCTCTCAAGCATGCAGAGCACATTCTAATCCCTGATTTATAGTTAGACATCGCCCTGGTACAGCCAGGTCAGCACATTACCATTAATCATTCAGGCTGAACAAAACCACAACTGTCATTGGAGCACCTCAGAGAAAACTTTACAGGCCCGCATTTAAATCAAAGCTAGGCTAGAAACACTCACAACTTCCTTAAAAAACTGTCCCATTGACACGTTTCTCCTACTGCATCCTAATGCAAAATCTTTAAAGAGGCTTTAGGCCTTTAATATTCTTATTTACAGTAAATACTCAAAAATATTGTTGTGTTCCTATTTACTTCCTTACTTAGTGCATTAGAGATGCTTGTGTTTCTGCATTTGTTCAGAGCTCTCGGTGCCTGAGCCCTGTTTAAGTTGGTCCACTGGATGCAAGTACATGTCAAGAAAGTGCAGGTCACCTCTAAACATGGTCCAGACACCACGAAGAGCTTAGAACATGCAACAGCCAGCTCCTGCTCTCTCGAATATGGGTAGTATCTTTTTTAAGAGCTTGTTGGAAGTGTTTGTCTACCATCAGGCCTTGTGTTTGACAGAATGCACCGTGAAAGGAATCTTTTTCCATCTCTGAAAAGGGTCACCAGAGTCTTCTGCAGGTCAGAGGCCGAAGCCTCAGATTACCCAGCAGGCAGCCAGTAAATTGAAAGGCTTGGAGCAGTCTTACTTTGCACCTCGTAAGCCTGTTTTGCTCATCTTTGCTCATGCCGGAGGAGGGTTTTTCAGGAAGAGCCCACTTAGAAGCTTTAAAATGGAGCCAACTTGTATTTAATCATCAGCTCCATCAGCAAACCACATGTGGAAAGCATCGACAGATCATCGTAGCCTCTGAGACAGTCCTCCAAGGGTTAACAGCAAAACCTTTTGAGCCTGTATTTTATTTCCAGGTTTGCATCTCTTAAGATGGAGAACTCCATTTAAAGGAATGAATGCTAAGCAAGGCTACCTGCAGGCAGCTCCCACAGAACTAAGAGCAAAATAGTAGCAGCATTCTCAGACAGAGCAGGCAAATCATTCCTTTGCAGGTTTTATGGAGAGCAAAGGAACAAAGGAAACATTAAAAAAGTGATATCATTGGGTTATTTACCTCCTAATTATATTGTATAAGAGACATGACATATTTCCTTTCCTTGCAGGTGCATTTCTTTGTTTTGCTTCAAAAGCATCTGCAGGAATGTGAATAATGTCCCGCCTTGCGCTCACAGGTGATGCAAAACACAACAAAAACAACAACCCAGTGTGGTTTCCAGAAGCCACAGGAACTCAGAAGCTTTACAGGGTACAAACCTGCCAACACTTGCCAAGTTTCCATCCCATGCATGTTGGAATTAGAATCTCAAGGCGGAGCCATCGTGTGGTCACAGACACACCAGACTTACGGGCGAAATTCCCTAACTGCTGTTAGCTTTCCCAGATAATTCAATCAGTACTGCTACAGGTTTCCATAAGTAGCTTAGATCTTTCCTTCTGGACTCAGGTAAAGCTCTCAGACGACTCAAGTTGTGTACCCTGTATTAAAATTCAAGAAGCACGTTTAGAACCTAGTTGGGAAAATCGATACCACACTGTAAACCAAAATTATGACCACCAGACCTTCCCCACGTGTACCAATATTTATAATGATGGCGTTTTTTGCTGCGAGCAAATGGTGATCTTAAGAGCTATGGGTGTCTTGGCAACATGTGGTTCAACAAATCAAGCAAACGATGTAGAGAAAAGTAATAGTTCCACTCCTTCACCCAGAATGTGGCGATAAAAGTAAGGCAAAGGACACCAACACAAGATAAATCATAACTGGACGGGCAGCGCGGCATTAGTTCTCAAGAAAAGCTACTACACATCATAGTAATGCAGATAGCAGCATTGTGTAGCTCATTTGCATTTAATTTCCTGTTACTGAAGAGGCGATACAAGCACAGAGTGGACCAATTTGTAAAAAAGGAAAGCTTAGGAACATTAATCTGAACAAAGCAGAAGTACAAAGCAAGCAGCAAAGGCAGGCTAGCATTACCCTTATTGCCAATTAGTGTCAATAACATTCTGGGATTTTCATTGGTTTTGTCATCTGCTTCACAATTGCTGAACATTTAAAGCTTTTTGAAAGAATATAAAAATTCTACAATTAAATTTGACCTAGTTCCTGTAGTAGGACCCCTCCAGAGGTTCCTGACTACAAAAGAAAGTTCCTGCGTTGGAAATGCGTCTGTTTTTGAATCAATATTGTATCAGGTCCGATGGACTCTACCCTGCTTGCTGAATGCATTTTCTCTTTCTCTCCTGGTGACTTTACAAATGACCCTGACCGAATGACAGCTGAGGTCAGGGTGGGGTCATCCAGCCATCAGCGCCACACTGACACGAGTGATCCGTGTTTATTTTAGAACAATCTGTGTGTTTATTTATAAAAGGAGTTGACCAGAACACGCCCCAGCCTGCAGGTTCCAAACCCCCCACTCCCCCCATCCTGAGCTCATCCACTTTACTGTATATCAGGGCCAGTCCAGAAATATTCTTTTTTTCTCTCTTCCTGTATCATTCCTCCTCGACTCTCTTGTCCTTTCAGTCCAATACTGCATATTTTGATGATAGTCACAGGCAAAATATATGCATTTTCACTTAAAGGAATAGGTATATAAGTTAGCAAATAAACATTTTAATGTCAGAATATAAAGACAAACCCAAAGCCGACATTAATAAAAGGCTAAACTGTTATTTAAGTTAATATTCTGTAATTATTTACAGTCTGACGATTTTCCCAAATAACAAAATTTTTGTATCACTACACTGAAGAAATGCTTTCGCTTTGGAATTCCATCACATGTTTCTTATTTTCCACGAAGCTGCTTTTCATTTAAATTCTATGTCGATTGCATCAGCAAATGTGTCAAAATATATCAAACTTGCCTTCTTATCTTTTTAAGTTTGCTAAACCAAATTGAATTTGGATTGAACAGGTTCCCAACCCTTGAAAAGGTCACTCTGAGAGGCCATCGGTTCTAGAATAAATCAAAGCAGTTGCTTTGATGTGAACAGAAGAACTAACAGAGATCTAACATCATGTTAGTGGTGCGACTAGTGCTGATCAGGATTAACACTTATTTCAGGGATGAGTGACTTAAAAAAGTGTTTTCTGTGGATTCCTTTAGGCCACAAGGAAGCTTTTACACATCCTGCATCTGGGACGTGAGAGCTGAAGACTGTTACCACCTCAGGAAATCAGAACAGGGCCCTGCGATAGTGGTTACCAGGGTGGATAATGTGAATAGGTGTGGGATGCTCAAAACTACCACGCACACCTACACACATACACACCACCAGACACACCACCACCTGCAGACAAGCGGCTGAAGGGCAACAGAGCAGACATTTAGGGCTCGTCCCACCCAGCAGAGAGAATTCATACGAGCTTCAGAAACACAGATGGGAACCATCTCAAAAACATGTTTGAGGCAGAGTTTCACGTTTGAGGTCCTGCAGCTGCGTTGGTCCAACCTGAGATGCATTTGGCCCATCAGGAGGGCAGAGAGATAGCATGACTCTGGCAGAGGCTTCTTTTACAGGTCCAACACTGAATCAGCCTTAGATTTCATGAGAGATCCAGTACAACCCCCTCTGTTTTTTTTTTTAAAAAACCCTGCAGTCTTGCCCAGCTTTCCACAACAATGTAAGGAAAAAAGCTTCACAATGCCTCCCCCCCCCCAGCCAAACACCTTCCTGAGCACAGAGTTCAGGCCTCACTTCCGGTTCACAGCGCTCAATCGGTGAGTCCGCTTCCAAAGTCTGCAGGAGGTGTTTGACTCCAACAACTGCAACAACCTCAGGAAAAATAGCAGCACGGCTTCTGATAAGGAACCGTGTCGTCTGGGAAGCGACGTGTTTAAATCCCTACTTTGGAAGGAAGTCTGCAGGTCAACAACAACAACAACAACAACAACAACAACAACAACAACAACCCGCTGTGGTACCACCAGACAACAGTCCTGACAGCAACCGCAAGGTGGTCGTTTAATTTCAGCAACATTTAGGTCAAACGTTAAAAAAACAGGAAAGCAAACACACTGATCAATTAGAACGATGTAAAGCAGCATCATGTCTGCATAAAAGAAGACCGCTGCTTGTAGGCTCACAGCATGTGATGGCAGAAGGGGTTCAGATACGCCGGCATCCCCCAGCAGGAGTTTAACACAGATGTCCTCTAATATGCACAGCCAAACCAGAAAAAACATCCTTTAGGGACCATCAAATCAGCAGTAAACTGAATTTAAGAACAAGTGTATACATCACCAGTGCGTAAATAATGAAATACAAGAACATACGTAACAGAAAAGAGAACTTCTGCTCATTTAACTGTAGTGATTATTATTATGATCTATCACGCACACGTAAAATCAAACATGATGTTAGTATTAAATATTTATATTGTGGCTGCCCTGAGATTTGCCCGTCTCTGAACTAAAGCTGCGGATTAACAGACAGCACCCTGTTTCTTGCCGTAATCAGGGCACTGATCTACGATAATCGCTTTTCGATATTAGGCGAGCAAGCTGGTTACAGGCGCAGCACAGCGGAGCTGACTGAGGGAAATCAGCAGGAGGCCAACGAGCCGTTTTCTTTCTCCAGCTATACAGAGAAAACGCAGAAAATCTGCCACAACCGCTAACAAATACATACCCTGGTGTAGGATCTGAGCCATCCAGGTCAGCGCAGCTAAAAGCTTCTATTTGATTTAACTTTATTTATTATCTGTTTCAATCAAGATGGTCTCTAGGTCCTCTACAGAAACCCAGAGCCTCACCCCCAAACAAAAGTGGCAAAGCAACACTCCCTTTACCAGGAATAAACCTTGAGCAGGACCAGGTTCATATGGAGGACCCTCCTGCAGAGCAGGCCAGGTGGACCTTCTCACAAGAGCGCTGAGCTCCAAACAGAATGTCGAGCTTCAACATGGCGAGTGTTTTTCAGCGCATGCCTCCCGGGCTGCTCCCGCTTCAATATTTGATGAGCCACAGCCAAAACACCACGTTGGGAAAAATTACACGCCAGTTCTCCTGCGCAGCTACCGAGAAGACATTCTGAAGGCAGCTCAGAGGGAGCCGGAGAGGCAGCCTTCCTCTGAGATCAGAGACGGGCCACTCATCAACAACGTTGTCATCACACTTGATATCAGCTAATAGCTTCTTGTCACACACATCAGAGGTCTTGGAGACTGAAGCACAGAGGAGGGCAACACTAATGCGGAACCTCACGTGCCTCATCAGTTAGCTGGCCGTGCCAGGGCTGTGGTAATAATTCAACTCTCTGCCAGGGTTTTAATAGGGTATTTAGGTGTTAAACCTCAGCTAAGTATTAATTTATGGTGTTCCATTTGTTCCTATAGAGCAAAATGAGTGCACTTTGTTCTTAAGCCCAGTACTTTCATCTCAATATATTGCTGATCTAATGTTAATGGGCACAAATGGGAATTGCAGGTCAGGTTCCAGGACTGCAAGGAACAAAATACTTCTGATTTTCCAGTAACTGCTTATTCTTGTGATGGGTCAGGTGGGGTTATGAAGCATCTCCCAGCAATCACCAGTCCATCACAGAACAAAGTGCTTGAACTAGATAAAAGAGAGAAAGATAGGAATGTTTAATTTTTTCTTAAGTCACACTGGCTTTGCAATTAAAGATCTACTACATAAGCGCAGGCCATGCAAACTTATTGTAGGCTTCCACAACTTTATGTAGTAATTTGGTTTTAAAAAAGAAGTACACTTCATTAAAGTTTCTTTAAACATTCAGTAGTTGATACCAGCAGCAGCAGAAAACATTATGATAATAATAAGCCGCAGTGGCTTTATGCATGTTTAGAGGTTCAGCATTTTCAACAGTCATCTCTAAATGTTTCCAGATGTGTGTGTGCCACGAGTGAATCTGCACAGACACAAAGTGCACCGTCTCTTTTTACCAGTGCACCGGTCATACGAGCTCAGGAGCACCGCAGCAGGAGCAGCACCCAGGACACAGCTGAACACCAAACATTTTAGGGTCAGCACCTCCAGGCGAGGACACCAGCTTCTCCACCAGAAGTAAGCTCGCACTCGCGGTCTTTAGTGTGTGAAAGTGCAGATGTGCAGACGGTGTGTGCAGTGACCCTGAGCACCAATGGCCCTGGGGTCATCACAGCAGTCAGGATCTCATTCAGGTCTAATGCATCCTGGTCTTGGTTGTAGGTGGTTGTCAGACCGCAGCAAACATCTACAATTATCAGGCAGTTGACTGTCTACAGTACTGATAACGACACAAATCATCATTAATGTCCAGCTCCTATCTTCTAGAAATCTAAAGGGAGTTACGTTATGATAATCATTATCATCCCCATAAAGCATACAAAATAATCCCTAAAGATAGATTATTGGTAAATGTATGCGAGTATAAATGTCCGATGTTGTTTTTAGAAACTGATGAGGGAAAAACGAAGATGTCACATTTTTGGCATGTCAGAGATCTGACGACGCTGGTAATGCGACATCTACACAAATATTTGTGTAGACAACAAAATCAAAG
The DNA here is from genome assembly GCA_000180735.1 of Tetraodon nigroviridis. NCBI lineage: Eukaryota > Metazoa > Chordata > Actinopteri > Tetraodontiformes > Tetraodontidae > Tetraodon > Tetraodon nigroviridis. The sequence goes on along the minus strand of CAAE01014479.1, from coordinate 342,636 downwards.
TTTATAGATTTTTACGCTCGACAGACGTGACTAAAGCGCCGTTCGTCTGCGTTCAGAGTTTTAAAGTTTGAAGCCTACAAGAGTAGGTCTGTGGTGCGTTCCACGGTTCTTGGTGTGCGGAGCGGCTCGGCAGGAGCGGATGTGCGGGTCCATGTGTAACAGGCAGCGGTGGAACAGCAACATCCCCGGGAGGATGTTACAGCTGCTCGGTCCTTTCAGACGCGTCCTCGGGACGGCGGCTTCCACAGCCCCCGCTACTGGCAGGCTGCTCGGCCGCCGCATGACTCCCTAAAGACGGTCAAGTCAGCCAGCTGCAACTGCTCCAAGAAGAGTCGGACATGCTTCTCCACCTCCGCCTTCTGCCTGCTGCTTTTCACCCCCTCACGGAGGGGGAAAAAAAGCCCTTTTCACCCTTGTTTGCTTGTAAGCGGTGATCGGGTTGGCACTCACCTCGGTCCCGGTGCTGATGTTCGCATGGAGCGGGGAGCAGAGCCGAGGGAACCCGGGACGACAAACTTCTCCGGTCCAGTTGGGAAAGACACGGCGGAGCTGCGAGAAAAATGCTCACTCTGAGTGTGTGTGTGTGTGTGTGTGTGTGTGAGAGTGTGTGTGTGTGTGTGTGTGTGTGTGCCTGCAGGATCTCTCTCCCAGTCACAGCCGGTGGGCGGGGCCAACGGAGGGGCGGAGACTTAGGTCAAGATAGTCCAGGGGCGCGCATAGCAGGGCACCAGCAACAGGCCCCCCTCGCTCCTGAGACTGCTTGTTGCTCCTCGCATGATAGAAAAATCTTAAAAATTACTAAATAATTTGTTAGATTATTTTTGAATCTTTAACAAATTTAAAGAAGGAAAGCCAAAGTTTAGAATGAACTTCTCAGCTGTTATTACTGATCCAAACATCAAAGCCATGAGTTCAAAGTCAGTCTAGGTTTTCTTTCTTTGCTTTCAACACATATCTTTGATGTCTAAAGCTATATTGTGGACCAGTGGATTGTCTAGAAATGCTCTGGACAAATTAAAACACCTTGGCTAATTACACCATCACCACCACCACCATCATCACCATAACCATCATCATCATTACAGAGATAGGTCTTTTTAATGTGTTTTAATTTACTATTCCTTCTTTTACAGCTAACACCATCATGTCATTTTGCAGCTTCAATAATCCATTCATAATACTAATGGTCAACTTTAGCTTAAAATCAAAGTTTTGCGCTTCTTTTTACTAATCATACTGCTCTAAATTCTAATTTCATATTTACCCAATGATCTGGTTCTAACAGTATTCATGGTTTTACCTTTCTTAGGAAATGGGATTCCATAAAAAATCAAAAGAACTCTTCCTTATTCCCAAGGCAGGTTTTCATTTCAACTTCTTCTTGGACAGAGTGAATGTTGACTGGCAGAGCATCAACGCCGTGGACATCGATCTACTGATGAGGCAAGTGGATGTCAGAGCGCTTCAGGAACACATCAGAGACGTCACCTTCTGCTGTCTGGAGGGCGTGCAGTGTCAGCAGTGCCTGACCCCCGTGGACCCGACATTTGTCAAACTCTTTCGGCTGGCTCAGTTGTCTCTACAGTGGTTAGACTATTGCCAGAAAATGATTGTCTTTAATATGAACACCATGGAGAAGAAACTGAAAAAGAGTGACACGGAGTGCAAAAAGCTGCAGGCCAAGAGTAAGGAACAGGAGCAGAAGATGAAGCAAATGGTCTCTGAGCTGAAGGCCAGGAGAAATATCATTCAAAAGCAGCAGTCAATGTTTGCAAAAGATATGAGCAGCAGTGTCCAGGTAACGCTCAGACGCTAACACTCACTCCTGAGACACGGTCAACACACTTGGTCAACTCTAGAGGGAGACAAAAGCTCTGGATCTCTAAAAATGGCTAAATAATGTCTGTGTTTTCTTGACTTTCAGTGTCAGCACTGTGACAAGAAGTACATAAATGGGTTTTTCCTCCAGGAACACATGCTGCGGCGTCACCCCAGCCAGTGTCAGAACTGTGAGTGTCCGTCCCACACGTGGCAGCATCTCACACCGCTGGGGCCTCTAAACATCTGCTTTTACCTCCTTCCAGTAACACACCAAATTGGTCAGAAGAATCCTGAGATTGAAAGTCTGAAACTGGAGATCAGCAGTCTGAGGACACAGATGGCCCAAACAGCTGAGGTAGAAGAACGGAAGCATTCCGTCTCTAGAATTCCAGTTGAGGAAAAGCAGAACGTCATTGTTTCCTTCTGACGACCAGGAGCAGAACCAGAGGCTGCAGCAGGAAGTTTGGAAGGTGCAGCAGGGGAAGATGCAGCTGCACACCGAGAAGGAGAACCTGCAGCTGGAGAAATCAAAGATGCAGATGGAGACCGAGAACCTGCAGAAGGAGAACCTGAAGCTGCAGCAGGAAGTTTGGAAGGTGCAGCAGGGGAAGATGCAGCAGCACATCAAGAAGGAGAAACTGCAGCTGGAGAATTCAAAGATGCAGATGGAGACCGAGAACCTGCAGAAGGAGAACCTGAGGCTGAAGACAGAAAATGAAAAGCAGCTGCAGGAGATCCTGGACCTAAGGACTGAGAACGGGAAGCTGGAGCGGGAGAACCTGGACCTGAGGACTGAAAATGGGGAACTGGAGCAGGAGAACCTGGACCTGAGGACTGAAAATGGGGAACTGGAGCAGGAGAACCTGGACCTAAAAACAAAGGACAGAGAACTGCGGTGGGAGAACTCAGACCTGAGGACCAAGACTAAGAAACTGCAACAGGAGAATCTTTCACTGCTGCCAAAGAGGGAAAAGCTGAACGAAGACAGGCCAAGGCTCCAGGTGGAGAACATGAATATGTGGCAAGTGAGACTGCAGCAGGAGAACCTCCAACTGGCATCGGAGAACAAGAAAGTCAATTCTGAATATAAGGTTAACACTGGCACACTTGCCTTTATACACTTACATGAGTTCCGTTGTAATGAAAGAGTCCCTGATCACACAGGTGTGTGTGTGTGTGTGTGTGTGTGTGTGTGTGTGTGTGTGTGTGTGTGTGTCATGTTTATATCAGCACTTTCAATATATCTGGGTCACTGAGGTATATTTGCTGCTCTGATGAAGATGGTCGATGCGATCATTAATCACTAAAATACTGAGCCTGGATTGATTTATATCTTTATCAACCACTGACATGGTCTTTCCACAGGTACAGAGCATGTCTTTAAATCCACCCCACACACATATGGAATTGTCAGGTATTTTGAAACACTCATGTTCCGCCGTGGATCGTATTCTTTAATTGCAGTACTGTCAACGTGTCTGACCTCTAATCACTTGTGTTCTCCTTTGTTACTCATGTAGAGCCATTTAACGATACTCCGAAGAGCGCTGAGCCAAATAACCAGAATAAGAACCTCACTTCCAAGACAGCCTCTCTGGTGTAAGAATCTCCAGATTTTTAGACTTGAATTTTTCTTGTACTTCTCCATTTATATTCAACGTTTTTGTTTTTATACCCTTTTTACAGTTTGGATGAACAATTTGAGCAGGAGGCAAAAGTGAGGAGAAAAACTCGCCGAAAAAAGAAGGCTGAAAAATCAGAGATGGTCAGTGGAGGCGAAGACGTGCGTTTAACCAGCCCACAGTCGACCAGCGCGTCAGAGGTTCCTGCGCCTTCAATCAGCGAAGCAAGACAAGCGTCAATCAACAGCAAAGGCGGGAAGAAGAGGAGCAAATTGTCCTTTCGTGACAGTTGCAAAGCTTTTCACAGCCTGTGGCGTCGCCTGCTGACACTAAAACATGCACCATAACCTTTTGAGCGCTAAAATACAGCAGCAGCACCTCAAAATACCAAAACAGAGATGTAAAAGCTACAATTAGTGGGTTTTTCGAAAGGTGAAATCCTGAGATCTGTTCTGTTTATGTTAGCAGCTGTTTAAAGATTCCCACAAATTCTGCAGGTCGCTAATATAGTTCAGAAGTAAGAATGTTCTTTTTTGTTTGCTCAGAGTTGCATTCTCATCCTTCAGCTTCTTTAAACATTCAGTTTTGGAGATGACGGACTGAACATGTGTGTGAGCTTCAAGTTTTGGAGGCAAATGGGTCAATAAATCTTTCCGGCACCTGACGTCAGATCATAAAGGATGAGCTGCCCAGGATTGGTCGGCTCTGCTCAAAGCATTTTTGTCCAACAGTTTCAGGAGCTGCTGACGATCTGTCAACCCAGAGCTGTTTGGAATATTTGTTTCAGAAGTTTAAAGAAAAGGTGCATGTGCACATGTTGAACATGCTGCTCAGGCATCTTCAGAAGGTTATTGTAAAACGGTGATTTTTCCTGCTGGTCGGGGTTTTTTTTCCTTTTCTTTTTTCTTGTGATGTGCCTGGACTATTAAGCCCATCAGGCAGAGTGAAAGAGTGAAACTGAGGCTGCTGCTGTGGCCTCGCTGAGTCTCTCTGAGACTCGACTTGAGCAGAAGGAGCTGCTCTGAATGTCTGAGATTTCGGATTTTTTTTCTCCCTCCATCTTTTGTCTTTGCCCTTCTGCTGCTCTTCTCTCCATCTTTTCTCCTCTCGCCGCCTGTCTTCACATCCGTGTCACCTCTCCCTCAGTGGACAAACTCTCAGCAATCACATGAAGTGAATAATCATCTTGATTACACCGACACTTTTCTTTTTTAAAGATCATGAGATTCACCAAAGAGCTCTTTACTTTTGCTTTATTGAATGAATAATTCATGCTTCAGCCATCACAGCCCATCCATCAGAGGATGCTCTCATCACAGGAATATTCCTAATTTACTTTCAAATGTTTTAAAAAGCATGTAATACAACCAGAGCAACTAATCACCTATTCAGTTAATATTAATGCTGCCTTGAACTAATGGTGATGATGATGATGATGATGATGATGATGAAGCCTGATAAAATGGGTTTTGAGAGGACCAGTAGAATATTGGTGGTCTGTTTGCAATTCCTTTGCTGACAAATCATCTGCTTCCTGGGCTTTCTCAAACAGGGTGAAAGCCCCCTAAATATTTTAAAGGCCTTCACCTGCCCTATTTTCACTTTGCCCCATCACAGATGGGTGTGTAGGTAGAAT
>CAAE01014479.1:303778-327986 GCA_000180735.1 Tetraodon nigroviridis | reverse complement strand
TTACATGAAAAAAATGGAGTTTTTATAAATATTTCAAGTTTTTGTTGGGCATAAAAGCTCACTTCGAACCAGAATCATCACAATGAATGTTTTAATTAAGAGCTCCAGCAGCCTCAAAGCGGCGCAGATGAAAGCATGACCGAGTGTGTCACAAATGTGTCAGCAGCAAGCGACACGTGTTCCCGTCCGCTTCATTAAACCGCAGCCTGCAAGAGGACAGCGGCACCGTGGGAGATGGAAACGCTGTCTGAGGTGCAATTGCCAGCAAGTTACAGGAGATTGGTGTATTTTCTGGTGGGTAGAGAGAGTCAAGGAGCCTTGGAGGAGTGGGAGGCAGCTGATTTCTGGTTACTCTGGGGAAACATCTCTAAAACATCATTTTCTGAAGTCTGATACCTAAAAATATCCATTACATCATAACCATCGAAGCAAAGGTTTATTAGGATCATGGTGGAGGGATAAATTGTCATATTCGCTCAGGGACCGGAGATCCTCTTTGTCCTGTCACGATGTCGAGGATGTAACACAATGTTTTTGGAAGGATTTGATAGAAAAGCAGATTACGTTCTGTCTCTTTTTGGCAACACTGTTATGATCTTTCATCCAAATGGAGAACAACAACTTCAACAATGAAAATACTCTCCTCAGGCCACTTTCTATTTTTCCACTTTATTTTTTTGCTGTTAGGTGCACTTTTTATCTTAACGGAAACGTAAATACATTCACTGATGGGGAGCCTGTTGTACGGCTGCGAGCTCAACATGTGCATGCTTTAAAACGCCCACACACACAGTCTTTGGCTCTTGAGTCACATTTAGCAGCAGAGGTTTTAGGCCTTCTTTTGGGTGCAAAGCCTGACAGGGCACTCTCCCAAGCTTTGATAATTTTGCTCCTAATACTGAATGACAACTCCAATATAAAGCATGCTTTGCAAAAAGAAGAAAAAAGACAACAAAGAATGGGGAAAAAAATCTTTACCCCTACCTGTAAAAAACCTTTTATCCCATCGGAGACATCGGATGCCAGTTACATCTGGTGCCCTCGTTGCTCCTGCAGCTCCTCTTGTTTATCATAGCTGTTGCCTAAAAATGCTTGCTGCAATTTAAAGATGTATATGGACATTTGTAGACTTCTGCTACTTGGGCTTGGCTCAGAATCACCCAAAAAGTAAAAGCTTGCTCTAAGTGAAAGGATAATGTCACATTATTGATCAAAGACATTTTAAAGTTGATGCTTTAAAGATCAAGCATTAAACGTATTCTGTATTTAGGTTATATTTAAATGTATAATTCTAAAAGAAGAAACTGAGGATTCAGGGAAATATTCGAATCGTAATAACGATTTAAATCCATTTTTTGTTTGTATAGGTTTAGGTAAAAACAGCCTGTCATCTAGTGGTGTTATTTTGAAATTACAAATATTGGTTTAGAAAAACAAAAAATTACATTATCTGGATTATTGCTAGATAAATATATATTTTTATACATCTTTATCTCTTGTATGTCATATAATACGCGGTGACGTATATTTTATCATTTATGTTTTATTTATATTTTATAGGACCGTGTTTTTGGCACAGTTATGTACAGTGATGCTTCTGCAGCCACAGAGAGGCGCTACTGTACAGGTTGCTGTGATGGTTACAGCCGTTCAGAACTGGATGGTAAACGCAACAAATCCCAACAAAAAGGCTCTTGAAATGTTGCGTCAAATAATCTATAATAAAATCTTCATGGAGGAATCAGGAAGAAAAACAAAATCATTTACACTTCAAAAATGTTGAAAGCAGAGCAATTTATTGACCAGGCACGATTGTTGTTTAACTATTGTTTTCCTTAACATCCACATCATCTGACAAATTCTATTCTAATGTTACTTTACATTTAATATTATATAACTACCTCATACTTGAGTCCTTATGGTCTCCCCCACAGCTTTGGTTCCCCCTTCTGCGCCCTGTAAAGGCCCCAGCACCCTCGCAACCCGCGCTGCCGAGCCCACCGCATTTACTTTGTTACCCAGTTGAAATCAGGGCTAATCCCAAAAGCAGGATATGACATTTAATGAAAGGAGAAGTGGTTAAATATAGCAGGCGATTGAAGCCTGGTCTCAAAAGGGTCCATTGTCTGTGTCTTTATGTAATCGTACACCCACTTGCGTTAACGCAGCAGGACGCCTAATTGAAGCACAGATTGCGGAGGAATAACACACACCAACACCAACCGATCCCACTGGGGCTGCAAGGACTGTGATAAATCAACACTTTACGCCGGATCTGATGAAATAAAGAGGTTTGGGTTAGTGCAGCCTCAGTCCAAACTTTTTAAAAAAACTGCCCCATCAAAGACAAACCTCTGACCTGTCTGAGGGTGGCACACACACACACACACACATGCCCACTATCCTACAGCTCTCCTCCACAGGAGAAGAGGAGATTCACGTGCCTCTGAGACAGGAGACAGAGGGAGCGGGATGGCAGGTGTCTGGCCTTTTTCCCAGCTCCGCTGTTAATGCTGAGGCCCTTAAAGGCTTTAACAAGCTCCTAACACACATGTTGACTAACACAATAGCCAGACCAAAGCCACACACACAACGTTTATCTATGAGGCAGCTCACCCGAACAGATTGTTGTCACAGGTAGAATTCCACAGTATCTTTTCATTTGCGTGGCGTACACGTACGTGTGCGCAGATTGCACAATACACCCGAGATACACCCACACAACCTGGTACCACACATTCTTCTTTGTTGACACTGCAGATGAGTCCTCCGTTCTTTTTCCTGTCATACCACATTTCGGACTCGTGATTGCCTTTTGGCGGGAGATGTAATCATCTGCGGGCATATTCTTGTCTCCATGGAAACTCAGGCTCGTAGGAGTGGGCTGTGTGTGTGTGTGTGTGGGGGGGTGAGCTGATGCCTCAGAAGCAGCTGTGGGCTATCCAACCCTCACATGGGTTTGGAGACAAAACAATGGCAGGAAGAGAGAGAGCTGCATCACTCTCCCTTCTCTGCCTTTTCCTGGTTAATCTCTCTCTCTCTCTTTTTTGATCTTTCTTTCTCACAACACTGTGATAAGAGTGAAAATAAAAACAGGATGATGGAGAGAATTCCTCCAGCAGATCTGTACAAACACAGAAAGGAGCGAAGGAGTGAGTCAGTCTCACTGTGTCAAAAGTCAGATGGGTTTAGAAGGAGTGATGTGAAGGTTGTGAAACACACACGCAGAGACACACCTGCCTCTCACACTGACCATCACAACCTCCTGCTCACTATGACCAGTTATCTGCATATTCTTCCCTCATCAGAAGGGTTTGTTTTTTGTTTTGGTTTTTTTTTTGGTACACAGGCACAGCTAGTGGAAGAATGTGTCTGTAAACAACACACAGCTCAGGAGTTGGGTCAAATAAGGAGGAAATAGACCAAAAAGAATAATAAATAAATAAATAAACCAAATAGGTCATTGAGCTCAAACGTTGCCCTGTAGTTTGTTTGTTTTGGTTTTTTTTTTTTTTATTAAAGCCATTATGAGCTCCTGGACCAGGGGAGGAGGTTAGGTGACATCAGGTGTCAGGTGTGAGGGATAAGGTGGTTAGCATTAACCAGCTAGGTGAAGTGATGATCCAGGGCTTGTGTCCTCCTCTCCTCTACCATCTGTCTGCTCCCTCCGCTCCAAGCCTGTTTTTCACGGGGACAAAGTTAAACCGTTTTCTCTTTGCACTCGGTGAAGAGTTCTTGTGCCGGAAATGCCGACAGGTATCTCAGGTAAAATAAAATTCCCTATGTTTCATTTTAAATCAGCTTTTAACCAACTATGTGATTTAAAACAGTTCCGTTAAAACCGTTAAAAATCCGTTAAAAAAGTTATATTTGAGTAGTTGCACTTTTCTGTGCTTTAGCTGTGGTTGTGTGTGTGTGTGTGTGTGTGTGTGTGTGTGTGTGTGGGTGGGTGTGTGCCCCCTGCTGTTATCTCCATATGGCTGCAGAACGCAAAGGTTTTTTAAACTTTCCTTGTGGATGAAGGTTTAGGCTCTGCAGCTGCATCAGATCATGTTTCAGTCATATGTTTCATGGTTGTCATGGTCACGTGACCGCAGTGTGATTGGGAACAGGACTGCTAATAAATTTAGAAGGTGTCTATCAATGCGTCAACAAAAGCGTGGCAGGTTTATCGTGAATCTGTTGTCACTTGTGGGATCGGCCTCATTTGAGAAACCCAGCAAAAGATTCAAAACATGCGTCTCTTTGTCCTGGTCATGAGTTTGCGGAAGCTGCAATGTTTGTCCCAGCAGCCATCACGGCTGTAAATGTTCCCAATAAACACGCAGGAACTGCCAGTGTGAAATTGCAAGCACTTGTTGTTTTAAGAAGAAACGTGACCGAGCTGTTAGCAGGAGTTTCATGCACATTCCAGCCCAAGCGTTCTCCATAAACAGGTTCTGACGACAAGTCAGCGTCTGACCCTCCGCTGTTACCGGCTGCCCTACTTTCTCCGTGTGTGTCCTCGCTTTCCTCTTTAGCTGCTCCACACCGCCTCGGCTTGCAAGGCTGGATGAGTAGCACCTGAGGCTGAGCTGGTGGTCACGTGCTGCCTGCGGGGTCACGCAGCCACGCGCTGTCACGTTCACCACTCCGGATTAGCACCAGACGTGTCAGGATTGAGAGTTGAGGCAGCAGAGGGCCTGGAGTAGAAACAGCGAGAGCCTGAGATGATTCCAGAGGAATAAATGAGGAGGGGCTTTTGGATTTGACCACAACACTGCAGTGGGAAGAGATGGGGGGGTCAGGCTGGAAGGTAACGGAGGTGCAGCAAGGTCAGGCCTGTGTGGGCCTCATCGGTCCCGATCTGGATAGACAGTTGGTGACTGGGTGAACGAACCGAGCCGAGACGCCAGGTCTCTGTCCAACAGGGAGGAGCTTCACTTGTTTTCAAACACAGAAGAGCTTTTCAGTGCTTCTCCGATGATAAAAACAGAAGTGTAGAAAGGAGGTGTGACTGCGGCTGCATCCATGACACTCTGTTGTACAAACCACTAAATCCCTGGAATTCTCACGTGAGCCACGCCACCACGTGGTTCCTAGATCTTCCCACAGCGCCTCTGACCAAAGTCCAACCTGCGCTGAGCCCTTGGGAGCTCTCCCTCCTAATGAGTTTGGCTCACTGGGAAAGACTCTTTCATCCCAGCTGAGGATCAAGTAGCCATAAAGCAGTTTGTACAGATTCTGTTATCTGCAGAATACATTTTGAAACATCCATCCACCCATCCATCCGGTTCATCCGTCTAGGTGTCCTGGCGCTTTTCAAGTCTCGGCTCTCTCCTTCCTGACAGCCTCCCTGTTTACAGACCTCCTTTTCCTGCTCCAGGATGTGGTGTCATGCCTACCAACGTGGTCCCACCGTCCTCGCTCTTATGTGCTCGTCCGTTGGAGAGGTTACCACGGGACCCACTTGCCGGGGCCAAGCAGCTGCTGTTTCCTGCCTTCGGTGGCGGTGGTGGGTGGGGGGGGGACACCAGCAGCGGCCATGCCAGGAGGGGAGAAGCAGCCCGGCGGCTCGGCTGCTGCTGCTGCTCTCGGGCAGACCCCTCACGCGGGCCAAGGCCAGGTAGGAGCAGGCCGCTGTCGGCCAAAGCTGTTCTGATTGATTCCGTGTTTTTAAGAGTTGGTAGAATCTCGCCTCATTCTAATTATTCTGGGGAGAAGCTCTTCAACACGCCGGGGCGGAGAAATAGGACTACGCTCTGAGGAAAGGTTAGCATTCTTTGCAGGTTAAGAGGCTTGCGGTGGCATTCGGCCACAGGGATTAGACAGCGTGCTGGTGCTTTTTTAGCTGGATTAGTGTATTCTCTCTATTCCCCTGGATTGGTGTATTCTCTCTATTCCCCTGGCCTGCATGCTGCTTCAGGTCCCCTCACGCTCGTTCCCACAGTCTCAGCCAGCGTTATTACAGAAGAGCTCTGGCATTGTGTCCATTCCTGTCTCATACTGGACGGCTTCCTGTTGACGCTCTTTGTTCACGTATCGCCCCATTCAGTGAGCAACAATCTCAACAACACCCTGACATTTACAGTCGAATCCCCATGGGCAGGTCTATTTTAATAAAAGGTATAAAACAAGGCAGGAAAACCTATCTCAGGTCACCCACAGTAACATACTGAAGACAGAAATAGGTTTTGCTTTTCTTTTCCTTCAATATTTTGAGCCAGTAACCTGAGTCATATGACAAGGAGACTGAATTTACTTTGAAAGGCCCCTTTTTCTATCAAACCCTGCACGCTTCAGGACAAAATGTAGGTTTTAGCTAAAGATGCTGATTGTTTGAACACGGCCGTGGTTCTTGTGTTTGGGTGCTCAGCTGATACATCTGCCAGAGTCAACATGACAAAAGAATGAATGAAAAATGCTGGTGGGGGTTGGGGAGGTGGTGGTGGTGGTTGGGGGGGGCTATAGAATCCCCACACGCATCCTGACCGACCTGCCCACCCGAGCAGCTCGATGCGTTCCTACACTACCGGTTTTTCTGCCCGCTGGCGTGCATGGCATGCTGGAGTCCTGCCGCAGGTATGATGTTTAACCTGGGTGAAGTGAATGAGAGCAGACGTCTCATGAGTTAGCGGAGCCTTCTAAGGTCCTTTTATTAATGTGCATCTGGGTACATTCACAAGCGTCGCACTGTTGTCCAGTGTCACGCTCCACCTGCCGTGCTCTACAAAGGAGACTCATGATTGAGAGGATGCCTAAACCCCCCCTTGTCTGTAAAACCACATGAAAAGAGTGGGCCAATAATTCAACAGGGAAACATGGAGTGAAGTGGAAAAGTAGACGTGGTACAGCCAAGCATGAAAGAGGAGAAGAGAGCAAAAGAGATATACACCATGATAAAGCTTTAAAAGAAAGTAAGGAACGAGAGTGAGCCATGTGGCATTAGACTCTACTTGTCACCATGGCAACCCTTTAAAGGCCGATTCCCAATGCAATTAGAGCAGCTTTGAAGCAGTCTGTTTGAGGGCAGGGAGTATCACCTGGGAGTGTGATGGGAGGGGACGGCTCTGAATGATCGCATTGTGTAAATACGTACTCCGCATTAGCCAGCCGCATGAGACTCTCGGCACAGGGAGTTGACAGCATTCAACCTCCCGTGAGCACACACGCAGACCAGAGCAGCAGCCTCGACGCGCTTTCTGACCGCCAGAGCTGCAGGCACACAAGCTTCGAGCAGCCGGACTCTAGTTCCTGGAGAAGCGGTGGAGATGGGAGGCAGTGAGGAAGTGGTGGTGGCGGTGAGAAGGTTGGGGTCCACCATGCCGCACGGCAGGCTGAGCCGTCTCGGGCTCCGTCCGGCCAAGACTTCAGCCAAGATCAAGCACCTAAAGAGAACCTCGCTTCAGAGGAAAATCAGGTTCGTCTGACGGGAAGTTTGATTCGGACCTGCTACAGCAGCCAAGTGTGTGTCCGAGTGTGTGTGAGCGGCGTGCATGCTTGACAACTGGGCATTTACATCGCTTGTTTTATTAGTTGTTTCGATCATGCGTGTGTGTGTGTGTGTGTGTTTGGCTCTCTTGATGAGCATGAACTGAGACTGATTTAAACTTCTAGAATCAGGTTTATACAGACAGAGCTGTAATTGTTACCATTCAAAGCAGCTCCGTCTTTGTTTTCAGTGAGAGTGAGGACTGCTTGTTCTGTCCAGCTGAAGACATATTTGTCTAGATTTACCGCAGACATACATCAGTTTCTTCAATTTAAAAGCCCTGTCAGACATTTGTCTCACTGACCTGAAATGCTTTCAGGTCATCGCCCTGAGTGGTTCATGGGTTTGACTTTGTCACTGCAAATACGACCAAATTGTTTGACCATTTTGCATAAAATGAGTTGAAGAACTTTTAGGACAGACACACACTGGGAAAAAAACCTTCACCCCTTACACCGATTTTCACCGGTATCAGTTCCACTTGCATTTACAGTGACGAAATCTCAGTCACTCAAAGCAAGTATTTTCCATTTTTAACACTATTTTCCACTTTTCTAGTTTCTTAATTCTGGTTCAGTTTATGGGGTGGCTTCAGTTCAGCAGCAGCCGGTAAATCATAGATTAAAACCAAATCAACCACATGATCAGAAAAAACTGATTTCCCAGATCCTCCACATCATTTCTTTTCTTTTTTTTTAACTTGAATTCACACACTCCCACAGTGGGATGTTGAGAAACAGTATTGTGTTACACACTGCAGAAGTATGAAGTGTAATCTGGCAGCTGGTTCTGGATCTGATCCTCTGGCAGTGTCGTTTTTCTCTTTGTTCGTTGGCGTGATCGGTAGCCACCTGGAATTCCGCTGAAGTGCAGATGATCTGGAGATTTGAAGGAATGTGGCGGAAGCTGGGGGTGAGTCAGCTGACCCCTTTCTGTGCATGTGACGCCAGGGTCACGGTGCTTGGGGGTGTGAATCTGTGTGTCCCATTGTTGCAAGAGAACAAGAACCTCTTTCTGGGGGCCGTAACGGCAGAACGCTGACAGCGCTTTAATGGAAAGCCCTTGCTCTTTGATGGAAATGTGCTTAGTAGTGAAATCTGTTTTTAATATCATCTGCACTTCAAAACCACTGAGTGCCTTCTCTGGTTCGTGGGTGACGTTTCTGGGTTTAACTTGGCAGGAAACACGCGTCTTATGCGCCGACGCTGACATCTAGTGGCCGTATCCGGTACTGACCCTCTATGCCACATTTTGCCAGAACAATAGAGACCCCCCCTCTGCGTCCTCTCTCGCCATCTCCCATCTCGCTGCAGACCTCCCTCCATCCTTTTGTGTCTCCCGACACATCCTTTTACCCTCCATCGACCCGTGTTCGGATGCGTCTTTGCGCGTGTGCTCGTTTGTTTGCATGCACGCCTGTGATTTCTTCCCGTGTGTGTATGTCTGCGCCAGAAACCCCAGCCCCACAGAAATGAGCGTGGAGCCATGGGCCGGCACACGGGACCAAGCGGCCGCTGAGGACACCCACAGCACCAGCGAAGCATCCTCCCAGGACCTGGAGCAGCACCCGGACAAACTCTGCCTGGACTCGTTCTGGAGTGAGGTGGAGACCATTCAGCAGGGGTGTGTGTACCCGGAGCCGGACTGCACACGGAGAGACTCCAGACAGTCGGAAGGTGCCCGTGTTTCTTATCCTGCCTTTATTACACGAAAACAAAGAAGTACCGGGATTCCGGACATGAATGTCCAGCATCTGAGGTCATCCGAGGGATGATGCGGTCGTGAAGGCATCAGAGCAAGCTCCTGCCATTACCATGACAACAGCAGAAAACACTGTAGGGAGTGTTTTTATGGGAGCTGGACAAACGCGAGTCACGATGCTCGTTTGACAGGACTGGTTTCTTCTTGTCAGTCCTGGATTATAACCTAATTCCTCATTTATTCACTGAATTATTTCCCCTAATTATTTAACCAGTTACTTCAGTTCATATTCTCATATTTATTAAATCAATCATAATTAAACTCAAACTGGTTTCATCACATAAACTCAATTTCAGGGATGGTCAGAGACTCTTAGAAAGGTGAGAGGAAGATTAAACCTCTGGGTGACACATTCTATGTCCTGTGTTACCGTTTGCATTGTTATTTCCAACACTGTCGGACAGCTACCTTCAGCCGGGAGCGTAACCGACTGTTTCCCGCTTCCTCAGAGGGCGAGCAGGAGGAGCAGTGGCTGGCCGACGCCGGACTGTCCAACCTGATCAGCGAGGACAGCGAGGATGCGGACAGAGCCGTGCTGCTGTCCACCCTGACCAGGACCCAGGCCGAGGCCGTCCAGAGGCGCCTGGATTCCTACACACTGTCCTTGAGAAAGAGGAACAAACCGGCGCCGCGTGACGTCCGCGACATCTTCAACTCGCCCATCGCCCAGGTCAGCTGGAAGTGTGTTCAGGGTTTTTTTTTTTACAATAACGGACATAGATAAACATAAAATCGATCAGACGGCTCCGTTTTTGAGTGCCGGGAGAAGCGACCCACCGCCTCTCTGAGTGGGATCTGTTGTGAACACACATCTTCCCCGGGAGGATGCAGAAACAGCCTGTCAGCGGCTGCTGCTGCGGCTGCTGCTGCGGCTGCTGCTGTCTTGTTCCATCCAGACAGGCTGACTTGGGACAATGAAGGCCAATCACATGCAAAGGCCAGGCTTTGTCCCCTGGGTGGCTCTGAGCAGCCCAGAGAAGCTGCTTCTGATCCCTATCAGGCCTTTATCAAAGGAAAACACGCCGTGTACGCAAGGCCAGCTCCTCGGAGGGCAATATCACTCTCTTGCTGTCTGTAACCTGCTGATAAATGTTCTCTCACAGACGCTTCTGCCCGGCTCCCAGCAGAGTGAAGACCTCGCTCAGGACAGCATGGCGTCCGTCGCCAAAGCGCCATTATCAAGTAAGAGCTAAAGTTTCACTGTAGTTGAGCCAAAAAAGAATTGAAAGAAGGTAAAAGAGAGAGGAACGGGTAGTCAGACGCAGCCGTTCAGCTGCGTGTCAAAGGTGGTTGGGAAAGGTTGGGAGGAGGGAATCTGCCCTCTGGACAGCTGCTGGTCAACATGCCGCCAGAGGAAGTCCCGGCTGGCTGAGATCAACTTAACCCCTAAGTTGGGTTTGAAAAGCTGGGATTGAGGAGCAAAAGTGCCAGAAAATACTAGTTTTCCCTAAAAAAGGCTGGTGGCTGATCCCAGTGTGTGAAGTTAGTTGAGGATCAACTGTCCTGATTAGTGTGCCTGCTTTGGGAGGCATGGTTGAACGGATGGGCGGGGAATTCTGGCGATTTATTCTTCTACGGATGCATTATTCCTGCTCTGCTTCTCCCTCAGCCCCTAAAGAGGAATACCTGATCACCGACGTGGCCTACTGCGAGCAGGCCGTCATCTTCCTCAAACAGGCCAAACTGGAGCGGGACGCTGGCCAGCGCAGAAAGGAGGACGGGACCCTCCCGGTGAGGACCGACGGCTCTGACCAATATGCTTTCCCTCACCTTTCAGTCCCCTCTAACCCCCTGTCGTCTTTCCACCCTTTCTCCTTTCCAGCGCTTCATTTGCCCCAAGTGTCGTCTGGGAGTGACCCGCATCCAGGACCTCTCCCACGCTGACCTGAAGAAGGTGCGGCAGCTGGGCTCTCATCGACATGACGGCTCTGTGCGACCTGCTGGAGCTGGAGGTCAAAAGACATAAAACCAGCAAGAGGAAAATGCCAGGTGTGACAGCAGGAGTCAGCACGTTCCGTCTCACTGGGAATGAGCACTGACTGACAGGTCTATATTTTGTAGAGAGTGCACTGTTTGGGGTGCCGCTGTCCACACTCCTGGAAAACGACCAGAAAATCAAGCCCAGCACCTCCATTCCTCTGTTCTTGCAGACGGTAAGAACCCAAAACGTGAAATGAACGTGAAAGGCACCGACCACACCCTGTCCGTGGGGCAGCTACTGGGAACAGCCAGCAGAGGTCAGCAGAGGACTCCGCCGCTAACCTTCCTCTTTTCCTGCAGCTGTTGTCCGTTCTGGAGAAAAAACTTGACTCAGAGGGGATGCTGAGGGTGCCAGGATCTCAGTCCAGAATCAAGGTAAAATGTTGATTCCAAATTATGTTCATGCCCCAGACGCGCTCCCAGGCGTTTATAAGACAGGATTTAGTCTCTGCGGCCATTTTCTCTTTAAAACAAATGCATAGTTACAATAATTGTCAACTAAAGTTTTTGCACTTTATCAATCTAGCATCTCTAGCTGGGTACAGAACTTTTATCCTTTTGTCGTTGCTGGGTTGTTCTGGGTCAGTCGGTTGCAGAACATTAAAATAGCCACAAGAGGTCGCTGTTTTTCATGTCAACACACAAGCCTGATGTTTGTGTCAGTACACCCTTTCAATTCTGTTCTGTTCCAGTCAGATTTAAAACATTCCCTCTATTTTCATACCTGCAGCTGCTGCAGCAGAAGTTGGAAACCAGTTTCTACTCGGGCCAGTTCGGCTGGGAGGAGGTGAACCCCAACGATGCTGCTGCGCTGCTGAAGAAGTTCATCCGGGAGCTGCCTGCTCCCCTGCTCACCCCGGAATACGTCAACACCTTCAGCGCCGTCAGAGGTCGGTGTGACGACACTGGCTACGACAGCAGCCGCGTTGATCGGTTTCCTCTCTGAGACCGGATTGATATTAATATAATCTGATGGATGACTCTCTGACACATCAGCTGTGTGAATAATCAGTCAGAGGCGATAAAGAGGACATGTGACCACAGAGGCGCACGCCAACAGCAAATGGCCTGCTGTCGTCACGTCATTAATCTTTACGCTTTCTGTTATTTGTTTTTGAGCAGAGGAAATGAAGTGTGCAGGCGCATTTGTGTGTGTGTGAGTGTGTGTCTGGGCTCATTGTTGTCAAACCTTTCTGGTGTTTCTCAGATATTGCGGAACTGAAGCAGAAAATCCATATGTTAAACCTGCTCATCCTGCTGCTGCCCGAACCCAACAGGAACACACTGAAGGTACTGACACAAACACAGACGAGCACGCATGCCCTCACACACACACACACACACACACACACACATCAACACCTTCAAACAATGGAGGTCTTCAGAGGGTAGGTTGCGTAATCAGGTTAAGTAACCTCACCTCAGCAGCGTGGCTCCGCCCAAGGATCATTTTTGACACAACGAACTGCCGTTCTCTTCTAAAACATCCTCACTGGTTATATAACGGTCTGTTTTAGCTGTGACTCACATGTCACACTTATCACATGTGCAGTCAGCCCCACTTATGGTCTCAAACCCACCTGAACTAATTACTCTGACTCCAGTGGAGGCAGCTGAACGCTGCAAAGCACGAGCCTTTTCTCAGGAGAGGCGTTACAACGATGCACACACACTCTGTTTGACTGTGTGCGCCTTTTAAAACTCACCGTGTTAAAAACCCCTCGATTTAATTCCAACCCCGGTTTTTTCTCAGGCCCTTCTCGAGTTCCTCAGTAAGGTGGTTTCGAGGGAGAGAAAGAACAAGATGAACCTTTGGGCCGTGGCCACCATCATGGCTCCCAACCTCTTCCTCCACAAGGCCGTCCCCAGCAGGCTGACCGAGGGAACGGAGAAAGGACAAGCGGAGAAGGCGGCCGATGTCATGAGGCTGCTCATCCGCTACCAGGACCTGCTGTGGACGGTAGGACTAGCCAAAGAGTCGGGGGTGGGGGGGGGTTCAACACTTCTAAAGTTTCCCAGACATCGTGTTTTGGACAAAGAGCGCCCTGAAACAGCATCACTTGTTCCTCTGACAGATCAAATGTTGCATCCTGGGGTTTCTCTCTGCAGATTCCCAACTTCCTCATGGGCCAGGTACGCAAGCTGAATGAGAACAGCAGCCGGCGTTACCAGTTCTACGACCGCCGCATCAAGAACCTGCTGAGGAAGATCCACACAGACAGCCGGGAGAAACCCGACAAAAACAGCTCGGAGGTGAGGGTGGGCTGTGAGACGGAAGAGGGAAACTGTCTGCATCGGAAACCCGCAGCCTTACGCTCTCCTTCCTCCTGGCAGCTGCTCCGGACGGTGAAGATCCAGGTTGGGGACGTGGTGAGCGGCACCATGGAGTATCAGCTGGAAGTCAACTCCAGAGCCTCGGACCTGCTCGCCCAGTTTCACCTCCGCAGCTCGGAAAACGGACGGGGAAAACTGCGAAGGTGTGATGGCTGTGTGCGCACATTAGAACTTGTAATAAATAAAATAAAGAACGAGCTCATACAGCCCAAACATGAGAGCATACATTTGCATTTATTCCCAGTGTGAATTTTCAAAAATATTTATTGCTAAAACGACATTCTTTTGTTTTCATCCTGTTTCATGTCTTTAACAGGAACGGCTCCGTTGCGTACCCGGATTGTGCCCTGTATGAAGTTGGAGGGAATATCGGTGAGTGGCAGTGGGCTCCCTGTCGGAACGCTCGTGACATTTGCATGTCTTCCTGCTCATTGAACTAATAAGTGCAGGAAGGTCGTGCGTAATGAACCGCATAAGCGCCGAACAGACAGTTGTGCATCTGCAGTTATCAGAGCAGACAAATGCTTATAACAGACACACACACACACATCCGTGCTGTCACAGGAGAGTTGACACACTGAACTGTGATAAATGTGTTCAGTCAGTTCAGCTCCAGAGCCTAAAACTTCCCAAATCCACATGACGGTCTGGGAGTTTATTGACTTTCTGAAGTCAGGTGATCTTTTAAAACGAGAAATATGACTGTCAGTAACTAAATCGTCGTTTGTAGACAATAGTTTTATGGTTTGTTGGTTTTGGAATGAATGTTTTTTATTGCCTTTTTTGCTGGAAAATAATGATGGACGGTTCCTTGTTTTGTAGGGGAACACTGTTTGGATCCGGACACACACCTCCTGGACCTGTACAACAGTAACCATGGAGGCGAGTGGGTCATCAAGCTGAAGCCCAACACCAGCAGAGGCCTGTGATGGACGGACAGACAGACAGAGGAACAGACGGGCAGAAGGGGCCCTGACGGCAGAGCAGCTCCGCGCTCGTGCCTCTTTTTCCGCTCTGCTCAACCTCGGAGCAAAACGGGAAAAGGAGACAGATGGAGGCAGCAGACCCGCCAGGGGCAGAGCCCAAAAAAAAACTGTCTGCGATCGCATAAACACGCGCGCGGCACTCTCCCTCCCTCGGTTCTCTCCATCATTCCCCTCGTCCCCGCTCTCCGTTCCCTCTCTCTTCCACGTTCCCACATCGCTGCGAGCCACAAAGCTGCTGACGTGACTCATGACCTCCAGCAGCCGTCCTGCTGCTTGGGGAACAGAGGGGAAGGAGTGGCTGGGCTGCTGGCTTCTTCTTCTTCTTCTTCTTCTTCTTCTTTTAAACCCAGAGTTAGCAGATGGGGGTGCGGGGCACCTCTGGCTACACAGACGCAGATCCAACCCGGCTGTCAGCCCACACGCACCCAGCCAGCGCTTCCCCTTAACGGAGCAAAGAAGAAGTGCGTTGTTGGTCAGCGCCTCCAAACCGGCAGAGAAGATGAGCCCCTTTCACATCTGTGCCTCTGCAGACCTCCAAGGACCCGTGACCTGTTCAGAACAGCGTCCATGGCGCAGGACTGGGAGTGGCGACCTCAGAGACACTTACGGCACCTCTGAAGGGGGTTGTTGGGAACGGAAAATGAAGCTGGTCTTCAGGTTTTAAACTCGAAAACAAGCGAATGTGCTGGGCAAGTTATTATTGATATTTATGAATGTAACACCGTTGTTGCTTCTGTATTTGGTGAGTGTTCTGTAGATTCATTTAGAAACTTAACTCTGTGGTTAAGTCTTGTACATATTTCCTAAACTTCTCTTCACATCCTCCAGAAGGATTCTTGTGAAGGGTAACTGTCACCCAGTCTGACGGGGCTGCGGTGGGGCTGCGGTGGGGCTGCGCCAGCGCTTCCACTCACCAACACGTGGACTGTTTTGTTCTTGTTCGCCTCGCCACGGGGGCCATGTTGGTGCATCGCAGCCATTTTGTGGGAAGCGCCTCGTGCGCCGCGGTGCCGACATCCATCAACACCCCTCCTGCTCTGTCTCTGTCACACACACACACCCCCAAGTAATGGACAATGATGGCGGCACAGCTCATGCATCCGAAACGCGGCGAGGAATCACATTCCTTTGATAAAGGGGAAGGGAATAGATGGCCGTAATAAATTCTGCAGCCTCGGACCCAAATGACAGCACGTGTGAGCGCGATGTGTGAGCACACGTGCATGGGTGTGTCGAGCTTCATTACACAGGTCCAATCAGCCCGTCCCCGGGTCGCGGGCACACTTCAGTGCCTCGGCACAAAGGCGAGCTGATGAGACTGCCTTCTGTTGACAATCAGGGGAAGTAGGTCGCCTCCGAGGCAACGCCCCAGAGGGCAGGAGGCGTGAGTCCGAACACCCCGAGGAGACGAGCACGGGCTTCGTCTGCACCGCGTGTGACAGGCCCCAAAAGCGGGCCAGGACACTCTACCTTTGCGTTGTGTGCGAGCGAGTGTGAAAGAGGGCACTTCTCTTCCCAAACAGTGTTATTGATGAGGATCCCGGCGTTTCTTTCCTGTCAACGTGATATCATCTTTTATGATGCCAGAATGTATTTAAGCCTGTTTTTCAATACGTCTGTGAATGTAGTCTGGGCTGTAGAAGGCCTTTGGTCAATAAATGTGAATCGAATGCGTCAAGCATGATTTATTTACTCAATATCGGATAATGGGTGTGCGAGAAAGATGGATATCAGCGAAAGCATCATTCCTTGCCACCACAGATCTACAACCGCATCACCAAACGAACCAAACAGGCCAGCACACCAGAAAGCCCAGAGAATCGGGTGAAGTATATCAGTCCCACTGTAATCAGCAGAGAGAATAACCTGGTAATGGGGATGGGTGAAGAGGCCAGCGCTGCTCAGACGCTTGATTACCATCACCTTCTCCTGCTCTTCACTAAATGTGTCATCAGCTTTGATTATTCAAGGTCTCCGTGTGTCCAGACACAAAAGGGATCACAAAAGCTCCTGCTTTCAACAAGCTGACATTTAAGCACATCTAATGTATTTCCAAAATAGGCACAAATGTTTTTACTTTCCTTAGCTTTCCTGAACGTTTGAATGTATTTTCCATTTATTTTCTTTGTCACAAATCTGAAACATCATCACATAATTATTTACTCGCTTTAAGAAAGTGAGGGGGAAAAAAACCCCCGAACATCATCCCCTCCACAGACAGATCAGCAGCCTGCCACGCAAGCCCCTTTTGCACGTCTAAATTACTGTAATCAGGGGATGAAAAGCAATCAGCAGGCTTGTCTGAGCCGCTGGCAGAGCGCCTGACCCCGGCCCTCTCCACCAATCAGGCCGCTGCGTCCCATTCACAGCTAATCATGACCAGCACTCAGAGGCTGCCACCTCCCTCACATTTGATGGAGGAAGCACTCCTCTTCTCCTCTTGTCTTTTTTTCCCCTTTCTTTCATGTTGGTGGTGGCCACAGTGGAGCTCACAGATGAGGAGTGACGGAGCTCCATGAAGCTCCTTCCTGCACTTCCGCGGTGGTGCCCCCCCCTGCCGGGGAGCAGCAGAGGCTCCACCACAGAAGCACAACAGCTTCAAATTTGGACTGAATATTCACCAGGCGCTCAAGTGAGGAAGGAAATGTGAGGCCGTATGAACAGAGCCGATCTGGAGGACTGTGATTCTGAGCTGCTCGGTGCTGGAAATGAGTTTGAAGTAACACTTTTACTTTAAAGGGACAGGAATATGAGTTGGGGCTAATTATACAGCCCAGTTGGTATATGTTTTCAGTGATTTGTGTTGCTCCCAGAGACCCTGCACACATCTGCTCTTAGGAGTCAGTTTGAGAAGTTGAACTCAGTGCTTTGCAGTGTTATTAATACAATCTGGGTTGGTTGCTGATGGAGCCAAAATGGAAGTGAGTTTTTCACTCTCATTTTTAGAACATGAAGACTTTAGAGTTAAAGTCAACTTTATTGTCAGAAATGCTGTACATTCACCACATACAGCATAAATGACATTTCACTCCTCTCGCATCCACAGTGGGAACTTTACAACCAATTACAGATAAAGTTTTCTCAAACATTTTCTTTTCACTTTTCACCTCCACTTTACCCAGATCAATGAAAAAAAATAGCCACTTTGTGCTTTTCGACCTGGAATATGTGTCTCAGTAGGTACTGAAAGGTGTGTAAAACTGGCCCAACTTTTATGAATAGCTGCTGAAAAAATGCGAATGAAAACGAGGCTGGAGGGGGAAGCTTATCTGCTGTGAACGAGGGTGCCGTCTCCCCCTCCCCACACCATTCTTATCTACACTCTCTCTTTTTTTTTTAACCCCCATTCTGGCCTGCTGCTTTCCCGCCCTCTCCTCGCTGCCAGGGGTGGATCCTGACGTTTATCTGCACCATCCAGCCTCGGCGTCTCCTAGCAACCATGCATGGATCATTCAAGTGCCCCTTGCACCCTATGTGTAACCATCAAAAAAATAAAAACAACAGGCTAATTTTTTCTATTATGTGTGTGTGTGTGTGTGTGTGTGTGTGGTTGTGTGTGTGTGTGTGTGTGTCTGAGAACTAAAGAGTGTTATTTCACATGTCACTCCAGCCTGGAGCTTTTACGCCATATCAGTGCCACACTTGAGGCAGACAGACAGGCAGGAGAGGTTGTTCTGTCAGGATGTATCACTCTCAGATCCAGCAGGTGCACAAAAAAAAAGCGAGAAAAAACACACACACACACACACACACACACACAATCCATGGGGGAAGACAGGAATTGGGCCTCTGTCTGAAAGGCCCTCGCAGAATCAATTAGCATTCAAATTAATGAAGCGTGTAATGAAGAGAGCGCTATCTCTCCTGCACAACGCCGACAGACAGGCGGAGATTCGATTGTGAAGAAAGCAGCATCAAAGGCATTCAAATGGCCACTTTGTTTTGTATTTTGGGTTTTTTTTTAAGGAAAACGTGGCAAATTAAAAATGGAGCTGCTTTAAATAAACTTGGAATATGTTGGTAGGGTTAATATAATCACATTTCCATATAAAAAGTACTGTGAATGAAACGCATAATTAAAGATAAAATGATTGCACGGGAAAGGCCGACCTTATCTACCAATATTCATTACTGGAAAATATGCTTAAAGGGGACGGCTTCCGCTGCAGATAACCCTGAGTGGTTCCCTCAACAGAAGATCATATTAAAAATCCATTTAAAAAACATCCAAAATTAGACAGACTCCACCTGAAAAACACAATAAAATCTTAAAAATAATATATGAAGATGTTTTTGATCAGGAAAATAGAATTAATAATATTCAATTTCAAAAAACGCAAAAATAATAGAGAATTTTGGTCATGTTTGTGTGTGTCTGTGTGTGATGGAAAACAAAAGATGAAAAAAAGAGCATCCTCCTCTTTCTTTCAGCCAACCAAAACCGTCTTTTTGCGACACAGTCGTGACCGTGTGCACACAGATTAGGTGAAGAGCCCACACCCACCCACCCACCGCTGTGCTGCGTCACCAACAGCACTGCCTTGAATGTGGAATCTGGTAGTGTGAAAAGAGGAGAGAAAAAGAGAGAACACCCACGCTGCACCACAGCCGGCAGGGGGCTTCTCCTGATCAGAGCAGAGGGAGGATGATGAGGGGAGACAGAGCAGTGAAGATGGCAGAGAGATGCCAGGGGTCAGCATGCCAGTGTGTGTGTGTACGTAGTGACATAGTGAATATTGAAATACAGTTTATATTTAAAAAGTAGAGGCATTTTTGGAAGGTGGAGACATTTTAGCTGCTCCTCACAACTTTAAATCTGTTTAAGACTCGGTTTTGAGTTGTAATGAGGATTAGGTTAGGTTAGGGTTAGTGGGGATGGTTGTGGTAAGAAGCTCTGTGTGTGCGTGTGTGTGTGGGGCGTGTGTATGAATGTGTTCCCAGATTTGGTTTTATCATGGGATCAAACATTGATATGCATGTAGCACCATGGTCTGCTGCTGTTCGGCAATGTTGCCTAAAGCAACCCGCTCTCAAAGCCAATCATCATCTCTCTGTGACTTGAGACACAACACAACCCACACACACACACACACACACACACACACACACACACACACACACACACACACAAACGTCCACAGCACCCCCACCCCCCCATCCAATTATTGTGACCATGGCAACTATCATGGAATATGGCCTGTGAATACTTTCACTATTACCAGGTCAGTGCCTTCCAGTCTGTCGCTGTGCTTACACACACACACACACACACGACCGCGCGCGCGCACACACACACGCACACACACACACACACACACACACACACACACACACACACAGACTCTTTCTAGCTGCTGTCGGCTGTAATCATCAGCTGGCGAGGAGGCACAAAGCCGAAAAAAGAGACGAGAAAAATAACCATGGCAACAAATTTGAGGCAATTTCAGTAATAATATGAATTAGACGGCAGGCTGAATGATGTCGGACGGGGAAGAAAAGGCTCCGGGCTCTGCCTTTTAAGTGAGGGCAGGAAGGAAATCTTGCAGCAGCCATGTTTGTGTTTGCAGATGCAGGTATACGCAAAGAAGGAGCTGAGCAACACTGTCTCTATTTGAAGATGGATCCCCCCTTACAGTAGCACACTTGCACGTGCACACACGCTCACTCACTCACTCACTCGTACAGAATGAATGTCTGCGCATACATGGCAGCTGGCAAAACAGGTCCAGCCAAGCGTGTAAATCAACATGAATTCCCACTCGGCTGCAGCTCGATGCCCCGATGGGCCACTGACTGTGACCCGCGTCCACGTCCCCAGACGTCCCTTCTCATGGTGGAGTGGAGAGACACGTCGTCCACAAGGCGAACATAATCTCAGAGTGTTTGAGAGGGGGTGGATCTCTGCAGATCAAACATTAACTGATTTATATACTCAGACCTGAGATCAGCCCTGACTTTCCTAAGATGCTTCTATAGGAGTTTGAAACTCAATTATAAATTTCAGAGTTTTAAACTTCTTACCATTAAAGACTGTGGATAAAAAGACCATCTTCATTCCTTAACTTATTTCTTGTCTTAGCTTGACCTTGAGGTGAGGTGGTCTAAAGTTGTTCCGCCTGCCATTGTTAGAAAAAAATAAAATCACCTCTCCAGCCGTGGTTTTGTTTTAAAATCAGATGGAAGGTTTTTTTAATTTTCTTTTTTCAGCCACATGTACTGTAGCGTGATGATTTTCTGCTGCCATAATCATTCTTTAATTTACAGCTGCTGCTCAGCAAATTTAAAACGGAGCATTCAAGTGGAGCCGGGTCGTTTCACCTCTCAGAAAAGCGCCAGCTGCAGGAGGCCGTATTGACAGAAAGAGGAGGAGAGGAGGAGAGAGAGAGTGAGGGAGCCATTAATCTCTTGCTTTCATTCACTATTTTCCAATGCACTGCAGCTGTGGCTGCAGATAAAAACTGAATTTATTTGTCTTCTTTTTTTTCCCCCCTCTGCTTTCTTCCTTTCCCGGTGATTATCTGTAGTCGGACTCCTGGGTGGAGGTATGATCACAGCGGAGCAGGAGGAGAAACACAGGCAGGGATGGAAACAAGAGGGGGTGGAGGTGGGGTGGGGCGGGCAGGGAAAAGGCAGCAGAGAGAGGATGACGTTAAAAATATAAAGTGGCAGCAGAAAATGGAAGAGAAGAGGAAATGCTGTTGGAGAGGAAATTGGAGGCACAAAGGAGGCAAAGAGACACAGGATTTTTGTCTAGACAGTATAGTTGTCACAGAGCACATGTACACAATATTGTAAACATAATTTTAAAAAGCTACAGGAAAATGAGCCAATGATGGCACAGAATAAACCTAAAAAACGGATGGATAATATCACCCACAGAACATGAGCACACCCCAGCCAACTGAAAACACAAAGCATTGTGGGACTGAATTGTGAGGGGACGCACACGCGTAGACGGTGTTTATTAACGTTTGCTGTTTATCTCGGTGAAACGCAGTCGCACAATGGCGATGCTATCTGGCCTTTCCAGGGGAGGACAGAGATTGGTGTGAGGTGAGATAAGCTACAGCGGGGATTGAATTAAGGAGAGGGGGGATCTGATAGTCGGGATTCTGCCGCTGCACATTTGTGTGGGAATTTGGGAGAATCCCTTCACAGTAGAGGAAATGAATACCATTAGTGCACTATTCACTTATGTCGTACTCGTGTCACTGTAAGAACAGCAGATATGCAGAAATGTCTTTGTTGAAAGACAAGAACAACAGAATAATTTAGTGTTTTTCATGGATGGTGTGTAGTTCCTGTGCCCCCCGTGCACATGTGAAGCTATAGACTCTTGACCTTTAAAGCCTCTCTGTTCGCCCTCTTCTGTCGCACGTGTTCCTCAATGTTTCGTTTAGATTGTACAAGAGGGAACTCTGAGAGCAACCGATGGTGACGCGAAAGCGCGTGGGGGGACCGGGCCCCAGGGGCCAGTGAAAGGAGTGAGAGGACGCCAGCGCTTTGACAGGCCTGTGCATGAGACGTGTTACTGTCAAGATGGAGGGGGAAACAAACCAAAATCTGTCAACAGACTAGATAAAACATTCAGCTCATATGCGGGACCAATAGCCACAGAGGCCTAGTTTCAGTTTATTTCCCTTTTTACATTCTTATTTACAGTATGAGATTTGACAAAGGAGCAAATTTAGCTTGTTTTTTGTGGAAAACAGAGGGAAGCAGCATTTGTACCAGCCCAAATGCTGTATTGACCCGTTGTCTAAATATAGCACTGGTCCCAGATCCACTGCAGCAGAACGATTAAAGCTTTTAAAAGGCAAAAACACCTTTGGTAGACGGCCTCCTGGATTCGTGCAACCAATGTCTCACTCATCATCCCGGGAATCAATAGTCACAACCAGTCTCCCGGTCTGTGTGTGTGTGTGTGTGTGTGTTTATGTGAGACCTGCGGCTGAGCTTGTGATAAGAGTTTTTTTCTTTCTTTTTTTCCTCCCTGCTCTTGATTGTGCCACTGACAAAAGCAGTTAATGATAGCTCAGAGTGGCTGCACAGTTTGACAGTGGGGGAGGGGATGGAGGCAGAGGGAGCGTTCCATTTTCAAAAGCATACGTGGTTTTTATTCATAAACCTGCATGCGACGCGGCAATCGGTTGCCTTTATTAGGCTGTGGGTCTGCTCAAAGTGTTTGAGATTCAAAGGTTTTTGAAGGCCTGCCGACATCAGAACAAAAAGCTCTCAACAGATTGTGAATGTAGTCAATTGCAAACACGACGAGCATCTCAATGATACATTTGGCGGAGGTAGAAAGTGGATAGGTTATTATACTAAAACCCAGAGATGGGTAAACAAAGTATCAATGCTGACTTTAAAAACGGAAATTCTATGTAAGCTATGGCTTTTTTTCCCAACCATCCACTTTGGAATCATGGTCTAGTGAAATGATTCTATTTATTTTTTGTTAAAAAAAAAGGTGATAATGAGATAAGAACATAATTAGTCGGATTTTGTAATCATTTGATCCGTTAAATAAGATGCAACACTTTCAGGTCCTGAGATGAGGTCATTGAGATGGGTAGAATCCTAAAAGACATTGTTAGGGTTTGCGTTAAACTTGTCGTCATGTCCATGACATTATTGCTGCACACACATCTCCTCCCTGCATCTTTCTGCAGGTCTCCAGCCCTCCGTGCTGCTCGGCTCCTGGCCTCTGACAGACCCAGGGTCCACTGTCAGCACCTGCCAAGGCTGTTACCTTTTTTTATCTTTTAAATTAAAACTGCGTAAATATGTGTATAATATGATTGCTGTGTTTGTATACTTGTTTCTCTCTCATTCCCTCTTTTATTCTCCCTGTCCTGTCTCCCTTTCTCCTCCTTTACCCAGCCAGCTTTTCAGCCGGATGGTTCCTGGTTGGACGCCTGGTCCTGCTCAAGGTTTCTTCCTGTATAAAGGGAGTTTTACCTGGGGGTTTAGGCTCTGGGTCCCTGCCTCTGTAAAGCACCTATTGTAAAAGGCGCTAGATAAATAAAAGTGAACTGAATGGAATAGTTAGTGAACTGGTCACCTGCTGCTGGATCCTTGAACGCCTGGTTCTCATGGAGACCCTGGGAGAGCTGACAAGATGTCTGTCACGCTCCCTGGACATGAAACTTTAATGAGAACAAAAGTATTACACATCGGTTAACCCGCACCTTTATTGACCATTCTCTGAGTAAGGAAAAAAAAACCCTCCCCCCCCCCCCCCCCCCCCCCCCCCCCAAAAAAATTTTTGGGGGGGGAAATTTTTTTTTGGGGGGGAAAAATTTTGGGGGGGGGGTTTGGGGGGTTTTTGGGGGGGGGGTAAAAAAAAAAAAAAAAATTTTTTTTTTTTTTTTTTTTTTTGGGGTGGGGGGGGGAAAATTTTGGGGGGGAAAGGGGGAAAAAAGGGAAAAAAAAGTTATAGGGGGGGGTTTAAAAAAAAAAATGGGGGGGGGATATAAAAAATTTTTTTGTTGGGGGGGTTTTTTTATTTTTTAAAAGGGGGGAAAATTTTAAAAATTTTAGGGGGGGGGGGGGGGGGGAAAAGGGTTTTTTTTTTTTTTTTTTTTTTTTTTTTTTTTTTTTTTTTTATTTAAAAAAAAAGGAAAAAAAATGGTGTTGTAAAAAAAAAAAAAAAAAAAGAAAAAAAAAAAAAAAA
>CAAE01014479.1:286804-299698 GCA_000180735.1 Tetraodon nigroviridis | reverse complement strand
CCTGTTTGTCTTTAATGATTGTGCTGCGTTATCCTGTTACAGCCCGTTCAAGGAGAGCAGGTCAAGAGCTGCTAATGGACCGAATCATCATCCTCATCATCGTTATGAGCCCTCGGATACGAATCGAATAGCCCGGAGGCGCGCAGACTGCGGCTGATTCTGTCAGGATTGGCTGTTTGCTCCGACGAGGCCGCGGCTCTGTGTCACCATGAACTCTTGATACTGCAGCCTGAGGACGCAAACGCTGAACATGGCGGACACAGAGTAGAAATGACAAGGCAACGTCAACAACGGCTTTCTAGTATTTTTGGCCCGGTTGGTCCACAGCGTGGCCTAGATCCACAGCCTGGTGGGGAAGTATGGATATTTTTTTGACGTTCGGTGTGTCGCAATGACATTTAGTCACACGCGTCCACTGGAGTCCACCCATCAGAGGAATTTGGAAGACACATTTTATTTCTAGCAGCAGAATATCTCGTGAATAGATATTTTCTTAGCTGGAGGACAATAGGAATCGGTTGCGTTCACCGTGCGTAAAATGTAAAATCATGAAAGAAGTGCTTCACCAAAAAAACAAATATAATCAATTCATTTTAAAATCGTATTGACTTAATCAATCGGACTTTTTTTTTGTTTGTTTTGTGTTCTTTTTTTTTCCACAAAAAAGCGCCGTGGCTGGAGATGTCATCCCCGCAGACGCAAAGTCACTAAACAGGTGAATGAATGGAGGCTGAGGTTAAAAAGAGTCATATTTTTTTAACCCAATTGGTAGGATATAAAAACACATATTGTATTTAAACCCTCTTAAATGCCACGGAAAAGCATGTGCAATCTACAGCTTACCAGTTCTTAGTAAGAAAAAAAAAACAGCGCGCAGTTTTCCAAAGCAACGGAAGCAACGGGTGTTTAAATGGTGTAATTCCATGTCACGATATGCCTCCTTCTCCTTAAAATGGAAACGTGGTTTCAAATAAATCTACAAATCCTAGTCTTAATTTTTTAATAATATGGTCCAGACGTTGTTGGGGTTTTTTTTGTCAAATTCATGCCTCCTTTTATACGCGTAAAGTTATGCGAGATTCGAGGCCCCCGGAATGTCATTGGATGTTCGAATGAGGTATTATAGATTATGGGTTTCGGGAGGGATGGTGGGGGTACTACAAGCACCTCCCCTAGAAATGCAGCAAATCTCTCCTATTTTTTTTCTCCGTGGGGCACTGGGAGGGCTGGAGACGTGCTTTGCATTGGCAGGCTGATGAGGACACGTGTCTCCTCCCTGCCTCCCCCCCCGGGCTCCAGCGGTACCGCATTGGCATCAGTAAAGGGACCTGAAATCTGACAACCAGCTCCTGGAAACGCTGCTTGCCACCCCACAGCCCTACTAAGAAAACGATATTAGATGCCGCGCGGGGACCTGTGGCTCGCCCTCACTCGTGCGTTACGCCTTTTTCGCTCTCCGTTGCGCACACCACCTCAGTGGCTGGGAAGGTGCGCTTTTCCCGAGCGTCGGAGCGCAGCGCCAGGATGCAGAAGAGGAGCAGCAACGTGTGAAGGTGAAATGAACCTGGGGATAGTCGGTAACAGTAGGCGTACACTGAACAAGGAGTGGAGATAGCAACTAAAAAACCAACGGTGTCTTCAAGCCGAGCTTGCGCTTTTCACCAGTGGCTTTACCTTAATGCGGACATTCAAGAGCTGTCATCCGAAGTAACCTCACGATTTTGCCGACTGGAGGAGAAAACGCACTAATTAGGCTGTTGAGATTCAGGCCAGGGAAGAAAAAATGGCGACGTTAATCAGAAGCAAGATTTCTAATAAACTCTCCAACGCGGCCACCGCTGTGTCCAATAAGTCCCAGGCGAAGGTGAGCGGGATGTTCGCCAAGATGGGCTTCCAGGCCGCCACGGATGAGGAGGCTCTGGGCTTTGCCGCCTGCGATGACCTGGACTACGACCACCGGCAGGGTATGCAGATGGAAATTTTGACGTCCGATGACATGGGAGGGGAAGGCAGCGGAGATGGGGGCGCGGTGGAGGGGGACAGTCACTACCAGAGGGACGGTACCGGTCCGCCGCACTCCGCTTCTAAGGACGCAGGTCCGACCGAGGAGCTGTCTGAGGAGAAGCCAAAAATCACCGCCTGGGAAGCGGGTTGGAACGTCACGAACGCAATCCAGGTAAAGACGCGCAAAAGCCAAAATGCGCATCTCGCACCCCGAGTGGCCGATGGCTTTCTGACAAAAGTCGCACCTGCATTCAAATGTCATTCATCAAATAAGAATTTAGCAGCTCACGTTTCACTAAACCTAACCATTCTCTATAATGATGTTAATTTCAGGATTGCATTTCTATTTAATTCTAATCAACTTGAATTTGACCAGTACAGATATTTCATGCGCAAAGCGGTGGTGATATCCATTACCTCCCCTCCTCCTCCCCCCTTAACGCGCACATTCTTTGTCTGTATCTATAGTCGTGTGAGGTGTGACTGCACCCCCACATGACGTGAAACGAAATAATCTACAGCTAAAACTATATTTTCAATCTCCAAGCAAAATTTCTGGTTTGCTGTTGCGCGTTATTTACTGCGGCTTTTTGCGCATTTTATTGGAGAACGAGGCGAGACGTTTGGACAAAGTCAGGCAGCTGCAGTGGCACAAAAAAGAAAGGACATTTTTCAGGCTCGGGTGTTAGTTTTGCGCAGAAAAAGGTGTGACCGGGCAGAACTTTGCGCATGCTGCGAGCACTGGCCCAAGAGTGCGCGTGTAGCCAATGCGGCAAAAAAAAAAGTCGTGGACGTGATCCTTGTCTTGCTGCGGTCACGATAGTGGTCGTGACGTCACAGCGTGTGTCCCCTCTGGCGAGCGGTGACGTCACGGGCGTCGCGCACTGAGAGCGATGTGGAAAAACCCACATGAAAGAGGCCCAACAGGCCGGGGGACGTCTGAAAACAGGCCGGAGTGGAGGCAATTGAATATTAAAGTGTATATATTGTCAGAGGAAATGCAAAACGGCGAAGATCCTAATGTATTTTCACACGTTTCTTTAGGGGATGTTCGTTCTGGGCTTGCCCTACGCCATCCTGCACGGAGGATACCTTGGACTGTTTCTCATTATTTTCGCCGCTGTGGTGTGCTGCTACACGGGCAAAATCCTCATTGCCTGCTTGTACGAGGAGGATGAAGATGGGCAGCTGGTGCGTGTGCGGGACTCGTACGTGGACATTGCCAACGCCTGCTGCGCGCCCAGGTTCCCGTCTTTAGGGGGTCACGTCGTGAATGTAGCCCAAATCATAGAGCTGGTGATGACCTGCATTCTCTACGTGGTGGTCAGCGGTAATCTGATGTACAACAGCTTCCCCAACATGCCCATTTCCCAGAAGTCTTGGGCCATCATCGCCACCGCCGCGCTCCTCCCCTGCGCCTTCCTCAAGAACCTGAAAGCCGTGTCCAAGTTCAGCTTGCTGTGCACGATGGCCCATTTCGTCATCAATGTCCTGGTGATCGCGTATTGCCTCTCCAGGGCGAGAGACTGGGCCTGGGACAAGGTCAAATTTTACATCGACGTCAAGAAGTTCCCCATCTCCATTGGGATTATCGTGTTCAGCTACACCTCGCAGATCTTTCTGCCTTCCCTGGAGGGAAACATGCACAAACCCAGTGAGTTTCACTGCATGATGAAGTGGACTCACATCGCTGCCTGCATCCTCAAGGGCCTGTTTGCCCTCGTGGCCTTCCTGACCTGGGCTGATGAGACCAAGGAGGTCATCACAGACAACCTGCCCCCGACCATCCGAGCTGTCGTTAACGTCTTCCTCGTGGCCAAAGCTTTGCTATCCTACCCGCTGCCGTTCTTCGCTGCTGTAGAAGTTTTAGAGAAATCCCTTTTCCAGGACGGGGGACGTGCCTACTTCCCCGACTGCTACGGAGGCGACGGACGCCTGAAATCCTGGGGACTCACTCTCCGCTGTAGCCTTGTTGTGTTCACCTTGCTCATGGCCATCTATGTGCCACACTTTGCCCTCCTGATGGGTCTCACGGGCAGCCTGACAGGTGCCGGCCTGTGCTTTCTGCTTCCCAGTCTCTTCCATCTTAAGCTTTTATGGAGAAAGCTGCTGTGGCACCAGGTGTTCTTCGACGTCGCCATCTTTGTAATAGGAGGTATATGCAGCATATCTGGCTTTATCCACTCCATGGAGGGGCTCATAGAGGCTTTTAGATATAACATACAAGAGTAGGTGCGATGCTGGACCTAAATGTTAAGCGCAAACACCGCACTTAGTGAAAAAAGAAAAAATAAATAAATAAATAAACCAACACACGACTTGCTGGCAGACGCTGCCCCTCTGCTTATTTCATGCGTAAAAGCGCGCGTCAACGCGGACATTCTCGCTCTCATGCAGTCTTGCATCGACTCAGAGATGAACACACACACACACACACACACACACACACACACACACAGACGCACACACCCGCGTACACACGCACTAAAGGATTCAAGAGCGCACTGCACGAAAAATAAGAAAAAAGTTGTACAAAACTGCGACCACACATTTTCCAGTTGAGTGACCGTTTACAACACTGACCTAGAACAAATTTGGGAGAAGAAAATAAATCTGCGATGTGAATGAAAGCAGTGAACGTGGTGTTAAATTCAGAAAATATATGAAATAATTCACTGGCAATAATAGAGTAGATTTCCTAACAAAAAAAAAAGAATAGAAAATTGGAACCCAGCAGTTTAAAAGGGACTGGAAATGCAAAAATAATTAAAGTACATAGCAGCTATACAAACTATGCATTGAATGTATGATATTTCAAATAGGCTTATTAAAATGGGAGGTGCAAGTAAAAAACTGCAAATTTCGATCCTTCTTTAAAAGTGTTGCTTTGGTTTTCCCTACGTTAGAATTCTGTTTTAACCGGGAGATAAACCACCGCATCCTGGCCCCGATTCCATTCACAGAAAGGGACCTCCAAAAACCCGAAAGGAGAAATAATCCACCATCACGCGTTTCCATGATATTTTAAAAATACTTGGCCTGTTTTGACGTTCGTTTGCAAGAAAATTCGCCGAAAAATCGAAGAAGACGGGAGAAGAAAGGAGAAGGTGCATACAGACATTCCTCATTCTGTGCAAACAAATGGGTCCTGTGGAAATGTTATAAAACCGTGTGTGTAAGTGTTATTGTGGTTTCAAAAAGATGGAATGTATATCTCAAAGTCGTTATCATATATCGTGAAATTGATATTGCAGAATAAAGAAACAAGTGAAATTATATTGTAAAAATGTGTGTGGTTTTACGTAAACGACAAATGGTCAGAACATGTATTTTTTTTCCTCTATAATAAAAGACAAAAATATTTAAAAATGACTTTTGTATTCATTTTAAATCGAATGGCATCCTAATTCTTACATTCTTCACGCTGGTAAGAAAATAAAAGAATCACACCCTTTATATATATATATATATATATATATATATATATATATATATATATATATATATATATATATATATATATGAAGAAGCATGCACGCGTTTGTGCACACGAACAGCTTTGTGCCGCAGGCAGGGGCCAGATGTGGGACCTGTTCACTCAGCGTTGAGCTCAACATCTGGATTCAGTCCCTGGCTCCACCTGCAGCTGCTGGACACACAAACATGAAAAACGCCCATTTTAGACCATCTACAGACGGCAAAATTGCTAGTTATTAAAAATCAGATAAAGGCCTGCCACATTCAGGATAATATACAAAACTAAATGATTGAAACATTGAACAATGTCAAAGGTAAAAAAAAAATAATAATAGACATACATAGTTTTTACAGGTAATCATCTGCTACAAGGTCGTCCGGGAAGACAGGAGAGTAAATATAACCCCAACATAAGACAAACCACTGCAATGAACACTTTTCTTCCCATCTGAATTTATTACAGCTAATTTAATCCACAGCCGTCCAAACGGACTTCTGCTTTTGTGAGCTTTATTGAGTAAAAGCAAAACATCCGCTTCAGTAGACACTTCCAGCAAATCAACTCAGTCTTTTCCATGCAAAATAAAAAACAAACAAACAAACAAACAAACAAACTGCGGCAACGATCCGCTGCAAATCCAACACATCCATTTGGACTTTTCCCTGTAGTAATCCCGACGAGTGGGCTTTTAAATCCACCCACGGCGCCCAGCCCGGCGCTAGTGGTGCCGGCGCGCCCCCTAGTGGACGCGCGCGTCAAAGCGGCCATCATCTGGACACAACTGCGGTCACTCAAAAAAAAAAGAAATGAGTAATAGCAAAAAGTGTGTGTGTGTGTGTGTGGAGGCAGCTCAGGTAACAGGTTGAAATGCAGGTAAAATTAACTTACAGCTCTTTAAATGCAGATGTTCACTGCTCTTTACTAAAGTGGCATTAAATGGAGCATAACATTTTATTTCAAGTAATGGCAACTTCAAAAACATTTATAATTAGACAAAACAGTAAAATATTTACAAACCATCACAGGTCTCTGAAAGTAATTTAAAATAAAAAGAAAAATGTGAATAGTTAAGCTGATGGCTCAAGATGCTTGTTTAAAGGAGGAAATGTGTAGTTAGTCAATCAGTGCAGGAAAGAAATGATTAAGTTCTGGAGTGTTCTCCAGTGTTCTGGAGGACCCCAGATGTGGAGTCCGTCGCAGGTGGAGGAGCTCTGAAAGACTCATTTGCTGGGCTGTTCGGTGGTCACGGTTGTGGGTTTTTTGGTGGAACACTGGACCACCCAGGGGTGGGCAAGGACTCCCTGGACAGGCAACCTGTGCATGGGGTTGTGCTTCAGCAGCCTGGAAACCAAATCTTTGGCTCCATCACTGATGTTTGTGTGTGCAGGGTAGGTGTACTCCACCTGGATGACAAAGACAGGAGTGATAAAGACACAAGTGCAGAGAGAGAGAGAGAGAGAGAGAGAGAGAGAGAGAGAGAGAGAGAGAGAGAGAGAGAGAGAGAGAGAGAGAGAGAGAGAGAGAGAGAGAGAGAGAGAAAACAAAACCAAACTTGTCGTATTTAGCTTACCCTCGATATCGTTCGATAGGTCTCCTCGTGAGTGTTTGCTTCAAACGGCGGTTTCCCAACAAGGAACTCATAACAAAGGACCCCGAGACTCCACAGGTCCACCTTTTCATCGTGGGTTTTTCCCTCTATCATCTCTGGAGGGAGGTAGTCCAGCGTTCCACAGAGCGTGGACCTCCTAAACCACATTTTAAACACAAGAACTGTAAAATGTTCTCCTCCAACACACCACGCTTCAACCGACAGGGGGGGGGGGGGGGGGGCCCCCGAATTTTTCCATACGGGGGGGAGGGGTTATGGGGGGCCCAGGGGATTTTTGTTTTTTTTTTTTTTGGGTGGGCCCCGAAAAAGGGGTTTTGGGGTTTGATGTCCGGGGGGATCACTTTTTGGGGGTGACAGTGGTGGGGGGGGGGGGGCGTTTTTTTTTTTTTTTGGTGAAAAAAAAAAAAGAAAGACACATAAGGGTTTAGATAAGGGCCTCCTTGGGAAAAAAAAACTGGTGATATGGGTGGAAAAGGGGGGTTTTTTTTTTGACATTTTTTTTTTATGTGAATAGTTAAGCTGATGGCTCAAGATGCTTGTTTAAAGGAGGAAATGTTTAGTTAGTCCATCAGTGCAGGAAAGAAAGTTCTGGAGTGTTCTCCGGTGTTCTGGAGGACCCCAGATGTGGAGTCCGTCGCAGGTGGAGGAGCTCTGAAAGACTCATTTGCTGGGCTGTTCGGTGGCCACGGTTGTGGGTTTTTTGGTGGAACACTGGACCACCCAGGGGTGGGCAAGGACTCCCTGGACAGGCAACCTGTGCATGGGGTTGTGCTTCAGCAGCCTGGAAACCAAATCTTTGGCTTCATCACTGATGTTTGTGTGTGCAGGGTAGGTGTACTCCACCTGGATGACAAAGACAAGAGTGATAACAACACAAGTGCAGAGAGAGAGAGAGAGAGAGAGAGAGAGAGAGAGAGAGAGAGAGAGAAAACAAAACCAAACTTGTCGTATTTAGCTTACCCTCGATATCCTTCGATAGGTCTCCTCGTGAGTTTTTGCTTCAAACGGCGGTTTCCCAACAAGGAACTCATAACAAAGGACCCCGAGACTCCACAGGTCCACCTTTTCATCGTGGGTTTTTCCCTCTATCATCTCTGGAGGCAGGTAGTCCAGCGTTCCACAGAGCGTGGACCTCCTAAACCACATTTTAAACACAAGAACTGTAAAATGTTCTCCTCCAACACACCACGCTTCAACCTACAGCCGCCCCACCACCCCCCCGAAGCTTTGCGTACCTGGAGGAAGGCGTATGAACGGACCAGCCGAAATCTGCAATCTTCAGCTCTCCGGTGGCCCCCAGCAACAGGTTTTCTGGTTTGATGTCCCTGTGGATCACCTTCTTAGAGTGACAGTAGTTGAGGGCATCGGCCAGTTCCATGATGTACTGGTGACACACACAAAAGACACACGCATCAACGTTTAGATAACAGCCTCCCTTTAAAAAAAACACTCTGCTGATATCAGTGGTAAAAACGGGGTCTTACTGTGGCACTTCTGTCTTCTGGGAAACTTCCACAACGCTGCAGCTCACCATACAGCTCACCTTTGGGTGCAAACTCAAGGATGAGATACACACGAGACGGGTCGTGGAAGTAACCGTAGAGACGGAGAATGTTAGGGTGCCTGTGGAAAATGGATGGATGGAGAAGAAAAACATCTTCAATTCTGACACGTTAG
The DNA here is from genome assembly GCA_000180735.1 of Tetraodon nigroviridis. Classification (NCBI taxonomy): domain Eukaryota; kingdom Metazoa; phylum Chordata; class Actinopteri; order Tetraodontiformes; family Tetraodontidae; genus Tetraodon; species Tetraodon nigroviridis. The sequence continues at coordinate 290,930 of CAAE01014479.1, read as the reverse complement.
CCAAAAATGAAAGATTTCACCACAGTCGGTGTTGGTCTTTCTAAATGTACACAGTGACACAAAAAGGAGAGGTCAGCTTCCTCGGGCACAGCTCAGAAGTGAAGGAAGCAGAAGGTAACGTTCGGGTGTAAGGTCAGGACGAGTGGGTTCACCTGAGATGAGACTGGATCTCCACCTCTCTCCTCAGCTGGTGCTCCACACCGGCCTTCTCCAGCTGTTTCTTGAAGAGCACCTTCAGGGCCAAGATGAACTTACTCTGCCGCTCTCGAGCCAGATAGACGTTGCCAAATTTACCCTTTCCCAGGGGTCGGCCGATGTCAAAGTTTTCCAGGCTCCAGCGTGTCCTGAGTGGGCAGAACCGCACAGTTAAAGGCTAGCAGAGAAAAAGAGTTAGTGGAAATACTGACAGACATACTTTGATGCAGACGCCTTTTCAGAGTCATTTTTGGCCGGTTTGTCTAAAAAAAGCAGAAAAAAAAATATCATTCCATCAGCTGAACAGTAAAACCAGGAATAACCGTTCGTAGAATTTGAGTCAAACTTACTTGGTAGTTTTTCTGGCTCGGGCTGCTTGGCTGCTTCCTGGGTGGCCTTGGGCACATTTGCCTTGGGTGGAATTTGCTGGTAAATGTGCTTAGGCTGCAGGGCAGAACTCTTTTTCTGACTTTGAGGGTCCACGTTTTGATTAGCGGTGGTGTATTGTGCGGACTTGACAGCATTACAGACATGAGCAAGTGGCTTCTGGTGGCTGACAGGCCGCTGAACGCGCTGAGGTCCATTGGACACACCTAGGACACGCTGATAGGGCGTTGGTGTGACCACTGCCATCTCTGGTTGCTGTGACACGGGGATCCGTTTGGGCCCTTCGCCACTTGACTGAAAAAGAGAAAAGCAGATGATGAAGACACCACTTTGGAGATTTCAAGTAAAAACAGAAGAGACTACAAGCAAAACCTACAATTAGGGTGCGGTATATAGTTTAAATATGTTCCTGCTAGACCTGGAATAATTCAACACCAAATACGTATTGTTTAAAATGGTAGTGAAATAGTGTTTTTACCAATTTTACCTTGACTTCAGGCCGCAGATGTTTCACATCTTTTGCCAACTTGAGTTTGGAAGCAGAGTCCATATTCTGAAAAAATGTGTAGGAATGTATATATGGATACATCCAAGGTCAAAACATCAAATGTGAACAGATAATCTAATTTCTTGGTGTTGATCTGGCACCATTTGCCTGAATGTGCTAAATTCTATTCTAACGTTACACAGGATGAGAGCAAGACAGCATGTTAGCAAACAGGGGAAAATCAGACCTACCTTATCTTTTTTTGGGCTAAAAAACAATCTAGTGACCAGTGATTGTTGAATACTCAGGAATCCCGACCTTGGAGAAGTAGTCAAGCGGACAGCATATCCAATCTGAGCAGTAGCGAGCGTACACGCACGGTGACGTTTGAAGCCACATAAATATTCGCTGTGAAGCAAACAGACCGGCTTTATCTTCACGCTCTTGTGGCAATATTCCCTTTAATGAGGTTTGCAGAAAATATTAATGATAAATAAAGTAAGATGCATGAAAATCCGTGTAAACCGGGACACCTTCCCCGAAAGCCTGTGGCCTTTTCCTTGTTTAATTTCAAACGTCTCTGCTTAGAGCCTTTAAAAGAATCACAGGCTCTTATTGGCTGGAGGAGTTTCCGCTCGCTTCTCATTGGCTGACGTGGGGCGACGCACCGGAAATCCTCCGGTCCGCCAGGGGGCAGCAGCGGCCCGCTGGGCTCGACTCTACGCTGGTCCAACATTGGTTCAAAGTTTTTAATATTTAAAAGTATAAAACTTCTACGATCAAGAGAAACGAATTCGTCGCATCTTAAATAACGACTTCAGCACAATATAATTCTTCTTTGTGGCGAGGATAATCGTTTTAAAACTGCAAATGACCCAACAATTACTATCATTTAAACCTTTTAAAACATTGAGGCTACAAATGCAAAACTAATAGTAGATCATTTGTATTATTGGCATTACTGACAGCTGGTATTTTTAAGTGCAAGTCACAAAATGTGTGGAACTGAGCTGACGGAAATCTGCATTCTTCAACTTCTTGATGTGGGATAAACAAACATATATTCTATTCTATTCTGATGTAAATTATTTTGACAGACTTGCAAGTCAATATAAATCACAAAACTGTAAAACAGAAAATAATCATATTGTTTTATTATCAAAAATGTGGGTTGAATATTTGATTTCCACTTCCAGAGGCCCAAAGTACAATTCCTCAACAAAGCACTTAATTTAAAAATGACCACAAAAAATGCAAGACAAATATTTCTACTAGAAATTATTAAAAATAATTTGAAGAAACTAAAGTTTTCACAGTTACCTGTCCACTCTGTGAAGACCTGCATGTAACATTAAATCCCTGCAGGGATACATTTTTGGAAAGGTCTCAGTCATTACACACACCGAAATCTTTCTAAATTGTATTAATGCAGGTTTAGGATGTGCAAACATTTCTAGTTAAGATATAATGTTTAGTTTTATTCTTTCTGCACACAGGCTCAAAAGCATTAACAGAGAGCCTTCAAAATAAATATGAGACTTATCATGATCCCTTACCTTAAATAAATGTTAAAAAGAAATTCAGTTACCATACCATATTCTGTTTTCATTGAGGTCCCACACAGAAAGAACCAACAACCCGTTTACAGCGGTCAGTTTCTTGGACAAAAAGCCACACTTACCCCTGACATGTATGCTACAAAGCTCCAAATTAGGCTATTTTTCTTATTACCATCGTGTCTTAGAAATAAATATTTGGCATATGGTACCGCTGCTGCACCACAGGATAATTGGTGGCATGCTGGGACCTTTAGCCACACACACCTGCTGTTGTTTTGGCACCGTGCTTGTGCTTTCTGTCTACCTTGATCCTCTGCGTCAATGTCACATGTTTTTAACTTACAGCAAACCTGAACACTGAGCTGAAGCACCTAAGAATCAGCCACAGCCCATCTTGGCAGCATCTCTTGAACATAGTCCAGGTTCCCTTTGTTTTGGCACCACACAGTGCAGAGCGCCTCAGGCGATGACTGCAGAGCACCAGAAGCGCACCAGAGTACGGTGAAGGGAGCCCACTTCTGCTGGCTTACATACTCTGGGCGGGACAGTGAGGCGGGTGTCATTTGTCGGCGACAGCGGCTGCCATGGGGGCGCGCATGGTCCCTCGTGCCGTGGCCGCCAGCTCTTCGATTTCTGCATTAAGGCGTCTGATTACCCACTCCATGGCTTCACGGCCCTGGTCAAGAACAAAGGATTAGTCCACCGGAACCCTGGGACGGTAAGACACCCACATCGCCATGTGTAGTTGATAGTGGCAAAGACTTTCCAACTGTTTTACCTTTCCAGCGTTGACAGAGATGGTACTGGCCATGACTCCCTCCAGGTAACTGCTGAGACTGACTCCTTTGACTGAGATGATAGCTTCCTGCGTCAGTATTGTTCTACAACCAAGAAGAGGTGAATTCAGGTCTCCAGATGAATCAGAAAAGTTCACTCAGTGATAATTCAGGCTATAGATCCTACTTTTCTTTGTCTTCAGGGTGTGGTTTGTACGTTAGTCTTTCATCCACGGACACCATGTTTGTGAAAGTGATCTGCACCAGGTAAAAAGTGAGGATATGAGAGGAGTCATTAGTGGGATGCGGGCTGCGAACCAGAGGAACAAGACAGACAGCATTCCACAGATGTCTGAAACACACCTCTGCGCGACTGTCATTGTCAAGTGTTGGCAGACTCACATTTGTGGACTGAAGTTCCAGCGTCTTCTTGTTTGGATCCACGACCGACTGTTCTTGAATGTACGTGCAAGTCCGCGTTTTACCAATAATCTAAAAACACAAAAAGAACAAAGTTCACAGCAAAGTTCATCCTTTATTTATTTCATGCACTAAACGGGTACTTTTCATGAACAAAGCTAACAAATAGTTTACTTTGGCTTGGGTCTGTGTTGCAAGCAGACATAGTGGAGAGCATGGGATGAAATGGGAGTGGAAACTGGCGTTCAAGTGGCCGCCAGTTTAGACTAAGCCGTCAAGGATGGAACATTACGTTCGTGTCA
>CAAE01014479.1:192848-280770 GCA_000180735.1 Tetraodon nigroviridis | reverse complement strand
AACATTGAAAGTAAGACCATCAAAAGCTCTCAACTATATTTAACGCTTAAGAAAAAAAAAGAAAATTTAATACTTTTTATTTATCTTTTTACTCTCAAAATTCATTTGTTTGAAAAAATTATTACAACATATTGGCATAACATGCAGTCAGCTATAACTAATTTAATTTAGCTTTTTAATGTGCCAAAATACACATAAATCTACCTGTATAGGTATATCTGTCTACGTTACTAGTACCCTGTGTAATAACCATGCATAAACGTTAATCTCCGTAATTTTTTAGTTGATATTTTGTCACTATGGTTTTTTTAAAAGTCCTTAGAGGTGGTTTTATGTTGAAAGGCCCCAAAGGGAAGCAGAGCGTGTCCCCGAACACAGCTTGACCACGTTCGTTCACGGGTTCCGTGAGAGCTGTTTGCCCCACCCCACCTCTCAACTCAATCTCAATATCCAATTCTGAGAGAGAAAATGGAGCAAAAATAATGCAGAATAACTCAGAGGAGCAACGCGAAAGAGCAACTGACATCTCCCTGAATGTTTCACCGGAGCAGACGAGGCCTGTCGGTGATTGATGAAAAAGAAAAAGAAAAAAAAACGGCTCTCCGCTGGACCAGTGATTGAAACGCCGTGGTACGTTCACGTACCGTGCACATGTAACTAAAATCTATCAAACGGATTTAAAGGGGGTCCAAAAAGCCGAAAAGCTTTGACAGTAGGCTGCAGCTGGGCTGAAGGGGACGGAGGATTCCCACTCTCATCACCTGGAATCTGCATTTTATCAAGGACACCTGAGCGCTTTCGGAGAAGTTTTTTTTTTTTCTTTCTCTCGATGTGAGGAGAAATACAAATCAACGCTGCCGGGAGTAGAAGCGGACGGATACGGGGCCCTGATCAAACCTTCTGGGAAAGACCAAAACCAGCATCTGTTCACAAGGAGGAGAAAATCGCGTTGACGTCGACCAAATATCGGAATATGATCGATCGGGGTTTGTGGCTGTAGCCTCAGAAGATCGAACGATGTGACGGAGGTTGTTCCCGAGAAGAAAACCGGGAAGGAAACATTTGTTTTAATGTGATTTACAGAGAAAGGATCGCGAAAAATCCCTGAAAAAGGTCTCCAGTGTCTGTAATTAGCGGAGGGAGGAAGGAGGGATCGAGGTTTGGTTGTGAGTGAAAATGAATGACTCTGGGAGAGATCTAAGGAAGGGCTCCCTGGGAGGCGTTCACTGACAGGAAAAAGGGAAAAAAAGAGGGATTGCAGCGCGAAGTTTGGTTCAGAGGACCGTGCAAGGTGGCGTGGACATGCAACAGATTCACCCACGACCACATCCAGACCAGACCAACCAGAACCAGACACCGCTGCCCCTCTCCCAGCTGCCTGACCTCTGGTCCAGCATATAGCCTCCATCCATCCACCCATCCATCCATCCATCCATCCACGGGGGAGCTTTCACATCTGGCTGATGTGCATCTGGAGGCGTAAATGTCCCTCATTTTCACCCACGTGTTCCTCTGTCGGGCCAACCAAAGACTTTAGGATTCCCTCGTCTTTTCCTCCCCTCTGATCTGCGAGCTTCCTCGCTGTTCCCGTACTCGTCCAACCAACCAGCCTCTCGCCTGATCCGCACCCCATTAATATTAGCGTCATAAATTAATTCCAGAAGATGGGCTGTCTTGGAACCGGTAAGACTGAGGATCAGCGGAATGAGGAGAAGGTACAGAGAGAAAAGAACAAAAAGATTAACAAGCAGCTCCAAAAAGACAAACAGATTTACCGGGCCACTCACCGGCTCCTACTGTTAGGTGGGTTCGGTGTCATTTATTATTATTGTTTGTGTTCTCGGTGAGACAGCCTCTTTACACACTGTTTTCCCCTCAAACATAAACGAGGTTAACAGTATTTCAAAGCCAGTACTGGTGGACTCTGAACCCAGCAGGAGGGAGACGTCACGCCGCAGCGTCTGGACACACACCTGCCTCCTGGAGCAGGACGGGGCCAACCTGTGGGACCCCTGACCGATGGATGTTGGCTCACGGAGGCTCCCAGACCTCTGGATGGGCCTTTCACCTGCTCCCGTCTCTTTCTGTCTCTTTTTTTCACTCAGAGAAAACAAGTCTGCATGTCTTGGTGTGACCCCTAAAAACCAAAACTAGCATCCTGCTAATCCTTTTGGAGCACATAGAGCAAAATAGGATTATTCTGAGGATTCTTAGCATCTCCAGACAGATTCATGTCCCATTCTTTACAGGCTGATGCCAGTAACGCAGGGTAGCCTCTCTGCCGCCTGTTGTTGTTTTTTTCTTCCATTGAAACTTTGATTTGCGTCTTTAAACTTTAGAGAAAGTCACTTTGCTGGACCCCCATCGCCTGTTCTGTTAGTGGAGGCCCTGCTTACTTCGGTTAAAAACACAAAATCAGACGTCCACGTTCATGCCGAAAGAAAATCTGTGTAAGGCTGATTTTTTTTTTTTCGCCGTCTTTGTCCTTTTTAGGTGCTGGTGAATCTGGGAAAAGCACAATAGTCAAACAGATGAGAATCCTGCACGTAAATGGCTTCAATGCAGAGTAAGTGTTACTCTCCAACACATGAGTGTTTGTCACACCCCCGTGGCACACACACACACACACACACCAGAGCCCTGGAACCAGTTTTCACCATGAACAATTAGGATTTACTCTCACTCCATAGACTAAAGTGAACTCATCTCAGTAATGAAAATACGTATGGATAAAGATTGTTAACTCTCAGCTAAATGATCCGAAAATAGGACAATACTGTCCTTTCTGAGGCACATACTGTAGCTGGAAAGTTTTGCCCAAATCTTTTCATTTTTAAAGTCATTACTTGTGTTTTTCTACACATATAAACGTTTTCTTGGTTGGTGTTCAGGCAGAGTTTCCTTCCACCATGGAATCGACACAGTAATCGGCATCAGGCAGCAGTTGCAGCTCATCCTAACCCCCCCCCCCACACACACACACACACGCGTGCGCACACACACGGCTGCCGTGTTTCCTTTTCTCCCTCCGATAGGCCTTTGTGTCGTCCCTCTTCACTGCTGGTGTTGGGTTGTGAAAGCAGCCCCGAGTTCCTTTCTTTCAGATTTCTCTATCAGCTCCGCCTTTCAGCCGGCAAACTTTTGCAAGGCTGAATCTCAGCGGCGGCTGGCCTGCTTTGGGAGGGAGCCGCGTGACACTGGGCCGCTCCAGCCGATATCGGCGAAGATTGCCTAAGCTGATGGCCGCCGTGCTGAAATCCTCGTAGGCCCTGTTTGTTTTTACAACAATGGTCGGACAAAAGCAGAGCGCATTCGACAACCGGCACACACACTCGAGGAACTGCCCAGGATAAGCATCAGGAGCAGGTGTAACACTCCTAGGTGCAACAGGAACTTCTGACAGCGGCTACTCTGAAAGTTGATCGAATTTCATCCTTTTTGCCTGTCCGCGTCCATCCATTCACCCAGGCTCTTTCTGCTCTCATTACCCAGATTTTCACTTTCTTCTTGGATGAAACATTCCTAATAATCTGTGTAATCCAGCAAAATGAAGCTTGCAGCAATGAAAGCGTCCCCCCCTCCCAAGAATTCCAGGCAATCTGTGAAATCCTTTTTCAGCGTTCAAGATTGCTGCAGTATTTCGGAGGAATAAAGTGCACGATCCCCGTGTAAAACCTCCGCTTTAACGCCTCGGCTGTGCATTTTCTACACTTGTCTGAGTGAACTAAGCTGAACCTTCCTCTGACCTTCACAGGGAGAAAAAGCAGAAAATCTGCGACATTAAAAACAACATTAAAGAAGCGATAGAGGTAAGCTGCAAGTTTGCTTTGGTTGGTTCTGGGGCGTTTACTGCACGCCCAGAGTCCCGATACAGATGTGGTGTCATTTTTACAAAGTGACTGTTTATGTTTTTAAAAGTGAAAATGTACTTTTGTGGCTTGTCTCTACGCAGACGATTGTGGCTGCCATGACAACGCTCACACCGCCGTGCAAGTTAGCCAGCCCCGCAAACCAGTGCCGGATCGATTATGTCCTGAACCAAGTCAATCATAAGGATTTCGAGTTTCCTTCGGTGAGTTGGACCTTCCCTGACTCTGACAGATGGCTGCACTTCATTTTTTTCTTTCAGTTCCTTTTAACTCTTCCACATGTGCAAAAATACCACCATGTTCGGCTCAAGGATCTCCGATTGCATCGCGTCGACGCTCCGAATTTAGGCCTGCCCGTTTCCCAAGCTGATGGCGTTTTTCTGTTGGTTTAATCTGTAGATCTGCCTGGAGTGTGTCGCGCTCTGGTTCCGGCATTAGCGAGCGCGCTTCCAGTGGGGAGCCTGTCGGTTGCAGGAGCCTCTCACCTGGGACCGACACACCACCTTGGCGCTAATTGTTTGTAGTGTCCCAAATGTGCCAGTGTGTACTTGTCCTCTACACACACACTGATTAATTACAGCCTCAGGTGCATTCTGGTCAACCAGGATGGTCCAATTAATCTAGTGGTTTTAAACCTTTAGAAAAGGAAACGTACTATCCTAAAGTTGGTCCAGTTATCTATTTTCAACTCGGTTCTAAACACTCGTCTGTTAAAGTCGTCGGTGGTTTTTGTGTGAACTGCCAACAGCTGTAAGGAGGATGTTTAATTATCTACAGGAGAAGCTCCTTTAATGGACTGACTGCAGACAAACGTGAGAGGCCCCTCGGAAGGACCTGCCGAGCCTTTTTCTTTTTTTTGAACTCAATAACCCCTGAGGTTTTCAGTCTCCGGATATGGCTGCCCATCAGCTTCCTCACTCGGAGCCTTTTTGAAATTCTTTGGAAATACCAGGCAGCCCCAAGCTTCTATTATTTCACCCTCTACCGATGTCATAATAAACACTCTGCTGTGTTCGCTGTCCTTTTTATCGCCGATCTCTTTCATAAAAGTCTTTATTATTTTCAATATTTACTCATGTTTGGAGAATTTATGCAGCACTGCCTGGTTTAAAATATCAGAGGAAAAAAGTGGGGAGAAGTCTTCGATTCACATGCATTCCTGCAGCGTTTATCTGCCGCTGCTGCATGACTGCACGGCCAATTGCACTCTCATTAACCGGGACCACCAATTAAATGATTGCTGCTCAGCCCCAGTTCACAAAGCTTGTGTCCCAAAGAAAATGGATGGAGAACGACGTGTGTGTGTGTGTGTGTGTGTGTTTATGGAAAGCCTGATTTGCTGTGATTTGCCGGCCTCTCTTTCCAGAAGTTTTACGACCACACAAGAATCCTCTGGCAGGACGAGGGCGTGCGCGCCTGCTGGGAAAGGTCCAACGAGTATCAACTGATCGACTGCGCAAAGTAGTAAGTCTCCTGAAACCCGCTCTTCTCCTCTCTTCTCCTCTCTCCTGTCCACATGCTCTGTAAACGTGCGGTCCACCGTGCGTGCTCGTCACACCTCCCATCTGTATGTCTGATGTGTCTAGAATGGTGCGTGTTTTCAACATGTCGTGGCTAATGGAAGCGTTGTGGGTGAGGGTTAGCTGGTGCTGAGACAGGCAGCCTTCTTCAGGACTCTCAAGGACGGGTTCAAAAATGGGATTTCGGTTCCTGAAACGTGTCGTGGGTCCAACTTTGGGCGAGCTGGTCCGGTTGCGTTGGGTCATAAACTTTGTTGGGTGTGGAATGAGCAGCCGGCTACCGGCCCAAGGACCTCTTTCCTTTTCCTTTCCTTTTCTTGTTATGGATCAGATGCTGGACTCGGTGGCCCGAAGTTCCCCCCCCCTTGCTTATGTAAACGGAGAAAGAGAGAAAGAGAGAAGGGAGAGCTATTTTTAACCCAGTCATGCTGCATGAAAAGAGAAAGCGCGACTGTTAGCAAAGAGACAACCTCAGCAGTTTGGGTGGAAGTTCTGTGTTTGTGTCGACCAGCCAGGCCAGCGTTCTCCCCTGTTTAAGGGCAAAATAAATCATTTTAAAGTCCTGGTGAAGTCTTAAAGAATAGGTCTTACTCTGTCGTTTCCCACAATACTGAGATGGTTTTTTTTCTCCTTCATGACCTGGGGGGACCAATCAAAGGCAGACTTGCAGGAGCGATCTCAGACGGCTGTCGTCATCATCAGAGCATCAGTCAGAAATATCAGGCGTCTTTATTGGCTGCCAAAAATAGCCCCTTTAATAGCAGCTTTCCACTCCCCACCTGCATTCAGTGACTCAGATGCTGCTCAAGTCTCAACGTGTCTCACGCCAAAGAAGACAGGAGCCGTCCACGTTTGGTCACCAGCAAAAGCGCCGAAACCCTCCCCAAGCCTCACCATCCGTCCTCCTACCCAGCCACCCGTCCTCCTACCCAGCCACCCGTCCTCCTACCCAACCACCCGTCCTCCTACCCAACCGTCCATCCTCCTATCCAACCACCCGTCCTCCTACCCAACCACCCATGTACAGCTGGAGAGACGGAGGAGAGACGGAGGAGGGACGGAGAAGGGACAGAGGAGAGACGGAGGAGGGGTGGAGGAGGGACAGGTAGCAGTGTTCTCCTGTCTGTAACCTCCGTGTGTGGAGCATCGGTCACATATTGAACTCGCGGTTGTCACAAGTTCTCTTTTCTTCGGTTACTTTCTTCTCATTTATATTTCTTGTGTTTGTTTTTCTTTTGCCCAATTTCTCATTCAAAAGTCTTCTTTTTTGCTCTTTGCCCTCTCTTGATAAAGAGTGGATGGGTTCCTACATTCCCTCCTTTTTTCCTTTCCTTTTCTCCATGACCCTATGTTGTCCTCCTCCCACTCCTTTCTCTGCATTTCTCTTTCTGTCACGTCTTCTGTCGTCTTTCGGCCCCCCTCTCCCCGTCTCTGCTCGTTTTTCTTTTCGATCTGTACGTCTTTCTTTCTCTCTCCCCGTCTCTCCCTCTTTCTGGCCTCTCTCCAGTTGCACAAGATTTGGAGCTGATTGTCTATTTATAGCACCCGTGGTTCTGTCGCCATGACAACCAAGCTGGAGGCCAGGGCGCCAGGGAGCTATTTTTGGAGCGGCGCTGTAATGTTAGACACACCATTCTCTCCTGCTCTCTCTCTCTCTCTCTCTCTCTCTCTCTCTCTCTCTCTCTCTCTCTCTTTCTGCCTGTCTATCCGTCCATCTCTCTTGTTTGATGAAGGATGGGCTGGTGAAGGCAGCATCCCTCAGCAGCCCCCTCGGTTGTCCCAGGCTGCTGAAGGACCTTTTTCCGCCCTTGAGGTCGAACCAGGAGCGCTTTCTGACTGGTTTTGGACGCCTGTGCAGAGATTTCTCTCAGTCATCTCAAACTGTTTTACCCAGTTTTCTCTCAAATCCGAACTCGCAGATTTCACCTCACTTCTCTCTTCTTTTTCAACTTGGATCTACCTCGGTGTGAATTTAAATGGAAAAGACAGTAATTTAAATGTAGTCCTAAATAGATAGATATACATATGTGTGTGTGTCATTTTAAAAACAACATCATCAACAAGTTGAACCTCTCACAGATATGAATGGGCTGTTTTTAGAAGTGTAATAGTGTCAGCTGCATCGTGTGTGTGCGCGTGTGTGTGCGTGCGTGTGTGCCATTGATGAATGAGTCACTACATGTGCAGCAAAGCCAAACGAATCCGATGCGACTGTGTTTGCCGAGTTAAATTGTAAGCACTCGAGAGCAAATACCCAATATGTAAACACGAACACACTTTTAAACTTTTAAACACTTTGAACAATACTCAGTGTGTGTGTGTGTGTGTGCGCGCGCGATCGTGCATTGTAATCTCGTTTTTTAATCTGATAATCTGGGTTGCTGGTTATCCTACAAGTGGCTCCTTAACAAGATGAAGTCATTATGTGTGTGTGTGTGTGTGTGTGTGTGTGTGTGTGTGTGTGTGTGTGTGTGTGTGTGTTGGAGCATCAGTGGCCTTTCACACGCGTCCAGAGGAGATTTTCTTATTTGACTGTCAACATTTTGAACTCTTTTCAGGAGTTTTCCTGCGGAGCCGCTTGGCGGAGGTCAGTGTTCTCCCAGTGTTTTCTCTAGTTGGAAACTGGTCTTTCTGTTTCTGCGTGTGTGTGCTGCCATCCCAGAATCACCCCGACAGGTCCAGCATTTCGCCGCGGCGCCCTCCGTTACCGGGGCAGCCGCTTTTATTGGATGAACGGCACCCCGCCTGTTAAAGTGAGCCGTGTGTGTTTGTCCTGGGCGTGTTGCCGTGGGTAAACATGGCTGGGGTTTTAGATTCTCCCGGGGGGGAAGGCCGCTGGGGGACTTTCACCGGCCCCGAGCCGAGGATCCCCGCAGAGTTGGTTTTGTGACCCTGCAGCAGGATCCTTGCGTGGGGGTCCCTCCACCCCCGTCGGCTCCCTGCAGCCCTGCCGTCACATTTCACCCCTGCCCGCCACATTCCTGATGATCTCAAAGGGTCGTACCTCCGCTCGCTGCTGCTGCTGCTGCTGCTGCCGGGCTTCTGGTCAGACGGATGATCAGGCATCACGGAAAAAAGAAAAATTAAAATGGCGGCTACTCGCTAGCTAAACATGAAAGGACTTAAACAGGATATGAGTTAGCGTTGGTGAGACATCAGGTTTAAGGTTCAACACAGCTGTTGGGGTTATCTGGTCATTTACGGGAAAATCTCAAGTGTTTCGCTTGTTTTTGAATCACTTTGGCTGTGACTCAAAGCCTGAGTGGGGTGTTTTTAAGGATTCCTCGGTTTGATGTGGCTCTGGTTTGAATGAGTGATTCAGTCTGCCGTTCTGAGGAGAAGTAGCCGAAAAATAAATCCAACTAAACCAGCCTGGCAGCCTCCGTCTCGCCTCCAGTTTTCCGTGACGGAACCTTTGACGGGGACGGTTCAGTTTTATTCGTTTAGAACAGGCATGGGCAAACTACGGCCCGGGGGCCACATGCGGCCCGTTAAACGTTTTAATCCGGCTCGCTGAACTTGAAAAAATTGAATGACAGTAATTTAAAAAGTCACATTTTATCATTTGATTTTCAGTGTTTTGAGGCTCATTCCAAAGTCAGATATTTTGTTGTCATGCTTTTCTTCATTTTCATTTGAAATTAAATCACATGTTTTCTCCATATCCCAAGATGAGTATTTCTTCTCTAATGAGGTGGGGTACCAAAGCACTCCATCCATCTGCTCCTGGTCCGGCCCCTTTGTCAAATGTTAGAACCCATTGTGGCCCACGAATCAAAAAGTTTACCCTCCCCTGGTTTAGAAGAATCCTGGATAACCTTGTGTGATAATGTTGTATTAAAGAAGATTTGTGGGACCTTTTGCAGTTGTCAGTGCCGTTGACATTATGTTTGAACATAAACTTTTCAGAGGGCCACAGGGAGGGCACCCAGTTCAGCCTGCCGCTCTTTCTCCTGCAGGAGCGGCTCCTGGTTGGCTTCCTGCATCATGTTTCCGTAACACATCATAAACCAGTGTCAGGATATTGGCCTAAAAGCAGTGTTTGTATCCATGTTTACATCCTGTAACCCTACCCAGCCAGTGGGTGAGGTCACATGTGTTGCATACGCAGAAAAACTTCCGTCCAAGCGACTGTCCGCTGGTTTGTTTTTTCTAGATCCAGTCCCTGACTTGATTTATGCGGGATCGTTCCGTGTTTTCTTCTGAGCCAGTCTTTTTTCTCGAGAGGCCCGGCTGTGGAAGCCTCATACACTCATTCTGAGAACTCCAGCAGCGGCGATATAGGTCAGTTCATCGGAAAAATCACCACGCGTTCGGGAAGGCGCGCTGCAGATCAGTGCACCGTCGGGCCTGCATACTCGCCCACACACACACACACACACACACACACACACCGCACATCTGTCATCCTGTGTGAGAACTACTACAGCGGCTCCATTGACGGGGCCTCTCGGGCTGCTGCCCCCCTCACTCTGAAGCAGAGCCTGCGTCTCCTGGCGGCCGCTCCCAGAAACACCTCTGCCTCTCCTTCATGAGCAGATTTCATCCTTCTTTCCACGGATTAATGGAAGCTTTTTCTTCTCTATCCGTTGCAGTTTCCTCGACAGGATTGAGGTGGTCCGACAGAGCGACTACACGCCCACAGATCAGGTGAATTTTAAGACTGATTCTACAACAAGAGGGGTTTCTTTCCCTTGTCTTAACACCTTTGTGTCTTTTTTTTGTTGTTGTTGTTCTTCAGGATCTGTTGAGATGCAGAGTGTTGACCTCTGGGATCTTTGAGACACACTTTCAAATAGACAAAGTCAATTTCCAGTGAGTTTTTTTTGCTGTTCAGCTTTAATTTGCCCGAACGGAAAGTGTGAGGATGTTTTTTGTCTTGATGTCCAATGTTTACTGTTTTATTTCCTCTGTCCCAGTATGTTTGATGTTGGCGGCCAGCGGGACGAACGTCGGAAATGGATCCAGTGTTTCAACGGTAGGTTCTGGGTCCATCAAGCCTGGTGATCCACCAGTCACACCGGCAGCCGTGTGACCACCAGAGGTTTGAATCGCCGGTCTTTGTGCAGATGTGACGGCCATCATCTTCGTGGTAGCCAGCAGTAGCTACAACATGGTGATCAGAGAAGACAATCAGACCAACAGACTTCAGGAAGCCCTCAACCTCTTCAAGAACATCTGGAACAACAGGTGGCTGCCCACCTTTGAGTGTCTGTTTACCAGGCTTGCGATTTAAAAGTGTGGAATGTGATTCCAAAAATTGCCTTTTCTACATCCAGAGTCGTTTAAAAAGAATAAAAGAGCATTTCCTGCAGACAGGTCCAGTTTAAAACGTGTTCATCTTGCTCCACAGGTGGCTACGCACCATTTCAGTCATCCTCTTCCTCAACAAGCAGGACCTGCTAGCGGACAAGGTTTTGGCAGGAAAGTCCAAGATTGAGGATTATTTCCCAGAGTTTGCACGTTACACCACACCTGATGACGGTAAGTAAAGGAAGGACAATGAACGTTAACAGATATGCATGTTAGAATTTTTTTTCTTTGTTGTAGTTAAACTAATTGTTTTTAGGTGTATATTCACCCAGATGCACCAGCTGTTTAGGTACAAATGTGCCAGCGTTAACATTATTTAGCCTACTACCATGACTGGTGTTGTGAATAGTTTTAATATTTGTTTTGGTCCTCGATATTTCTTTATTTCTGACAGCAATACCAGAGCCTGGTGAAGATCCTCGTGTCACAAGGGCCAAGTACTTCATTCGGGATGAGTTTTTGGTATGTCCACAAACCTAACGTGACCCAAACGATGACACTTTTTCAATGTTTTGTGAGGGAGCTATCTTTTAGTTGTGATGCTAGAACGCTAACATGATGGCGCTTCTGTGTCCACTGCAGAGAATCAGCACAGCCAGTGGTGACGGACGGCATTACTGTTACCCCCATTTCACCTGCGCGGTGGACACGGAAAACATCCGCCGTGTCTTCAGTGACTGTCGGGACATCATTCAGCGGATGCACCTGCGGCAGTACGAGCTCTTGTGATGGACAGCAGGCTGCCTGTACCCCCCACCCCCACACTGACAAACGCCACGGCGAGAAAATGACCACCTGACCCACCCCCCCCCCCCATTTTCAGCGTGTCCAATTAAAAACCAAAAAAACAAACAACAAAAGCTGACATCAGAACCTTGTCATCAAGTACCTCCCAGGACTGGCTGATGCGCTCGGCTACACTTTCGTCCCCCCAAGACCGGAGCACTTCTTTTTTTTTTATCTGTCTGAGATTAAAAACACACTACAACATAGAACACTGAGAACTTTGGAAGACACACCAACTCACACACACACCCTTAAAAAAATCTCATTTTTAACACTTAGCTGAACTCCTCCTCTGCTGGTTGAGGAGAAAGACGAAGGAAAGACGCTGGGTGTGAGTGTGCGCTCGCCTGTGTGTGAGTGTGCGTGATTGTGTGTGCACAAGTGCGTGCGACTCCAACGTACGACCACACAGATCACATGACTCTTTCTTCTGGTTGAGATGCGTTGAAGAAATACAGCAAAAAAGAACCAAGATAAAATATGATAAAATGCATACATTCATGCACACTAGTGAACTTCATGCAAAGCAAAAAACATCCTAGTTATATATAGATATTTATATATGTATGTGTATATAAATGAGTATATATAAATATTATATATATTCCTGTAGTGTCACAAATCAACTTTTTTTTTTTTGCCCTATATTATACGTTGGTGTACACTGTGTGATCACCGTTTAGGCAGCCCCCCCCCCACGCACACACACACAACTAGCCCCAAACCCCTGCTGCTATTACCCACTTGAGATAAAAAATCAGAGGAAAAACGGCTAAAAAAAAATAAAAACGTGAAGTCAAGGAAGACATTTTTTCCTGGAATTACAAACACACACACTCTCCACTCTTTCTCTTTTCCACGCCATTCCCCTTCCGTGTTTATTTTTTCCCACCCCTCCCTTTGTCCTTATTTTACTGCTGGACTATTATTGTACAGACTGTAAAAAGTACTATTTTGTACTTTACTGAAGACAAACTTGTAGAACATCCCTGTGCCTTGATCACGACTGTACGTGTAAAAATGAGCTAATATGTAAGTTATGTTCCACTGCGCTGTATGGCTGGACGAGGACCGCCTCGTCCACGCCGGCTCGCCTCTCCGCGGGGCATCGGACCAAGGCAGGCGCCTTTTGTTGGTTGCTTACTTTCAATTTTGGTTTAAATGTGTTTGGGGTTTTTTTTCACTTTGGTTTGTTGATTTATTTGTTTTGCTATAAAATAGGATTTTTTTAAAAAAAGGACTTAAGGAAAAAACAATCAAACACATGTTATTTCTGTGCAGTGGAGGATTCTAAATCATTACAAAATTTAATATATATATAGAGTATATTTCAGAGTGAATATATATATATATCTATATCTATATATATAGATATATATAGTGTTTACTTATATCTATCTCCCTTGTAACCTGTCTCAGAGGGTTTCTTTGCCTCTGTCAGAACATCTGCATACATCCTGCAGGAGGATTTGTCTTTTTTGAGATTTTTGGGAGTAATGGGGCAGGTTTTTCATTTCTTACTTTTTTAATTTTAGCTTTAACTCTTGTAAAAGACAGAAAATTATCAAGTTGCAAAACATGGTTTGTTTCTACATAAACCAAAATCTTTTTTGCTTAAAAAAAAAAAAAAGAAAGCATTGCATTAATGGCTTTTTATTCTTGCTTTATACTGTGTAAAGCTCAAGTTTCCTTGTGGAAGAGTGTAAAACGTGTTTCCCCTCCAATTTTCTGTGTCTGCCCCCAAGTGGCTCATGAGCTGGTAAGACTACAATACGTTGTTAGCACATTGCATCCGTGCAGTGTGATGACTGTGATGATATTTAGTTTTATTCCTAATCAGCTAATTGAAACTAAACTCTTGCTGATGGGCATTATTAAAAATGCTAAGGATTCTAAATAGGCTGCCCTAAAATGACAGGGGCAAGGGCCCTGCAAGTTTGACTGCATCTTCACATTATGCTGATTGTAATCTGCCACTAATGCCAACTGAAGCGTTCATGGCTCAAAAATAATGTCAATATTAATTGAATTGCGTGGTACCAATAGGCACTCTATTGAACCTTCATGGTCCTTAATTGTTTGGGTCTGAGAAAAGCTAATGCATATTAAAATATAAACTGTAATGTTAAAATTGTTGCATAATTTGCTGCTAAATGTGTAGCAAATTTCAAAATATTTGGAATATTATCTATTCGTACTCTCAATTTGCATTGTTTTACTGGCTGCTCTAAAATCGGTATTACCGTGTGTTGCCGTTATGCCCCCGCGCCACGAGGGGGCGTTAGAGGGTTGAAAACAAAACCACGTGGGCTCAACCGGACAGAACAGAGTCCACTTCCTCCCTGGAAGCCCCGCCTCCACGTTTCCGCGCATTGGCGCGCTTACCCCTCCGTGTCCGTGGGTTTCTGCCTGCTCCCTGCGCAGCTGTGCTGGTCGGGCTGTTTGGATAGCGCGCTGCGAGGACGAGCACAGCATGAGCGCAGCGGGTAACGCTCGGCCCGGTTCGGCCGCCGGCCCGGTCCAGCAGGGACTCAAAGAAGCTCTCATGGAGACGCTCACCAACATCCTGTCCCCGGTCCAAGAAGTGCGCGCCGCCGCTGAGGAGCAGATCAAAGTGCTCGAAGTGACAGAGGGTGAGTGGAACCACGGTCCAAACGTGGGTTCGAGGCGGTCCGGGCCCGTTCGGCGCTCGGAGCCAAGCAGCGTCTGTCATATTTGAACAACTTTGTTGGGGTTTTTTTTAGCTAGTTCGGGAAATGGCTAACTGTCCACACGCTAGCTGCGGAGCGCAAATGCCTCCGTTTAGGCCATCTTTTGAAAACTTTATCATAAGTTCGCCATTACCTTGATATACGTCGTCCTAATGTCAGCTTAAGCTTGGATTCTCCCCATACGGTCAAGAATCAAAGTGTGTCACGGACAGAAATGTGTAGGTTTGAGCAGTTCAGTTAGTTCCGTTAAGCACATGGAGCTACAGGAGGGGCTGTAGTCCATCATTGCGCTCTTGCTGGCTTCAAGTTTCCTTTATATGTCCGTAAAGTAGAGAAATGAAGGAGAAAAACATCTGGCTACCACACCGAAGCTGTGATTAACATCCACTGTGGCATCAGGCTGGTGCGCCATCCTTTTGGAGCAGGGAAATGACCCCAAATGGCACCCCCTGACTTTGGTTCAGGTTTGGACAAAACAAACAAAAGCAAAACTATTCATAATAAATGGAAATGGTGCGTGTGGATAGATCTCTTCCTAATTCCTAAAGTCCTGCACAGTGTCTGTTCTCAGACTTGTGTGCCCCTGGTAAAAAGTGGTTGGTGCTGCCTGTTCTGCTGCATCAATGCGTGATTCCTTTACAGTGGCCCCTCTCTAAGGCAGCCAGTTTGTGGGATTGTCAGCACTAACATTGTCTTGTGGCGCCTGATGTCACTCAAAATAACACCCAGAGAGAGAGAGAGCGAGAGCGAGGGAGAGCATGTTCACGTTCACGGCTGAGGTTGATACTGATCCTGAACTGTGTTAATCTCCCTGGAAGCGTGTCGGGGCCACGCTTCCAGCCCTGCGTGCTGGTTACTGCATCATGGCCTGCTGCGATGGTGTTTTTGCTGCTTATTTTTGCAACCATCGTGCAACATTGTTTTGCTTGGATTAGCATGTTTTGACCCCTAGAGTGATGGCCTGCATGGCCCTTTTTTAACACTCTGGGCCCAGTTGGAGGTGGCGTGGGACCAGTCTGGTGAGGCTGTATTCTGTCTCTCTCCCAGTGATTGTTGGGATGCACTCCAGCACCCCAGATAAGGCCGGGACACAGGAACATTTAATGGAAAATGGCTGATACTGTTTTTAGCTTTCTCTTGTTGTCCCTGGACTGTGTGTATCTGCTGAGGAAACTGATTTCTTTCATCCTTCTGTGCTCTAGAGTTTGGTGTCCACCTGGCAGAACTCACGGTTGACCCTCAGGGAGCACTCGCCATCCGTCAGGTGGGACGAAACACTATTATTTTTGGGAGTAAAGGAATGTGGGATCATTTGGTGCAGTGTCTTTCCTCCAAAGATCTCTCTCAAAGGCTTTTGAGTCTAATAGTTTAGGAATTGTTGAACTGTACTCGTCAGTGATCAGAATGATGTATCCTGAATTCCTCGTGTTTGCAGCTAGCATCAGTCATCCTGAAGCAGTACGTGGAAACTCACTGGTGCTCCCAGTCCGAGAAGTTCCGGCCTCCCGAAACAACAGATCAGGTGGGACGCTCGAGTTCAATCTGGTCGCACGCGCAAATCTTTGTTCTGATAGTCAGTCCTCCCCGTTCAGGCTAAAGCTGCCATTCGAGAGCTGCTGCCGGGCGGGCTGCGGGAGGCCATCAGCAAGGTGCGCTCCAGCGTTGCGTACGCCATCTCAGCCATCGCTCACTGGGACTGGCCCGAGGCCTGGCCTCAGCTGTTTACGCTGCTGATGGAGATGCTGGTCAGCGGAGACGTCAACGCCGTGCACGGGGCCATGAGGGTCCTCACAGGTATTGTTAGTCCTGCCCTGACCTAATGAGATCGGGCGTGTTTGCGAGCTCCTTTCCTAACAACGCGTTGGATGGGTGCAGAGTTTACGCGGGAGGTGACGGACACACAGATGCCGTTGGTGGCTCCGGTAATCTTACCTGAAATGTACAAGATCTTCACCATGGCTGAGGTATTCCAACAACTCCTGCCTGTTCCTTGGTTCTTCACTGCATTTTTCATCAGTTGTGATTCTGGTTGGGCAGATTTAGTCAGGCCTTCTGCACTTTGGAGCCACTAAGATGTTCCTGATCTCGCACACGTTTCTTATTCCAGGTCTACAGCATCCGGACCCGATCTAGAGCGGTGGAAATATTCACCACGTGTGCCAACCTCATTTGTGCTATTGAGGAACTTGAGAAGGTGAGGTGGTGACACACCACACCCTCGTCTCTCTTACCAATGCTGCTCTAAAACAGTTAGTTGGAATCCTCCCTCAGGAAGACCTTTAATTATTCCGTTCTAACGATTTGAGGGACTATTTGGGTGTTTCTAAAGTTGCAAAATCTCTTTATCTACAGGGTGCGGCCAAAGCGTTGATCTTCCCCGTGGTGCAGCAGTTCACCCAAGCCTTTGTGCAGGCTTTGCAGATGCCCGACGGACCTTCGTCTGACAGCGGTCTGAAGATGGAGGTGCTCAAGGTGAGTGAGCAGCCAATCACAGCATCCCGTCTCTCACTCCTCTTTCACTTTCATCAAAATCTGTGTCCTCTCTTCTCCTCTCCTCCCAGGCAGTAACGGCGCTTGTGAAGAACTTCCCCAAACCCATGGTGTCCTCCATGCAGCAGATACTTCCGATTGTTTGGAACACGCTGACTGAAAGTGCGGCTTTATATCCTGCTACTGCTGTCAAACACCTCAGTGAGGAGATCTGACTACAGATACTCCCCAAAATGAAAGGTTAAGTACCTAATAAGCGTCTAAACAAGCGAGGGATTGTTTGTCTTGACCAAATATTCACTTATGTGAGGACTGAAGTCAACTACACCGAGGAAGTGGATGATCCCATAGATTCTGACGGTGAGGGGGATTCGTTACAACCACACACACGTTTGTACCGCGGCACCGTCGCTAACTGACACTGTTGTCTCATAATTACAGGCGAGGTTCTGGGGTTTGAGAATTTAGTCTTCAGCATCTTTGAGTTTGTTCACACGCTGCTGGAGAACAACAAGTTCAAGACGACGGTGAAGAAAGCCCTGCCCGAGCTCATCTACTACGTCATCCTGTACATGCAGATCACCGAGGACCAGGTGTGCGTCGGCACGCTCAACCGCTTCACCTTCCGGGCTCCGCCTCTGAGCACCTTCTCTCCTCCTCAGATCAAAGCGTGGACGGCCAACCCTCAGCAGTTCGTGGAGGACGAGGACGACGACACCTTCTCGTACTCGGTCAGGATCTCTGCACAGGACCTGTTGCTGGTGAGGAGGAGACCATTAGTTGGAAAAATCCTCCGTCTTTGAGTTCTGAGCTGGTGCTCAGAACTCCGAGTTAGGGCGTGGGTGAGAAAGCCTGCCCTCTGCTTACAGGCTGTTGCTGCAGAGTTCCAGAACGAGAGCGCGGCAGCGCTGGCGGCTGCGGCCACCAGGCACCTCCAGGAGGCGGAGCAGGCCAAAAACAGCGGAGATGAGCACTGGTAGGACAGAGAGCACCGCTTTTAGCTCGACAGGAAGTGGTTGGTTTGGTGCTGATTCCAAAGTGGAAACACTTTGATGTCCACTAGCTAAAGTCATAGTAAAATGCTGAGAAATCAACAGATTTGAGGCTAAATGCTTTACTTTTAATACGAGAAAAGAAATGGAAATGTGAACGATGCCTGTTTTGACGTGGAAGGTGGAAGATCCACGAGGCCTGCATGTTGGCTCTGGGCTCTGTGAAGACCATCATCACAGAGAACGTGAAGAACCACCGCATCCAGTTTGACATGCACGGATTCCTGGCAGGTGTCATCCTGGCCGACCTCAACCTGGCTGGTGAGCTTCGTGCTCGTTCCGCACACGTGTTGTTGCGAGGAAACTGACTCCTCACCACCGTCTCTCTGTCTCACTCCTGCCTTTTGCTGCGTGTTCCTCCGACCAGCAGCGTCTCCTTTCCTCCTCGGCCGAGCTCTGTGGGCAGCCAGCCGCTTCACGGCAGCCATGACGCCTGAGCTGATCCAGCAGTTCCTCCAGGCAACTGTCAGCGGCCTCCACGTTACTCAGCCGCCCTCTGTGCGCATCTCTGCGGTCAGGGCCATCTGGGGGTGAGCCACTGCTCCTCTACAAACAGCTCTGGTGTGTGTTCATTCTGACGTGACCCTGGGTTTACATTAACCGAGAGGTCCATGTGCAGGTACTGCGACCAGCTGAAGCTGTCTGAGAGCACCCACGTCCTTCAGCCATTCCTCCCCAGCATCCTCGAGGGACTGGTCCAGCTGGCTGCCCAGTTCAGCTCGGAGGTGCTCACCCTGGTCATGGAGACCTTGTGCATTGTCTGCACCGTTGACCCCACCTTCACCACCAATGCCGAGAACAAGATCTGCCCCCTCACCATCGCCATTTTCCTTAAATATAACAACGGTACACATCAGCCACTACTGTTTTTTCCCCCCCTTTCTCTCTTTCTCTCATGTTTTGATTTACTTGCCTGCTTCCTCTCCTCAGACCCTGTGGTGGCCTCCCTCGCTCAGGACATCTTCAAGGAGCTGGCCCAGATTGAAGGCTGCCAGGGTCCCATGCAAATGCGTCTCATTCCAACCCTGGTTAGCATTATGCAGGCTCCCCCAGACAAGATCCCCTCGGGACTCTGCGCTGTAAGTGGCCAGTAGGAAGTTCTGCAAACATCAGTACACACGTTGGGGTTTTTTTGAAGGACAGTGCCTGTTAGATGTTAGTAGTTTCCAGAAAAAGTCATTGTTACCTTGTATGTATGAATGTGTGTGAGATTCATAACTCATGTGCCTGTCTTTTCCCCCAGACATCGGTAGACATCCTAACAACAGTGGTCCGGAACACCAAGCCGCCGCTGTCGGAGCTGCTGGTGTGTCAGGCGTTTCCAGTGGTGGCCCAGTGTACCTTACGCACAGACGACAACACCATCATGCAGGTAAATGTTTTACCTTGTGAAAAACCTCGACAGAAGCTTCATTTTTTTAATGTTAACTCCTTATCCCTCTTCTCTCCAGAACGGTGGTGAATGTCTGCGCGCGTATGTTTCAGTCGCTCTGGAGCAGATCGCCCAGTGGAGGGACGAGCAGGGGAACAACGGGCTCTGGTACGTGATGCAGGTGGTCAACCAGCTCCTGGATCCCCGGACGTCAGAGTTCACGGCTGCCTTCGTGGGTAGGCTAGTCTCAACTCTGATTTCTCGGGCGGGAACTGAGCTTGGAGAACAGCTGGACCAGATCCTGCGAGCCATTTTGAGCAAGATGCAGCAGGCTGAGACGCTCAGTGTCATGCAGGTAAAGCAGCAAAGCCGAGGTCCTCATTTTTTTGTCCGGCTGATGCAGTTAAGACCCTGGCCTCACTCGTCTGTCCGTCTTTCCCGTGTGTAGTCGCTGATCATGGTGTTTGCCCACCTGGTTCACTCCCAGCTGGAGCCTCTCCTGGAGTTCCTGTGCAGCCTTCCTGGGCCGACGGGAAAACCTGCTCTGGAGTTTGTCATGACGGAGTGGATGAGCAGACAGCACCTCTTTTATGGACAGTACGAGGGGAAAGTCAGGTCAGATGGCGTAATGGTTTATGTTTTAGGACTATAATGTGTAGGTTTTCGACTGTTGTTTTTTACCCATATCGCGCTCTCTGTCCCACAGCACGGTGGCCCTCTGTAAGCTGCTGCAGCACAGCCTCAACACAGACGATAAACGTCTCCAAGACATCGTTGTGAAAGGAGAAGAAATATACAGCCCTGAAGACGGCATCCGCACACGCTCTAAATCCGTCAAGAGTAAGCCACCACAACGCCCTCAGCTGAATCTGTGCTTTCATTTGCATAAACTCCCAATACTTGACCACAGCGATAGCAGGGAGGGTCCACAGAGCCGTGCTAACGTTGAACGGCTTGTGTTTCTTCACAGACCCTGAAAGATGGACCAATATTCCTCTGCTAGTAAAGATTTTTAAATTAATCATCAATGAGCTGTCAACAGTGGTGGAGGCAAACGCCAGCCGAGCCAACGCAGCTGACTGGAGCCAAGGTAAACACCAGCGTCTCTAGTTGAGTCTTGTTTTCAAGGGTTACCGTTACCGTAAACCTAATACTGGCAGTTTAACTGTTGGGCCGCTGAAATACACGGTTGATGTTTCTGATCAATAAGGCTGACAGTGTCTGCTGATAAGCAGCAGAGGGAGCCAAACGTTCTATGAGCAGAATTCTGCTGCAGTACCTTTCTTTACTTTTACGTGTAGACGACCAGGAAAACATCGTAATTATCAGTACTGCATCTCAGATTCTAGTGGAATGTGGGAAGACAATGATGCAGAAGATGGTGACGAGGATGAAGATGAGGAGGAGGAAGGACTTGCAGGACAGCTGCTTTCTGATCTAATTGCATCCAGTAAATATGGTACCACCAACTCTTCTTGTATTTCACCTTTCGTATTTCCAGCATTTGTCAGATAGCACACACATTCATTCATGTTGGGTTTTTTTGTGTCACAGATGATGATTTCTATGAGGATGATGAGGAAGATGATCCGGATGCATTAAAAGACCCGATCTATCAGATAGACCTGCAGGTACATTCACTCTGGTTATTGTTTGTACTCCCACTTTGATAACCTGGTCAAGTGTAAAACCAAGGTTAGAGATATGTGGCTTAGAATGGTTACATTTAGCCTACAGAAAGCTAAATTAAAGGGGAAAATGAATATGAAAGCACTTCAATGCTGCTGCAGGCTGTCTCTGTTCAACCTTGACCTCGTGATCTCAGCATCAAATGTGAAGATGCTTCAGGGTGAACTGAGGGTTGGATTCATCTGCAAGAAAGAGACACACAATGATTAAACAAAACAGATTGCGTGACTTGTTCCACCCAAAAAAAAACCCCCACCCCAAATATTAGATGATCTTTTTAGGATTTGGTAACTAAAAAACTAGAGACTGAGAAAAAGCAGAGTATTTACTCCAGATTTGCGGCGTGTAGGAGACCACAACGTATCAGCTGTTGTACATGTGAACTCCTCAACGTTCCCTTTCCACAGTGTTTATTTATGTTTGTCAGCTGGGCCGCGGTTCTAAGAATATCTCAAGGCTTGAGTTTCGCTGCCGTCACTCAGAGCGCAGTGAAGCATCATGTTGTGACCTCAGTCACTCGTTTGGTAGGAACCTAAATGACCTCAAGCCTGGAGCCACATACTTTAAACTCCACGGCCGTGGTGAGCAGCTGCACGCTGCCGCGCAGATTTCCGGGTGGCTGAACACCACCGCCAATCACCAGGAACGTTTCCGACCGCGTGGACACACCTGATGGTGGCTGGAGTCGTTTTCAAGTTTGTCTTCTTGGTTTTTCCAGGCCTACCTGACTGACTTCCTGACGCAGTTCGCCCAGCAGCCGTGTTACAGCATGTTTTCAGGCCACCTCAACAACAACGAGAGACAAACTCTACAGTCCATAGGCCTCTAGCCCCGCCACAGGCCGCTCAGACACACCAGACATGCTCTCCTTCGTCGACCCGTCACTTCCACTCGTGATGCTTTTGCATTAATGATGAAGAAAAGAGACAAAAAGTAGGGATGACGGGCATGGCAGAGGAAAGAAACTGGACTGGAAGATAATGACATGCACTTACCTGTAATCCCATTTCTGTATTCTGATGGGATGGCGGACGTGAAGGGAGAGAGAGAGACTGCTCTGAAAAAGGTCAAAGCACTCACCGTTTTAGATAACCTCCAGAATGGACAAGAGGCTCTGGAGCAGTGCAGGAAAATCACAAAATATGAAAAGACTGCTTTGTCTGTATGAAATGTTTTTGTGCTCCTGTGTGAAGTACATCATCGAGAAAAAAAAAAAGAACGCTTTCGAGAGACTTTATGACATGGTTCAAAATTTAAAAAAAGAAAAAAAAAAGATTCACTCTGACCTCTGGAGAGGAATCTTCTGCCTTGTATTTCCAGAGGCAGACTGGGCTTTGACTGAAAAGTAAGACGCACCTCATGTCGCGGGGGGGGGCCAGTGGGTGTTGTTGGGTTACACGATGGTGTTCACACTCTGGCCATTTCTTTCTACCCTGGTGGGGTAGGAGCATTTTTAAATAAAAAATAAAACGGAAAACATTTTTCACATGTCTAAAATTTCATTTGGAAATTCTCGTTTTTATTTAGAATGTAGAATATTTGTAGTTTCATTGTTGGTAAACGCAGCGCTTCCGAGGTTTGAATCTCCGACGTTTAGGGGAGCACTTGAAGGCATCGCTGTGTCGTTCCGCGCAGACGGCGTCACGCTCGCGACGCTTCGCTTCGACGCTGAAACTCGGGAATCTTCGTTGCGAGCCGCGGCCTGCGCTTGTTTTCCGTCCTGGACGATGTGCCGCAGGGACCGTTAACCTGCCCGTCTTCTGTTCATCGATGTTCATGGAAACGCTGCGTTTCTGAGATCTCCCCGCCGTGGATCGCACAGGGATGAAGATGACCTCTCCAACCGGGAGCGCGTCTTTCGTGGGGCTGGCCTCGGCGCTCTTCTTCCTCTTCTTCTTCACTTGTCACGGTAGGATTACGGCTCAGGCCGCCAGCTCGGGGACCAATATGGACAAATAGCATGTTTTTTTTGGAGATAATGGTCGTTTTTTCCTCCCATTTTCAGCCCGGCTGCAGGAAACTCTGTGACGGTTACGAACGTTTGATTGCTGAATGTTGGCCCCCGAGTTTCAAACATCCAACCCGTATTTAGCGTCTGATTTAGCGGCTGCTGTGCAGCTTTCTGCACCCAAGCTTCAGTCTCACCCATTTAGGCGTTTGTCCCTCGTTTAAATGGTCATTTCTGAGCCGCAGTTGCTTTTTAACATCAGCTGCATTTGTCGAAATGATGTTGGTGTTTATAAAAAACTAATTATTAATGTGTTTACATGTTCAAAAATGTTAATATGATATAAAAATGATGGCTTACCTTTAATCTAGAAGCATGTTTGATGCGATGTGGTGTGAATATGTTGCAAAATGTGTCTAATTCTAATAAAAGAATTTGATAGGGGCTCCTTCAGCAGTCAGTGTGGGAACAATGATCCTCTTTGTCAGCACCCAAAGGTCATCCCAATTTAGTTTCCAAATCAATCTCTACATTGATTCTAGAACACTAATGGACAGTTCTCAGCAGGACAATTGAAATGTCTAATTTTGTAGTTTTGTTAGGACGTTTTATTATAAATGTGGAAGGTTTGGAGTAAATTATCCTTTAAAATAAGATGGGCTGAATAGCCATTGCATGTGTTAGAAAAGCGCTTTGTCTTTTCTGAATTGTGTTTGTTTTGCAGTCGGTGCAAATGAGGACTGCCTCTGGTACGTGGACAAGAACGGCACCTGGCACAACGGCTTCGACTGCCCTCTCATCACCTTCTGCTGCGGGAACTGCCACCGGCGCTACTGCTGCCTGGACGCCTTCAAGATGATCACGGAGAGGGAGCAGAAGCGCTGCATGCTCTTCCAGTTCAGGTGGGCTCCTCCAGGCTTGGTGTTGGGATTTTCACAGCCTTGAGCACACAGGTACCTTTACCTCCCTGGCGGTGGGGTTTTGCCATCACGGTCTGTTCGATGACCATCCGGAGCGGCGGGAAAGGGTGCCGGCGCCATCCTGTGTCGTGAATATGTGGTTCGAAAACACATGTAGTAAAGGGTGCTTCTTCTCCACGCCCCCAACAGCCCAACCACCATAGCGGGCATCGCCTCCTCCATCCTCCTGTTTGTGGCCATCATCGCCACCATGGTGTGCTGCTTCATGTGCTCCTGCTGTTACCTCTACCAGAGGAGACAGCAGAGGGGGAGGACACCGTTTGACGGTGAGGGGCCGTCCGCTAGCGCGCAGCCACGAGAAGCTGGTTCTGTCCTCACAGCTGAGCGTCTCTGCGTCCCACAGCCCAGCAGATCCCCATGGCCAGCTACCCAGTGCAGCCCATGTACGACGCCTATGGGAAACCACTGGGACATCCCGAGAATCCGCACGCAGGCTATCCCATGGCGCCGCAGTACTCCGGCATGCCCCCGCAATACGCAGTGATGCAGCCCGCTCCCTATCCACCACAGATGGTGGATCCTGCATATGGCCAGGGTAATGTGTGATCAGCAGTATCAGGAATGTTTTTTTTCCCCCTTTTAAACATATTTTAGACGGTTTTCGGCGTCACCAAGTAAAACTTTGCTTTAATTATAGTTTGGGATCATGATTGTCTAAACGAGAGATTTCTGTCGTCTTTTTTTCCAGCCCCTCCACCTTACTCCCCTCCGCAGTATCCTGGTCACTGACGGGTTCCTCCATGTGCGCACGCAAACATACACACTCATACACGCTTAAACAACTCGACCAGCAGCGGTCCACCCGTGAAGAGGAGGAGGCCAGGTTGGCTTTTCCATGCGTTCGCAACATTGTCCTGCTTTTCTGGCATCTTAACACGAGTCCCCGGCTTCTGCCCCCTGACGGCTGACAGCTCCGACTCACTGACGCCGTCATGCCGTTAAAGGGCAAACCAAGAAAAAAAAAACCGCTTGAATTTATTTTAAACTGACTTAGATTAACTATGATGAAAATATAGTGTGTGAAATAAATTCTTGCCCCCCCCGGGTCATTCACACCGTTCACTGGATAGACATCTGGACGTGTCTGGAATGTTCGACGGAATGTTCGACGGGATGTTCTCCTGTCACGTGGGTCGTGTTTGGAGTGAGAAGGAAGTGTCATGAAGTGTGTATTCCTCCAGGAGGCCTGGTTGAGTTTCTGGCCACCCACCGTTGGCCCCGTTCAGACGTCAGCCTCGTATCTTTATGTCGTTTCTGAATTTGTGGTCGTTTTTTTTGCCTGAGCTGCTGTAATCTGGTATCTCCACATCTTCATTTCCAGTTTTAGTCTTTCATTGGTGTCGCTGTAGTTAGTGTTACAGTGATCTTTGTGTTTGGTGTCGGCTTCTTTTAGTAACATATCGATTCAGGGGAGCTTCAGATTTTGCTGCTTGAGTTACACAATAATGTCCCGCCTTAATGTAACAACCACAGTAGAAGAGATTCATTATTCAAGTGCGTTCTTTGGCTGGATTTGTTGTGACGTTATCAGATTATTTCAACTCTATTGGTGTAACCTAATGATGGCGTTTAGTTCTTTTCCATATTTATTATTGTCAAACCTTTTCACTGTGAACGGCTTCTCACCCTCTAAACAAGCTACAGAGCCAAAAACCTTCTGTTGAAACCTCTTGTTGCACTACTGGAAACTAATTTAGCTCGTTTCTGAAATGTGGCAGTGTGACAGCGGCTCGTCGTCTCCCATCTCTCCTGTTCTTTTAGTGAGATT
Organism: Tetraodon nigroviridis; assembly: GCA_000180735.1. Taxonomy (NCBI): domain Eukaryota; kingdom Metazoa; phylum Chordata; class Actinopteri; order Tetraodontiformes; family Tetraodontidae; genus Tetraodon; species Tetraodon nigroviridis. The sequence goes on along the minus strand of CAAE01014479.1, from coordinate 255,272 downwards.
TCCTTTGTGCTTAACATCTGGAGCATGCCTTGTACAGCTAACTCTCTCACAAACCGATGATGTGTGGATCGTCCAGGGGCCCAACCAGTCCTCTGTTTTACAAAGTCTGTGGGAAACCTGGGTTAAAAGGTCACCGAGGACGCTAAAGTTTGTAGCTTGAACGTTGGAAAGCACACAGCCAACATGGACGTGTCTTGGAAAGATGCTTCATGACGTAGCTCGTTCGTTCCCAGATCTTGTTTTTGTGCTTCGGAACTGATTCCGGTGTGTAACGGAAAGAAAAAAAAGTTTACAGAAATAACCTGTCTCGATGACTTTTTGTCTGTACTCATATGGATGGTATGACAGTATAAATTAAAGTGAGGAGATGTTATTTCTATTCATGAAACAATAAAATGTACATTCGGAATGTGGATGTGGGGTCTTGTTTCCACTAGAGGGCAACACTCGCCTTGAAGACGAGCTTTGGTCTTGCACTCAGACATTAATCATCTTGTGATATTAATCCTCTAACTACATATTTTATGTCATATTGCTGCAGACTACTATGCACCTCAACTAGTTATGAATGCAAAACTGTCTAAAGCATAAGAACTGCCCCAACCGCCATATTCACACATGTATGCCATCACGCCAGGAGCACTTGCACGCAGAAGCACAAAAAGCAGATTTCCTCACTACATATCAATATCAAAGCCGCGTCTGAACAACAAAACTAGGAACAGATTCTAATATAAACACAAATTGTGCAATAGGAAGCCTCTGTGACTGCGCTGACATTTGAGTAAACCTCAGCCCTTCCCATTACCTTTAAAGGAGTGTGTACCCTGAACTAAATATGGCCATGCACTTTCAGAGGATTTCCAAGAATGTCCCAGCCTCGCCGTCCTCTGTGATGATGTGAGCTTGTTGCAGTTCATCATTGGTACCCCTCTCTGCAGGACTGTCCAGTCCACCCTCTTTGTAGCAGGTTCGAGGCCTCTGGGTAAAAGGGAAACAACGGGACAGCGGCGTGGGCCTATGGGAATACTCACACTCACGCTATAGACGTATTTCGAGGAGAAAAAAGAGGGATTTACTGTCATCTCTAAAGAAAGTCCTGAATCTTCCGATCCCGCCTTTTTTTTTTTTTTGGTGACCATGTCCAGGAGAAAGGTAAAGGGCCTGACTCGTACGGGTCGCCAGGTCAGCGAGGACCCGGACCTGGACAACCTGCTGTCCACCCTGTCCCCCGAAGAGATGGAGGAGCTGGAAAAGGACATGATGAAAGTGCCCGACCTCAACCCAGAGGATGGAAAGGTCATCGTCCAGGGCGACAACATGAGCAACAACCTGGGGGACGCCAAAGTGAGGAGCGATCGGAAGGGGAGGCTCAGCAAGAGGGAGCAGTCGTTTGAGGTTTGTGAATTCTTTTATGGATTTGACTTCAGGAAAATCCATGTGTTTAGCTGCATGTTAAGGTTTTAGGGTCCACTGTCACACGGGCAAATCAAACAAACGGCACTTTTCACTGATGGACAACCGCGTTATGCAACATGCGCTGTTCCTGAGGTCGTTCGAGGGTTGTCTTCATGCGCCTGGTGCATCATGAGTGTTGGCCCCTGTGCCAGGAAAAACATGGTTTCCCCCCCTCTGAGGTTTGCCTACATTCATTTCACATTCCCGACCATCTTCTCCCTCCCAAACGGTCCCAGAAACACGAAAGCTGTACTTGAGTTCCTGCGGCATGGCGTGATAAATCGCTAAGTCCTCCTGGGTTGAGCGTCAGGCGGCCAGGTTTTGTGTTTAAACCAGAGGCACTTCAGTTGATGGAACGGCCGCCCTGCGGAGCTTCTTAATCCCGTCCTGATGGAATTCTTTGCTTGATTGCTCCGACGCTCACTGCCTTTTAAGGATACATCTGCCAGGGCCACGGCCTCACACAGCAAACCAGATGGGGAGGAACAAATCAAACACTCTGCAAGCTTGCTCGCTGCAAATGTATCTACTATTGAAAAAAAAAAAACAAAAAAAAACGTCCTTGTCCCCTTGCTGACTGTAAACACACGCGCTATGTTTGGGTTAGGGAGTGTGTGTCTGTGTGAGTGCGTCTGATACGTGTTTTAAGCACAGCTGTTACACGCCCTAGGACAAAGCGGCGGGTTGTTTGTTCTGGCCGCTGGGCTGCATTTGTTTCCTGACTAAATGCTGATGTCATTCCCACAACAAACTCCACATATTCATCCCCCTGCAGGGCGAGCCGAAGAAGGAGAGTCGGAAACAGGAATACCTGAGGAGGATGGGCCTGAGCCAGGACCAGGAGGGGGACGATGACGCCAAAGGAGGCCTGCGACCACAAGGCAGCCTCTCCGCTGAAAGAGTTTCCAAGCTGGACGACAGGAGCGGCAAAAGAGCGGAGAACTTCCGAGAGGAACGGAGTCGGCTGTCAGGTAGATTCAGCGCCCAGAAGAGCAAAGAGGACGTGAAGGATGAGACCAAAGAGAAAGAGCAGCCTGAGGAAGGTAAGGGAAGAGACAGGAGGGACAACAGAGAGAGTTCAAGCAGCAAAACCAGGGACATGATTTCAAAGCTGCAGGACAAAAAGGACGACGTCCGAGAGAAGGACAGGAGCGAGGACTTCAAGAGGAAGGACGACAGCAAAACCAAGGACATTATCTCAAAGCTGCAGGGGAGGAATGAGAAGGATCCAGCCAGGGAGAAGGAGAGAAAGTCGGAGAATTTCCGGACGCAGGGGTTGGTCTCTAGAATGTTGGAGAAGAGCAAAGTGCAAGAGAGCCAGGCTCCAGAAGAGAGGAAGCCCACAGCAGAGGAGAAAAGTAATAAAGCTCAGCGACAACCGTCAGAAAGAGGAGAGGGCCAGGAGAAAAAGGTGGAAAAGAGGAGCGAAACGGAGAAGCTGACGAACCGCAGCGGCAGCGTGAAGAAGAGGGAGAAGACGCTTAACGCCGAGAAAACAGATGATGGGACGAGTAAAGGAAGAGTGATAAGGGATGAGAAATCTGAGAAAGTTGGCAACTGCGTGGCTACAACCACCCCAAACAGCAAGGCCAAAGTGGAGGAGGAGGAGGAGGACGAAGACTCCAGCATGTTTGACGAGCTGATGGAGCAGGTCCAGAACAACGACCCCTCCCTCTCGGAGCTCAACGTCAACAACTCCGAGGTCATCAAGACTAAGACGCTGATCGAGTTCGCTCAGGCGCTGCACGACAACAGCCACGTGAAAACGTTTGCGCTGGCCAACTGTCGCGCGGACGACCACGTGGCCTACGCCATCGCCAACATGCTGCGCAACAACAAAACCATCACCAGCATCAACCTGGACTCCAATCACCTCACGGGCAAAGGCATCCTCTCCCTCATCCAGGCGCTCCTCCGCAACTCCACCCTGACCGAGCTTCGCTTTCAAAACCAGCGGCACATCTGTGGCGGGAAGACCGAGATGGAGATGGCCAAGATCCTGAAGGAAAACACCACCCTGCTCAAGCTGGGGTACCACTTTGAGTTAGCCGGGCCGAGGATGACCACCACCAACATCCTCAGCCGCAACATGGACAGGCAGAGGCAGAAGCGCCTGCAGGAGCAGAAGCAGGCTCAGGCTAACGGCGAGAAGAAAGTAACCCTGGAGGTGCCCAAGACCAGCGGTGGAGGTTCCTGGAGGGGCTCTCCGAAAGCCTCGCCCAAAGCTTCACCCGCACCTTCACCGATACCTTCGCCCAAGATGACGCCGAAGAGGGGGGCTGCAGGTCCCGCACCCCCGCCACCTCCGCCACCTCCCGGAGGCGGGCCTCCACCCCCGCCGCCCCCACCCATGGATGTAGACGCCCTGAGGAACTCCCTGACGCCGGTGTCGCAGAGGAAGCTGAACGGAAAAGGCCCCGGCGACAGCAAGAACTCAAGGGACCAACTGCTCGCCTCCATCAGGGGGAGCGATGTGAAACAGCTCAAGAAGGTACGTCAAGAAGGGCCCAGACACACACACACACACACACACAAATGACAACATGCCTGTCCCTGCAGGTGCCCGTGCCAAAGTGGCTGCAGTAACACTTTTGTTGGAATATGATGCCAACCGAAGGGGACGAGGGAGAACAGACATCTCACAGCAGCTTTTCCAGACCAACTCGACATTCCTCCAGGATGCAGCCGCAGGACTGTGCTGTGGGACACGGGGAGTTCCCGTCGGCCGGACGCCCCGGCCTTCGCCATGAGTTCTTCCCTCACACACTGGACCAAAAGGACGTTTGGAGATTGGGTGACGCGGGGCTCTGTCAGCCAGCCGAGGACTCATGAGTTTAACCATTGTTTGGCTTCAGTTCATAATGACGCTTTGCTGGTTATTTGCACTAGATCATATGAAGTGGATCATATAACATATTGGCGTGCGTATGCCTCTGAATGTGACCGCCGAGAGCGTGTGATCAGCTTTGTAACAGCTGTATTTTTTTGTTTTTTGCTAAATTTGAATATACAAAGCTTTACCGGTAATGACGTGGACAAACATTTGACCAGTTATTTATTTGTTAATGGGAATCCACGTTATTCTTATACGTGTTAAATCTGCTCGAACTGGGAACTCAGAGATGGCTGAAATATCAGGGAACTGACAAACCAGCGGCCTAAAAATCTGAATAAAATAAGAGAGAATAAAAGAGTTGAAGCTTGTGGTCTCGAAAATGCCGAATCTCAAAGCATCTCAGGCAGGATTTAATGGATTAGGATGCAGCCTTGTGGAATCCTGGTGCATGACAGACGAGGCTGATCATGGAAATAATTACAGAGTGTGTTTTTATCAGGAACACAACAGCCTGCCCCATTTGATATTAAACAGAACCATTCTAGCCTGTGTGTGTTTGCATTACATCACCGCGTTAACCTTTGGACAACCAGGCACCCAACGGTTCAGGCCACCCATTAAAAAGAATGTCGCTTCCAATCAAATGTTAAAACGTGAGCGGCACTCATGTATGTTCTGTGTGTAATTTGAAATTCTGTCATAACTCACACACCTGCCTTTTTTACAGAGCCTGTATGCCCTCAGTTAAACATCCTGGTATGTTTGCAATGACAAGCCACACGTGTAACGTTAAGCCCGGCTGATATCATTAAAAGAATATGTGGTACATGTTAAATGAAATAAAACTAGTTTCTGCAGTACTTTTCTTTTTGATATCTTAGGTATGTTTGTATTCACACCTGAAAGTGTCAGTTACTTCAGTTTTTACAGTTTCAATTAAAAAAAATGCGTAAAACACATACAAAATCTGGCTGTTGAATACAAAAAAGTGAAGCAAGACACACATCTACAGATGCTCCATCAGCCTAAAATGACGAGATTCAAAAAACTTTGACTTCTAATGCAGCTTTTCTGCTTTATGTCCTCCTGCAGAGGTCAACCTTTCGAGCATCAACATCACTTTACATGTTTAAAGCTTCAGAAAACACAGCGAGGGCTGTGCACTATCACATCACCATCAGTGTTTTAGAAGGAACATTGCAGCAGCAGGAGGCCGGTTTACATCTCCGTTCGCCTGCATCCAACGAATGCCTATATTTGGGCATTCTCAATGGAAGCGTTCTTGGCGGTTCATTCCTTCTGCTCTCCTAATAACAGGCTGCAGGCCAGATGTCTGTCTCTGGGCTGGTGCTGCTCCCCTGACCGACAGAACTGATCTCATTCGGAAAAAAGGGTTAGAGAATTAAAAAAAAGATGGAAATATTGGGAGATTTATTACTCACACTAGCTAATGGAAATGGAATGCTCTTATGTTGTTATGTCAACAACCCTTCTTGTTTTTATTACTCAGAATTTCAAACCAAACACACCAAAACCCCCCAACATTTAAAACACTATTAGAAAATGTAGTCAGTTTTGTGTATGAACATATTAAATATATCACTATAAGTAGCTAATAGTAATTTATTTCACAAATACACGGATCTCTGAGGTCCCCAAAGTTTTTTTTTTTTTTTTTAAACATGCATTTTTCATTTCGCTTTGTGGATCAGTGAAAATCCATCCTACATTTTAGTGTTCTTGTTTGATGAGCTGATGGAGCCTAAAGAATGTTTGTCCCAATTCCGGCCAGCCTTTCTTTTTTACTTGCACACAGCCAGTATATTTGCTGCATGTATTTAATCATTTTACCGAGCCAACAACAGGCATCACAAGCTCCCTGGATGTCCAACTGCATTTTTTCAGCGCCATGCAACAACAACCAATAGGGGCAGCAGTGCGCCAGTTGTGCTTCGAGGCGACTCAAAGTACTCAAAAAATAAAAGAAGAAGTGGGGGCCGTCAAAAACAAAATGGAGGAATATGCCAGGGAGCCATGGTGAGTATTGCTAAAATAAATATATTTTTATACATTATTTTTATAAGTCACGTCGCTGATCATTTGTGTAGTAATAGCCACAATAAATATATGTAAATATCTGTACGAATATTTTGGTGACACACGCAGAACTCTCTGAAATGCGGCTCAGATGTTAACTTCTCGTAGGATTGTGTCGGCTAAAGTAGCATCGCCCGTGGTAGCTAAGTCACGTTGTTGGTGACCTTGTTGGTATATTTGCCCCTGTAACATTTCAACCACCCACCAACACCAGTCAGCAAGTATGACAAGGTAGTTAAATGCCCCTCTGTTTATGCTAATGGTTTGGGGAATTTTACAGTTGGCCAGGTGAACAATTTTAGAGGGTGTTTGCTTTAGCACATCTGTGAGAACGGTTAGCCACTTGGGTGCTAACGCGATCAGACGGAGTTGCCTTGAGGTTGCACAACTACTGACGTACTATTAACTAGTGATTGTGTGGTTAAAGAGTAAACAAATGACGAATCTGTTAGTCATTACGTCATTAGTGTTAATACCCATGTTTAATGAAGCCCGGATACTTCAGTGTTATGTATTTATTATAAAGATTCCTTGATATAAATTTAAATAAAATCACCCTTGTCATTACTCATCAGTCTTTTGCTAACTATTATATATTATCTTTATTCTTACGTCAGTAACCAAAGTGTTTTTGTGTCTTGGATCATGATGTGTCTCCAGTTTGTATTTAAAGGACCAAAGTTGGACATTGGTTTTAGAATAGATTCCTCCTTACTGTGCTGTTTTCCCACCGTTTTCCTTAACTCTGTGATATGAATTTCAGCCCGTGGAGGATTGTGGACGACTGTGGGGGAGCCTTTACCATGGGAGCAATCGGAGGAGGAATATTTCAATCTGTGAAAGGTTTCCGAAACGCACCCTCGGTGAGTTGGCCTGGTTCTATTACTTCCCAAGGATCAGAAACGATGGGACTGGGAATGAAGTAGGATGAGAGATTTGGCCCTGATGTGTGTTTGCTGTTTTGTTCCCGTCTAGGGGATGAGCCACAGAATGAAGGGAAGCATGACCGCCATAAAGACCAGAGCCCCACAGCTTGGAGGTGTGAACAAATACTGCATGTTGTCTGTCTGAAATTACAGGTTAACAAGAGCTGCTGCAGCCGTACACTTCACACTCTCTCTTGCGTTGCAGGCAGTTTTGCAGTCTGGGGAGGCCTCTTTTCCATGATTGACTGCGGTTTAGTGAAAGTACGAGGGAAGGAAGATCCCTGGAACTCCATAACTAGTGGGGCCATGACGGGAGCCATTCTTGCTGCGAGAAGTGAGTGAACCAGCTGCTTTTCCGACTGTTCAAACATGGCTCCCGCCAAAGGCAGCTGGTGATGTTGAACGGAGGGTTAATTATTACACCAAGTCAGGAGATGAGCGCAGCGATAAATGGGTATTAGCATGGCTTGCGTGGATTGTGGTGCCAGAACTCTGACAACTTCTAAAGATTTAGAGATGATTTACCGCATCAGGTGGCTGGAGAACATTTGTTTTGGCTGTTCGGTTGCAGACGGACCCGTAGCCATGGTGGGCTCTGCAGCCATGGGGGGCATTCTCCTGGCGTTGATAGAGGGTGCCGGTATCCTGCTGACCAGGTTCGCTTCTTCACAGTTCCCGACTGGTGAGTAACATCTGGAACCGCTGAGCGAAGGTTCAGAAAACAGCTTAATGATTTCAGACCTTTTGATACATTTGTGTGTGTGTGTGTGTGTGTGTCCGTGTGTGTAAGTGCGTCCTAAGCACCCCCGTTTCCAGAGGAGCCCGCCCCTGCCGGCATGCCCTCGCCCTCCTTCGGTGACTACAGACAGTATCAGTGAGGACTGGTCTCTGGCTTCTGTTGGGGTTCTTTTTTTTTTTTGGATTCCTTGCTGATGTTTAAAAAAGAAGAAGCAGATGCAGAGTACCACACGTTATCATCCGCTGCCTCTACCTTTAATGAACTCTGTCTGATGGCAAGAACATCTTCACTCCCCTCCTTCCGTAAATACACCGATCCACCAGGTGCTCCGGTCTCCTCCCAGTCCCAGTCACATGCCTTGGCTTCGTCCCATTTTTGTGTTCGGGGGCTTCGGAGCATCTTCGGAGCTCTTTGACTGGTGTTGGATTTAGCAAAAACACGTCACAGACGGAATCTCAGTCGAATATGTAAGTGTGGTTGTGCGTACACGCGTCGCTCCACTTGCATCCGATCGTATTGTCGTTGGTTTGCCTTAAGCCTCCGCTTGGGCTGGCCACACACGCGTGGATGGTTGGGATCGCTCCCCAGTTACGAAAGCAAACACCTCAGATACAGCGCTGTTGCCTGGACGTCAGCTTTGTATTTTAAGGGATTTATTTATTTTAGATTGTAGAGAGTCCTGTTTTATGTGACTGTGCTTTTACATTCAACACGATGGTGTGCAGACGTTTGTGACCAAGGGTGGAGGAAGCAGAACAAAAAGAATTCAGAAACGAGCGCAAGCAGGGGATTGCTGTATACTGTCTGTATAACAGATTGTACTATGCTACAATAAAAGATTTAATTGTACTGGCTGAAGCAATTTTTTTTAGGCTTTTCTGATTTTTTTGGGCCATTGTCTTGTGCAATAACGCGTTTTCTCCATTAGAGGGCGGTGCCCGCAAACCTTTTGATTGACGCTTGTTGCAAATAAGTATGTTTGTTAATGTAACATAAGGAAGCACTTTTCCTATACATTCCTGCACGGCTCTGTCACACACTCATTATCTCCTTGACTCTCATTACTATGACTGACTTGGCCTGTTTTGTCACCCTTTTAAAACATGATCGGGGAAACGGCCTGTTTAGATCCAGATTTCATGAAAACTAATACAAGGCTTTAAATGTGATTAAGAAAAGAAAAGAAACTCCAGATTTTCCTCGACTCTTAAAATGGCACTTGCATTAAATGCATTTAAATTCTTTTTTTTTTTTTTTTTGTCTGATATTACAAGTAATAAACACACATTTGTGCTCGCCGCGCATCCCGTTCTTGCGCAGGGATGGCGGACGAGGAGCCGGTGCGTGTCATGCCCTTTTAAGAAAAAAACGAGAAACAGCGGTGACGTCTGCTGCACACACACACACACACACACACGCACACGCACACGCAGGCCGGAGGCAAACTGACACTTGCGGAGCGGCGACAGACAGCGAGCGAGCAACGGTGAGTGGAAACGCAAAACTTTAGCGCACGCCAAAAGCGCACAAATCTTTCCAGAGTTTTCTTTTACGAGCGCGTCGCTTCGTCACGTTTGCGGGTGTCGATCACAGGCGGCTGCTTTTCCGCGGCGTGTCCCACGTACGTGGGAGAAATGAAAAGAATTTACCGCAAGTCCAAGTCGGGAGTGAGCACTCCCATTTTAGTCAAGGCCGGGCGGAAGGGCAGGTAACGTTAGCAAGCGCTGGTGCCTCCCGCTAGCGAAAGCACCGCGACGCATGTAGATTCGCGGGGCTTATCGGCTCCATTTGGAGTTTTAGCTGCGAAATACGATTGACTGTGGAGCATCCATGATGGCCCAGCCGTGTTTTGGTTACAGGAAATAAATGTTTCGGCCAGCTAGCTCAGCATGCTAACGGGCTCGGGCTAGCGGTGGTAAAGTGTCGGCGGCCCGACGCTGGCAGTCAAAGCTAGCTAGTTAGCGGCGTTTGCTAACTAGCTTGATAACGGTACTTAGCGCGGTTGCAGTTACGACACCGGATTGTCAGACGCTTGTCTTTTTTATCTGGATTGCGGTGAATGTAAGTGGGTGAATGATTTCAAACTGAAGCTGATTGGCAGCTAAGGTCGCAACAATTTTATTCGAAGGGTTGTTATAGCTGTTGGGTAGCCGCAGTCACAGATTGGGGGGACTTAGTGTGAGCTAAAGTGATAATCATGATCACTTGGGGCTTCTGCAAATAACAAATGACGGAGATTTACTGTGTCACAAGCCCTGGAAATTAAATGTCTTTCTCTTGTCTCTATCCATACGTTTTTTGTTCTTTAACTGCTTGCAGGTTACACGGATTTGATCTGTAGTCTCATCCTGTAACGACAACTTAACCTTCATTCTTTGTGGATCTCTGCTGCTTCTAGGTACCTTTTTCTACTAGATTTTTGCATTTGCACCAACCTTGGCAGGATTATCGGTTCAAAGGTAGTTTTCTTTACTGCCTAAAAGTCCATCTGCTGAGCACAGGTCTAGAAGAGGAGCTGGGACTGGAAGCAACTATTTTAGTAGGTAGTTACAACTTTTCCTTCCCATCAGCATGAAGACTTGTGCTCTGGAAAGAGGATGTGGGTAGAAGTCACGACCCGGGCCCTGTGGCCCTTGTCGTTGCAGATCTGATGCCAGCCACTCAGTTTCTGTGCCAGGCAGCACTTTTGGTCTGACTCACACACACACATCCAGGTTGCGAGAGACCCGAGAAGCAGAAGGGAAGTCGCTTTTTTCCGGCTTTTTGTAGATGATGCTTGCAGAGACATAGATCTGTTAGGAAACGGTGGGGAGGCATAGCTGGAAGGTGTCGGAGCTCTCACACAAAGACTGAAGCGAGAGCGGGGCGGCGGCGGCGGGGGGGCTCTGAGGCATAGAGCAGCTTGGTGGAGGTGACAGAAAGTCCTTCAGACAAACAACAAAGACTTGACCGCAACAGGATGTAGTTGCATCCAACCAGCTCGCCTGTTTGTCACAGAGATCACCCAGCGGGCAGCGAGAGCGTTTCTGTTCCCGCATGTGCGTCGACAGCGGTGGATGTGTGGCCCCCACCCTTCCCCACGCTCGCAGGTGGTGCATGTGCCGCTGACGTCGCGCCGATGCCGTCCTGAGTCAGCGGCGTTGCTGTCAGATTAGCTTGATCCTAAGCTGCGAGTCCTCCTTCTCCTCCTCCTCTTCCTCCTCCTCTTCCTCCTCCTCCTCCTCCTCCTCCTCCTCCTCCTCCTCCTCCTCTGTCTGTTCACAGATGCCTTGCTTGCTGCTTTAGTTTCCAGCCTTAGATGGATACATACTTTGGGTCCAGGCGGGGGCGAGAGCGGTGTGTGTCATGGCGAAATGTGTTTTCCGTGGTGTGCAGACCCCCCCGCCCCCCCGCCTTTATTTACTGGGGTTACTACGAGACCCAGAGTAGCTGCTGTGGTGTGTTTTGTTTTGTTGGAAATGACAGTGTGTACTTCAGGGCTGGAAAGCGAGATGTCCTTAAATGGCTTTGCGTGTGTGTGTGTGTGTGTGTGTGTGTGTGTAGTAGTAGATAGCGCGTGAGGGCTACGCATCCTTCCCAGTGCTGTCAGTCATCGTGAAGCTAATGTGTGGCTCCTAACTGGGGAGGCTGGTAGTTCTTTAACAACCACAAATGAGCTCCCGTCGCTAGAAAAACTCTCCCAGCCACTCTGGCGCTCCTCAACATCAATATAAAACTAATTAAACTGATCAAAACTGATGAAATTGCTTTGTTTGTCCAAGTTTAGCTAGCTCACAACATGGACTTTTTTCAATCTTCTCCTTTTTTTTTGACACCAGTTGATGCTGTTTGATAACTGTAGTTTTGGACCAATATTGGGATTATAAAAAGTGGTGCTTCCTTTGCAGATTCAGCAGCTTCTGAGCTCCAGAAGCCTGAAAGCAGATCTGATTAGTCGCTTTGGCCACTCTTATTTCCATTTTGTCCTTTTTTGGTTTTGCTGCGCTAAGCAACCACAATTACAAAAATAAAGGTCTTGTTTTGGTTGATTTCTTTGCAGTAGGTTTGCAGAAATGTAAAAATAAAATAAAAAAAAAGCTGTACTTGGCTTTTTTTTGTTTTACTTCCACTTTTCCAAACAGCTGGCACGCTCCGGCATTTTAATATTCCGCAGTTAGTGACCACTGTGGAAAAACCGGAAGGTTTGAGCTTTGGGCTGCAGGTTCTGAGATCGTTGGCAGTATTTGACCCCCCCTAATGAAAAGAGCCTCCTGCTTCCAGCAGATAATGAGCCAACAATCTCACCGTTCCTGACATTATCCATCTCAGCGGGGGGGTCACCTGACCTCGCGTGCCCGTGGGTCAGACCAGCGATATCCGAGTCTAAACAGCACATCATGCGCGTGACACCATGCACGCGCTCTGGGCTCGCGTACATGCGGCGCTTCACCTGGGACCAGGGGCCACTTTCTGTCTCTGCTACGGTGTGTGCCGGTGGTGGGAGGCCCTGCCTCCGTCGGCGCTGTTTCTCACTCCTCCGCCTTCCTTCCTTCCTCTGACCCCTCGCTTCCTTCAGCTGCATTCTGTCTTCCGTCAGCGCCGCGCTGGCCGTGACGCCGCTCGCAAGGTTCAAACACGGGGCCCAGCCGCACGAGGGTGTGTTTCAGATGATGTCATCAGGAGGAAATCCACCAAAAACTGTATCATCCCCCCCCCTCGAGCCCCCCCCCCCACACCCCCCTTCCACTGGGACACACTCCAGCTGGTTTGTGTTAGAGGGGTCACATACTCCTCACCTCCTCCACCCTGAAGCAGCTCCACTTATGGGTGTTCCCTCCATTGTTGTTTCCAACCTCCAAGAATGAGCGAAATCCTTCCCCTCCGCAGTCGGGGAAAACTCAGGAGCCTAAAAGCTCCTTTTCTTTGCTTGGTTTGATTGAAAGCAGCGTTGGTCTCTCATCTGTGCTCTTCCTCGGCTGTCGTTTCTTTGACTCCAGAGCAGACTGAGGCTGTCGGCTGAAGCAAACCCGCCATGCGTGAATACAAGCTAGTGGTGCTGGGATCTGGAGGTGTGGGCAAGTCGGCTCTGGTGAGTATTCTCCCCCCCACTTTGTTTTTTAATTAACAGTTTGTTTTTCTCCAGATTTCTCACTCTTCTCAATTATATTAGCCATTTTTCGTTACTTATAAAGTGAAAAAGTGTTTTCCACACTGTAAAGCAGATGTTTTTTCAAAGAGAAATCGATCAGATCCAGTTCGTTTTCAACACAAACGGTGTCTGCAAAGTCTCACACGCCCTGCTGCTGCCGGGTGCGCGCACAGGCTAGGCTACGCTAAAGCTCCGCTCTGTTTACATGGCTGCATCTTAAGATGCTGTCAGGAGAGTCTGTGCACACCTAATGTGAGCCGAGCCGAGCCGAGCCAGATCCTGCTGCTCAGACGTGCCACTAACGTCCCTGGAACGGACCAATAGGAGCCAGTTGATTTGGGTTCTATAGTTACAAGACCGAGCATTATAGATTCTATACAGACTCAGGTTGGCTTCTCTGATTGTTTAAAGTAGGCGAATCTGCTACCTTTGAGCTTGAAAACACAGATCATATGTGTGGCTAACCGGCGACTCCTGACCGGCCTCCTGACCATGGCTGGAGGCGGATAGAGCGAGAAAGGCCTCTCAGCCAGTGCAGCAGACGTTAGTTGGTGTGAAAGCGTGCCAGAAGCTGCTGGTAGGCGAGCAGGCCTGCGTCCCTGACGTCTCCGTCAGCAGAGCTCTGAGAGCAGTGCGGCAGGTGGACGGAAAGGCTCCGGCTGGCTTTGACGCCCTGCGTCCTCTCTTCCAGACAGTTCAGTTTGTACAAGGAATCTTCGTGGAAAAGTACGACCCCACAATAGAAGACTCGTACAGGAAGGTGAGTACGATGGAGGAGCTGGTGGCTTTTTTTTACCAGTGACCATCTTTGATTTTGTTGAAGAGACTAAATGGATCCAGTTACACATTCTGTCTGTGCTGTTTGCATTCTCCATCAGGACGCTGTCCCACCCAGTGACCTGAAACGAATCTTGACCTTTTTCTCTCCTTTATTCTCTCTTCCGCAGCAAGTGGAGGTGGACGGGCAGCAGTGCATGCTTGAAATACTGGACACGGCAGGCACAGTAAGTCAAGGCGGCGCCCAAACCCATCAGTGATTGGCTGGTCTCAGTGATCCAGGCTGAAAGGCTGCCTTTGGATACCATGTTTGGATTCCCAGGAATCAGCAGCACACGTCTAAACTCATATATAAACGTACATTCGGCTCAGGAAGTCTGGTTCACGTTGTGGGCTGAAGCTACATGACTGGTTAATGATTATTTAGCTATCTCGGTATGAAGTTCAGACTGTATCAACAGCTGTGGTTTATTACGAGCAGCAAACCTCGATGCGGCCGTAAAATCCTAAGCTGCACTTCTGGAGCGCGTGCTTACAGACCATACACCAAACAGTGGTCGCCATGGCTACAGGCCTGAACCCCGGGAGTAGCTCTGCTCTCGGTTGTTTCAGGTATGATCCAAAGGTTGCCGGAAGAATGCAGCCGAGGCAGTTGTGTGTGCGTTCAGCAAACGTGTTGCTGCCTGTTTTCGGTAGTAAAAGCAGCGCGCGCCCACGTTAGCCTAGCACGCCGCTCAGTAACGTGAACGCTAAAGGATAAGGCATGTGACCTTTACGGTAATTACATGCATTGGAGTGTTCAGCGGTACGGAATATGTCAGCAGAGCTCATTTCCTGTATTTTTGTTTTTTTTCCGCCGTGCAGGAGCAGTTCACAGCCATGAGGGACCTGTACATGAAAAACGGCCAAGGCTTCGCTCTGGTCTACTCCATCACAGCACAGTCCACCTTCAATGACCTCCAGGACCTGAGAGAACAGATTCTACGAGTAAAAGACACAGAGGATGTGAGTAACTGTCTGTGAGCGGGTTGCGGAGCTTCCTAAGGCTGTGAAATGCTTTCATTCATCTAGCGTAAACACCTGCTTGAGCGTCTGCTAGCGTAATGCCGATCCCTGCAGGTTGATCCTGAAAGTCAGAGGGTAAACTCTGCAGATTGAGAAGGTCTGATATGACCAAAAAAACCCCACAGTTGCAGATTTGCATTGCTTCCAGTTAATCAGATTAAACATACCTAAAAGCTTTTTTTGATGAAACACTTTAAATATTGATGATTAAACCGCTGCACATGTAGGGTGTCTGTATATTACAAATGATGGAATTATCTGCAGACACCTAATTAGATATGTATGGTGAATGGAAGATGCTTCTAATCAAGTATTGATGCCGCCGTCGCTGACCATCTGCTGCAGAGAGCGAGGACACTGCTGCTCGGGGGTGGGATTGTCATAGCTTGACATCGGTGCCGCTTCTGCAGACTCTTTATAGCAGCGAACATGTTGGCGCACCTGATCTGACCTACACGATCCTGGTGGGAAACACAGCTCCGCTCCCAGCTTGGCTGCAACAAAGCAGTTAGATATGCACCCTTTAATTCAGTCTTCTGTGTGTTCTATCATTATGTTCTGGCACCTTAATTTAAAGCCCTTTTCCATCTACCCGGTTAGTTGTGTTGCCGTTGCAGGTTTGTGCTGTGGGCAGATGGTGCGTCAGCAGTCCTTAAGATGGCCTTTTTTGGTGATCTCTGGAGGAGCGAATGTAACTGTAACCCCTCTCTGTTGCTCCTTCCTTCCACCTCACTCATGAAAAGTCCTCTCTGCACCACAGCAAAAGCTTCCTTGCACTTCTCCAGCGCCATCCTTTTCCCCCCATCTGTGCCAGGTTCTAGTCGAGCCGGTTTGGGTTTTGACAGTTTTTTTTCAGTGACTTTTGTCACCGGCTAAACGAACCCCCCCCCCACCCCCCCCACCCCAGGAATACACCATTTACTTCGCTCCAGCCTTGTCGTGGTTTTGTCTGTGGCCCCTGGAGCTCCGACTGGGGTGATTAGGCTGTCCAGAGCTGACTGTGTGAGGAAAAGCCTCAGCCCATCCTAACTGCGCTGGGCGGTGAGGTTGCGGCGCTTCGTTAGAATCTCTGCGGTTAGCCTCCTGCTAACAGCTGGATCAGATGTTCCTCACCATGCCTGAACACGGTTGAAGTTCCTCTCCTTCAAAGTAAAGCCCCCCCCC
This sequence comes from Tetraodon nigroviridis, assembly GCA_000180735.1. Lineage (NCBI taxonomy): Eukaryota > Metazoa > Chordata > Actinopteri > Tetraodontiformes > Tetraodontidae > Tetraodon > Tetraodon nigroviridis. The sequence goes on along the minus strand of CAAE01014479.1, from coordinate 239,082 downwards.
GGTCTTAATCATCCAGTGGAGCTCTTGCAGTCGCTACTTTAATGACTGTAACATCTGTTTATCTGAGGGAAATACCTTCAGCACCTGTAACAGCAAACCCTTTCTGCCGCTTAGCCGCGCGTAGCGTTTTTCTTGATTATCTAACCGACAGAAGATGCGGTATAAAACCGTTAAGGTGCATTCGGAACACGTTTCACAGTGGAAAAAATAGTTATCTGCAACAATTACACACTTTTCCAGAGCTTAAAGTAGGCTTGGCCACAGCTGTTTTCATTCCCTCTCCTTCCACGCACCATTAGCTGCGAAGCTCGCAAAACGCACAGAAGCGCTGGATGTCGCCAAGCTCACTTTAGGAAGTCTGTTAAAGACTGCGCACTAAAGACCGTTGGGCCCATAATCCACCTAGTTTAAAGCAAAAGTCAGCATGAAAGGAGCTCTTTCCCTTTAATTCATTCCACATTTCTTGCATAACCCCGGCCCCAAGACTTTTCCGGGCCGTCTCCGTCGTGACTCGTTCGCTCCCGGCTCGGCGCTCGTGACTCACCGCTCCTCTCCTCGGTCCACTCCCCCTGTTCTACGTTCTACGCTCCCCACAATCCATCCTGGAACCTGCCTGGTGGGCGGGACAGGACCTGTCTGCGTGCGAAAGGTCTCTGTGTGGGGCTGCAGGAATTTCTTGGGCCTCGCATGTTTTCCCTTCCTCACACTCCTTCCCGCTCCCATCGCCCTCCCCGGACCCGGGCCCGGACCCGGCCCGTGGTGAGGCGGGCAGGGCCACGGGGCTTCTCCCAGGACCCCTTCAGGAGAAATGTCGTCCGGTGGCGCCGTGCGAGAGGGGCTTGTTTGGATATCAAACATCAAGCGGCAACCTTTGCAGGGTTAATCTAAACATGGCAGTTTCCTGTCGTCTGCCTCTTGGCCCGGAAACGAACAGGAAAAAGGGCCGAAAAGGAGGACAGAGCCCCCGGAACATGTTCACCCTGTGTGTCTGAGAGGATTGTACCTCAGAAAGTGCGGTTCAGGTGACCCCCCCCGAGAGCTACGCTTGCAGACACCAGCGAGTTTGTGCATGCCGGGATGGCACCGTCCTGCTGACAGGTCCGCACTTTTTCCACATGACAAGCCTGGGGGGGGGGGGCAGGGACCAGGAGGAGGCAGCAACTGCAGGATTTCCCCTGCATGGGTTTATTTATTGCAAGCCTGCCACAAATAGATTTCCCCGGCCCGTTCATCACGGTCCAACTTTCCACCGGCTGACGAGCCCGGCCAGGCCGGAGCTCCAGCACGGACGTCCTGACTGCAGAGGGGTTCTATCCTCTCCCTCTCAGACACTTTTCCAGCGGTTGCCTCAGTCCAGCTCCAGTTCAGACCTAGATTCCGGCTACGCGCCGGCCGAACTGGAGCAGACGAACACCTCCCACCATCAGGCCATTCCTGGGAGCAGACGGAGCGTGGAATGGAGCAGAAACGCTGGAAAACATTCAGGAAGGAAGGCGATGTTATCCCTGCTGGGCGGGGCCACTCTCCGCTTCCTCCGGGCCAGCAGCGCTCCCCAGATAGACCAGGCAGGAAACATCAGGCAGGATGAGACTCATCCCGACACCAGCTCAGAATGTCCGATCGGTTCTTTTTTTGCCCTTCTTTGAATCTCTTTTTTTAGTGTTATGATGTCGGCTGAGTCAGGAGGCAAAAAAGGAAGTTTGGGGACGTTCTGAGAGCAGCTCCACTTCATCTTCTCTGTTGAAACCAGAGACTCTGGTGTCGACCGCCGACATTGTGGACGGCTGAACTCCTCACTTTTTCAGCCTGAACATAAGCGACTGCTGTCCTTGTCAGTCTCCTGCTGACGGATTAGCCCCATGTATGTGTTCTAACTGCGCACGTTCCTCTTTTTCCTCTCACGAGCGCTACCTCTGTTGGTTCTCCACAGGTACCGATGATCCTGGTGGGAAACAAGTGTGACCTGGAGGACGAGCGTGTGGTGGGGAAGGAGCAGGGCCAGAACCTGGCCAGACAGTGGAACCACTGTGCCTTTTTAGAGTCCTCTGCTAAGTCAAAGATCAACGTCCTCGATGTGAGTCCGCCCAGACGCCAGCCTCCTCCTCATCCGCTGGGCTCGGAGTCGAACCCCCGACCTTTCCGTGCCGGTCACGAGCCTCTGCTGAACCACCTCCTCTCTTTCCTGTCGCCTCAGATCTTCTATGACCTGGTCAGACAGATAAATAGGAAAACGCCAGTGCAAAAGAAGAGGGCAAAAAAGAAATCCAACTGTGTCCTGCTTTAAAGGCCACGCCCCTCCAGCCCCTGCAGCAGCTCTGAGCCAGGTGTGTGTGTGTGTGTCTAGTTTCATACCTGACTCCTAGGGGGCTGCTAGCTGACTTCAGAAGCCTCTTTTCAGTATTCCGCCGTCCTCTGGTGTCATCTCAGGTACTGCTGATGTCGTTTATCATTATTATTGTCTGTCAGAGGTCTGCCTGCACTCCCAAATCATTCCTTCCAGTTTTCCAGGGATCTTTTTCTGAATATTGCAGCTGAAAATATGATGGATGTCAACAACGTTTGTAATCACAAGTAACATGTTGGTTGGCAGATGTGCTGCGTTGCGTCGGCCCTCTTCTTCACAGGGACACATGGATCCCTCTCGTGGGTTTTATCCAGCTCCTAAACCAGATCAGCCGTTTGGAATGGTGATGGCTGGCTGATGTAATCTGTTGATCCTTTGGCAGTTGCCTGTGGGATCTGTGGGATGAGTGATGTGATGCACTGTTTTTGTGCTTGTGGATGTTGCCTTATTTAGATAACAGTTCATCAGGAAAATCTCACTTTTTAGGTTCAGAATTGTCATTTTAAAGAGTCAGCCGTCACCAGCCGTCGGCCTCCGGTAGCGTGAAGCTCTCACTGTCATTTTTGGGGGGGTTTTGGTTTGTTTTTAGTTTTTTTTTTTTTAAAGTCTTTCTTCAGGTTTTTAGTTCTTGGGCTCTGAAAGGATGGGCAGAGTTAACACATGGTGTGTGGAGACAGCTGCCATTTGAACCTCGGTGTGTTTTCTGTGAATTCAGCACTTCACACCTGAGCCAGACCTCATGGCAGAGGGTCAGGGGTCATTCCTTCTGACCCGCCCTAACTGCTCCTGCTCTACGAGTGTTTCCACCCTGATGTGGAAGTTTCCATGCAGAGACATTTAGAGTTTAGTCACTTGGACAAATGCTGGGAGGTCTCAGGATTTGCATCCAGATCTGACAGGTTCCAGTTCCCGGCTGCATGTTTCCACAGCGGCTACAGGCCTGAAGGCGCAACTTCCACAGGAGACCGTTGGCTGCTTTATTCCCACAGGAGAGCTGGAATCCAGTCTGAAACCGCTTCCTACAGTAGCTAGCTTCTCCTGTGCCTTTCAGCTGGCGCTACCGTTGGATTAGCGGCGCTGGCGGTGCCATTGTGCAGGCCAAGACAGCGGGCTCGGAACAACCCACAACGCGCTCTCCTCCAGCCTGAGTGTGGGGCTTCTGGCAGCGCGGCCCCGGGCGGTGTCTGGACACCTCCTGTCCGTGGCCCAGCCAGCCCAGTGAACCAGCACTAATGGGATTGCAGCCTGGCTGTTCCCCGTTGACGGCACCAGTCCATACTGGGGGGTGGGGGGGTTACACTGCCAGCCTCTGCCAGCAGCAGAGGGACACTTGATCAGATGCACTGTTACAGCATGGCTGCCTTCCAGCTTGGTGGCCTCCTGATTGTGGGTTTTTGCTGACGGTGTTGGGGAGCCAGCACCTAGACGAGGACTGTTTTTTCCTGAGGTGGGAAATCTATTTTGGTGTTTTCTCCCTTGAACAATAAAGGCTCGTGGATTCTGTCATGGATCAGCCAGAACACAATCCTTCCCCTGAAAAGCTTGAATGTGTGCCGTTCTCATGAACCAGCAGCCAGAGAGTTCCTAAAACCTGCTAGGGATTCTCCCCGGCCCCTCTGGAGTATTCAGACGTGGCGGTAATGGATCCTGTAGGCCTGTAAATACCACTCTGACCAGTCGAGACTTCGACTGTCTGTACTGTTCATACTTTGATCCTGTTTTTTAGGTGCAGATCTGAAATAAAACATTCGGTCAATAAATGCCTCAAGTCAAAGGGAGAAATGTGCCGCACTAATAGTTTGGCACATTTCCGTAGAACTGGCCGCTCATCCAAATCTCTTCTGTGTGGGTCAAAAACGGGTGGGGGGGCCGAAACCCTAAAAATAGGGAACGAACGTGTGGCAGCCAGCGCTTCTATCCCAGTAAGATGTTGCAAATAATACTTGAAACTGCAGAAAGTTTCCGCATCTCCTACACTCTGTGGTGTGCTGGCCAAGAGGCCGGCGTTCTTTGGTGAAATAAGATCACACAAGCATAACAGTCAAATAGAAATGGTATTTAATACTTGTTTTTAGGTTTCTTCATTCAATATTTGGGTCCAGTTATCTTTGTAACCATGTGATCACACGTATGTGATATTTATCCCTAAATTAGGGAAAGTTGTGGACCTTCTTACAGCACTAAAACCATTGAAAGGCCACTAGAGGGCAGTCAACATTTCCTCGTTTCTTTTTGTGAACTTTGTTTTCTGTCACTCTTCTTGCAGAAATGCTGTAATGAAGAACTGTTGCCCTGATTGGAACGTGCCAGCATTCCAACAGCCCCAGCCCCTCCCGCCATCAGCCATAAACGGTGAATCAGCTGACTGAAGTGCTCCCACTAAAGATGAGGATGACCCACACGAGAGAAAGGAGAGAATAACAAGAAAGACAGTAAGAGAGAGAAACTCTGGTCTCTCACCTCCGAGGACCTTCCTCCGTGTCAGTGTGAACCTCAAATGGACAGTTAACATTTTTACCACCACACACACCACAAATCTCCGATGATTAATGCCTCTGAACATAAAAAAAAGGTAAAATAAAATGTCGTGAGCCACACACGTCACAGAAAAGACCCCGACTTTCAGTCTATAGGTCAACGATTTGAAAAGCTAAAGAAAGAAGAAAAATAACTTGGATTCAGTATTTTTTCTCAGCGTCATGTTACATAGACCTGGAAGTTGACCACCTTTAGTTGTATGATTAAAGATATTCAGAGACGAGCATGAAAAAATAGCATCAGTTATTAAGTGTAGATGTTTTCAAGTGAAATCAAGTGGAAAAGTGAGAATTTTTTTTCTAGCCATACACCTACTCCATGCCTGTCATGTCAGTGATAATAGATCAAGGTCTATAATATGTATTTTTATTATATTTTTTTTTTCTGTTTGCCCTGTCGTTCATCATGGACTCCTCTTCTGTGAATATCTCTCTTTAATGTGACGTAATTTTATACTCGGTCACTGGGATTTCATAGCTCCATAATATATTCTAATGCCATTTTTTTTTTTTTTTTTGCAAAACTGCTTCAGAAAAAAAAAGGGTCTTTTATAGATGAAATATGGGGGAAAATATGGATTGATTTCTATGTCTCTTGAAGCTGAAATATATTATACTAAACCAACTCTAATAATGCTTCGTTGTGTTTTTCTGTCAATGATGTTCCAGCTTTTATGGATTATTAAAGTACATTTTAGTACATTTTAATTATATTGGTCAATGTATTTTTGTGAATTAAACTTTTATCCAAAGCTGATTTGACTTATTTGAAAAACTGTTCTCAAAGAGTTGGAATATTGGCCTTTACAGATCACTGGAACATTTTCCACTAATAACTGCTGTAGTTGTTGACCTGTTTGGGGCCTATGGCGGACATGTGGTGTCTTACTGCTGACCGGCCACTAGGTGTCACTGTGGGACCAGAGCTACTTCAGCACTGATAGAAGACTCATCATTAAAGCTTCCATTTCTCAAACACACTCCTAGATTCATGGACATTCAGCTGATGAGATTCAAAATGGACCATTCCTGCCTTTCTGTCAACTAGGCAGTCTGAGAGGATTTTGATTACTAAATTAATTTTTTTTCTTCTAGGATCTGCCATATGAACAAACATGGATGAATTACTGAAAACCCCTGCATTATCCAGGCTCCTTATATCTATGTAAGAGTATGCAGAGTGGAGGAAAATGCTAAATGTCTGCTGGTAAGAGTTTTGGAGGAGGAATTAGAGCGTGTGACTCACTTCTTGTTTTGACTTATCACCAGCGCAGAGCCTTGATCGGTCCCTTAATCCCTTTAGTGCTGGAAAAGCAGGGTAATACTCAAACACCTTTGCATTTGCTCCACACTCGGTAAAATATCCTCCAGCCCACCCCTCAAACACACACACACACACACACACACACACACACACACACACACACACACACACACACACACAAGCCGATGGTTTTTCAGCTCCATTATGTCCTCTTGGGGCAGTAGGAGGATGCTCTGGGCACAAATATTCTGCAGTTCTCTTTGTCTTTCGAGAAGATTCCGGTATTTATCTATTATAAATTGGAGGTTTTACATATTGCTGTTTTTGAATGACCTGAACGGATTCATTGGACGTAGACCAGAGCAGCACAAGTGTCCTGCATCTGCAGGCTTGCACAGCAGGTTTGGTAAACCTGTCCAGAAGCAGCGGCAAAAGACGTGTAGAGCTCAGACCTCAGCACTGATGACCATTTCTGACATCACCGATCTCACTGACAGGTTGCAGGTGTGACTTGTCTCCTGGCAGGTCTGAGCACAGCTCCCGATGATGACGAAGACGAGCTAAATGCCTGACAACAACAAAAAAAACAACAACAAAAAAAAACCAACCAAACTTTGCTGCTTACTGCTGGAAGGATTTAAAGATGGTCCCAAACAACAGTCAGCTCAGATTGTCTTGAGGTCTCTGAACCCATCATGGCACACAGAGCTGTCTCTGCCCCCTCTATGCACACACACACACACACACACAGAAAGACCGCGGACCCCGGCTGTGGGTAGAACCTTTGTCTAATGCATTTTCTGAACATGATCTTGGCCATTGGGGCTTATTGACAGCTGGGAGTGCTAGTTTGGGTCAGGTTTTCCCTCTGAGGATTCATCGTCTGCTATTTCCTGTCTCTAATTCATTTATATCCATGATGTCAACAGACTCTGTATTGACGGGAAAAATAATGTTACAGATTTTTACTCCACAAGTATTCCCCCTCTGAACACACAGAATATCTCATTTCTCTATCACCATGGAGATTCTGCCTGCCCATAATACTAAATACACTGTTTTGTAATTAAAATAAGGGGATTTATGCCATGTTAGCAGTGACGTCTGATTGAAAATGGATTTTTTCTCCCCCTCTGGAATTCCTCCTGGTTAGGATGGGGCCAATGAAAGTTGCAGTTGGTTGATGGTGAACTCCACCCGTGTTTACACAGGCCGCCGTGTCACACAGCGCACGTCTTTGTTGACACTATTTGGCTGCTCTGCTTTGGGGCTTGGCTGTTGACAGCGATGCGGCTATCTCTGACAGCCTGTTTCACTTCTTATATTGAAACAGGCTGTCAGCTCCTTCAGCTGAGATTATGACACCAGCCTCACCAAGTCCCCAATAAAAGTTCAACGTGCTTTTTCAACAAACACTTTAATATTCTGTGGACACAGTCAAGAGTATCCCAGCGACACGCCCCCAGCTTTCAGGTGGATGGCAGGTTGGCCGTGGGGAGCCTGCAGGGACGGCAGTAGCTCATTAGATCAGCTCCTCTTCTCTTTGTTGTCTCAAGCTTTATTTCATCATGACCTCATCCTCCTGCTCAGCAGCTCCCATGTGCCTGTCACACACCACGTGTGTGTGTGAAAGTGTGTGCCTCGGGAGGGAGGGAATTACTTTTCCCTGAGCTATACGTATCTCTGTCCTCTTGTACTTAAATGTAACATAGTTGCAGAAACAACAGAGACCCAGGTTGCATGGCTGAGATCAAAGGCGCAAAGAGCTCGAAGATAAAAGATCAATAAAGCAACAACCTGGTCCATGTTGTTCAGCTCTGTCAGTAGGTTTGGACTCTGAATTTTGCTTTTTACAACTGAAATAAGATGGAGACAACTCAGTGTGATGCAGTGGCCTTCAATGCGTCCAAAAGAGAGTTGTTTACCATCAACACCAGGTACAAATCCATGCAGAGAAGACTGAGGGCGCAGTGGACCATCCGAGGCATGAAAGACAAGCTGACGCTGGAGAAGCTGAACGGAGTCCGGCTGTGGATAACCGTGGGGCCAAGGGAGAAGTTCAGCACGTCCGAGCTGGAGGCGCTGAAAGACTACCTGGACGGAGGAGGAAATGTGATGGTTTTACTGGGTGAAGGAGGAGAAACAAAATACGAGACCAACATCAACTTCTTCCTGGAGGACCTTGGAATAATGGTCAACAACGACGCGGTGGCGAGGAACGTGTACCACAGACACCTACACCCCAAAGAGGCTCTTGTGTCCGACGGGGTGTTGAACCGGGAAGTGAGTCGGGCTGCCGGTAAAAAGGTCACGGGGGCCTCTGATGGACCTCTTGGAAATGACCCGAAGGCCCTCGCCTTTCTATATCCGTACGGAGCCACCCTGACCGTGATGAAACCTGCTGTGGCTGTTCTTTCTACGGGGTCAGAGTGCTTCCCCTTCAACTGGCCTGTGCTGGCCTTCCATGAAGGAAAGGGAACTGGCAAACTGGTGGTGCTGGGTTCCTGCCACATGTTCAGTGAACAATACGTCGGCAAGGAGGAAAACAGCAAAATCATGGACGTTGTCCTCCAGTGGCTCACGACTGACAGCATCAGCTTGAATCGGGCTGATGCTGATGCCCCGGTGATCTCAGAATACACCCCGATCCCGGACACGGGGGTCCTGTCAGAGAAGCTGCGGCTGGTTTTAAACCATAAAGAAGCGCAGTCCAGGGATTTCCCCCCGCTTTTCGATATACCGCCGTTGGACTTGCACTCCTTTCTGTCTTTACCCCGCGTCATCGGCGCTTACAAGGAGCTCAGTGTCAAATATGAGCCGCTCCAGCTGATGAAACGGCACATTGAGGCTCCTCTTCCTCGCCTCCAGCTGGCCGTCTCCCCACCGACACTCAGAGATTTGCCTCCGCCCGTGTTGGAGCACTTTGACCTCAATGAAGCCTTTTTTTCCGTGAGAGATGATTTCGCACAGCTCACCAGTAAATACATTTACGACGACTGAGTTTGACGAGTGAAAAAGTGGAATTACCAGAGTGACTCCAAAGTTCTGTCATCAGAGGGACCCACAACATCCTGGAGCAGGTTTTCTTCCATGATGTGTAGTTTTTGTCTCTGACTTCTTCCATTTTTGACCATAAGAGAAGTTACCCTGTATTGATTTAGCTTCAAAATGATCGTTTGTGGGTGTCAAAGATTTCCCCAAATTCAACATTTAAGCCTCTTCATTAGTTGACGCTAAGATTATTACTCATTAGGCGTCTGCTGGCGCCTGGAGTGAGCCAACCTCTGGGCGTCTGCTCCACACTGAAGGTGCAGATTTCACCCACTCCACATGTCAGACACAGGCTGTACCAGGCAGTAAATCAAGGTAGTGCACCCTGCTAATGGACGCCCATTAACCTGCAAATGGACCTTTTGTCAGGTGATGAAGTGGCAGAGTGTGGATGTGTGTAAGTGAGTGAGAGCAAGAGAGAGAGAGAGAGAGAGAGAGAGAGAGAGAGAGAGAGAGAGAGAGAGAGAGAGCGAAAAAGAGAGGGGGGTGTACCAAGATGGTGGGACATCACATACAGGGTGAAATCAGAGATGCCCTTCTGCTTCGCTTACTGAGGTGTCTGCAGATGTAACGTACCTGAGGAGGCTTCGCTGGTCTCTTCTTCTGCAGCTTAACGCTCCTTCCCCGTTCTTCTATTTTCCCCTCCGTTTCTTTTTTTGATGAAATTCATGGCTTGTGTAATAGTTTCATTGCAGACTGCCTGTGGTAATCTCCTCTCAGTGCTGAGTGAAGATAAATCAGCCCCCAGAAAGTCATTCTGAGGGATAATTGCTGAGGTGCAGACGGGCTCCCGTCTGGGCTTCTGCTGTTTATTCACACCGCTGTTGGGGAATTCACAAGAGAAGCATCTAGATGTCCTGTCCTATGTCCTGCAATAAAAACTTTTTTTTTAAATTTTTACAAGAGATTCAGCCTTTAACTTTTACTTAATATATTCTTTTAAAAATGTGCAAGTTGTCTGAGAACAAGGAGGATCCTTAGCTGCAAGCTAAGAAAGTTAAAGGCTCTTTCCTGGTAAAGAGTCACAGCTGCTGAGCAGCAAACCAGAAACAGTGATGCGCAAGATGGTTTTAGACACAAATTCATCTGTAAGTGGGACATAAACGAAGAAAAGAGGAGATTCATTTATATGCAAAGTGTCCCTGCCTCAGACAGGGGGGGAGGCAGGAAGAGGAAGGTTTGATTCCAGCTGGCGTTTAATCACACAGCTTTTCATCAGTCCTTCTCCACACCCACAGAAGATCATCTCTTCATCGCCACGCGGTTCTCCGAACGCTGATCACTGAGCTGCTTAGTGGAGCATGGCGACACACTGCAAAAAAATAAAAGCTCAGCAGCAAACCGGATGAGCAGCCCCTTTAGCAATGGCGGCTAACTGAAGCCAAGCCTCTCTGGAAGGCAGCGCTGGGGCCAAATGAGCCACTGCAGGTTTACATTTGTTGAGCCTTCACAGCATGTTGGCTTTAAGTGGCCTGGGTGCCTCCTCTTCACTACAGTGGAACAAAAACGGCATGAAGTGCCGCTCCGACTGTGTACCGCTGTCCTCCTGAAGCTCTTTGTCACTAACTCTGGGCCAGCTTTGATAACAGAGCTCAGAATGTCGAACGTCTGAACACAGCTGCAGCAAATCTGTGTCCAGTGGAGCCGGAGTGTGTCCCCGCTGCTACCTTCAACCGTCTCGTTAAAAACTAGCAGAGGTTTGTGGGCACAGGCGCTAGTGTTTGCTCTTTCTCTTTGTAAATAAGCAACGCAGCAGCTGCTTTTTCTTAATATTTTAGCAGGTGCGCTTGGTGGAGGTGAGTCATGCACATTTGCATGCCAGCAGGGTTGTGTGACGGAGCCTTCACGCATGCATGTGCGTGCAAGTGCTTTGTCGTTTCTCACGAAGGCTCTGACGCGAGCCCCCTTTAATCAGGTCGGTTTGAAACAGCTTTGAAGGGATTGTTTTGGGGTGATGGAACTAAAAAAAACCCACAAACCATTTATCTTTATGTGAATGTCATTTTATAGCATCATATCCCAGATGTGAGGAGGAGGAGGAAGAGGAGGCATGGGGAGGATGAAGGAGAGGGGTGGGATTGGGAACAACCACGGGCTTTTTCTTTAACCTCTCATCGTTCCTGCTTCTGCTTTCGCCCTCCGGTGTTGCTGGAAACATGGCGCGTGCTTACGAGCGCAGCCAATTATGACGCTCAACAAGTGAACATCATTTTCAAAGTTCTGTGGACGAACACAAGCAGCATAACAACAGGACGGTGGCAGTTAGAGCACACAGGCGGTGCTTGGGCATCGATGTAGGATCATTGTGGTGACCACTTCTGACACAGTCTAGGCAGGGTGGTCTTTGGGGCAACAACAGCTTATGGTGCATTTCGTCTGGTCCTCAACATTCATTTTCTCCGTTTACAATCACTTACATAGAATTTCATGAGATACAAACGTGGGTTGACTGCCCTCGAAAAGGATCCTACAGCTTCTTCTGCTTCTTATTCCAACCTATACTTATCCTACCAAACAGGAAAAGGTAAAAGTTGTCGTTGAAGTGTTCTGCAAACTAAGGTGGATGAAATCAAAACACCGCCGCTGAAAAGCAAATCTGTCTGAGTAGCTTAGGTCCAACGACCGGGGGGGTTAATGTGGGACACCTTCCTCTGGGCTGCAGTAGATACTTGGAACAAATGACCCACTTGATACAACTGATGTAGGGTCAGTGTTCCCCAGAGGAGAACGCTTGGACTTGTTTTGCCTTCGGGAGCGTGACGCAGCGTCACAGTGAGGCTCTGTCTCCTCACCACAAGTTGGACTGTGTTCTCCTGAGGCCCCCGAGCTGCAGAAAAGCAGCAGGAGTGTCTGTGGCACCACTACACGACCCCTGGGACCACATCAGCGCACAAACACGTGCCTTGGATGGGACACCGGCGTGGTATGAACATGCATATTCATGGCGACGTAGAGCCACAGGCAACGGCTGAGATGAAAGTTGGCTAGAGCGGCTCAATGTGACAAAGTAAAGAAAAAAAAAAAAAGAAGTCCTTCATGTGGACTTTAACAGGAATCAACATAGGCATAAATCCATATTTAGATTCTAATGCTGCATTTACAGTCAGGGCCTGCACACAACACAATTCACACAATTAACTTCAGCCACGAGCAAGAAATATCCTGACGCATTTTCATTCCACAAATAGGGCAACATGAGCCCACGGTGCTGATGTGGGGAGTGCGTGCACGAGCAGCGCTCTCCCTTCAGAAATCTGACCTTGGGCCCTTTGAGCAAGTCAAACGCTTCGTGTGGAAAACTCATGCTGGTGTGTGTAACTGACCTTAATTTGCTGTTGCTTTGTTTTTGCGGTTTTAATCACGAAAGACTAAGGGCAGCTCTCGTCGCCCCCCACCCCCCAAATAATCATTGAATAGGTCACGCACATCTGGACTTTGAGCTTTTTTTCACAACATCTAATTGTACAACAACAGTTATTGGAACTGGCTCTTCATCATGCTGAAATATTTCAATAAAATCATAGCATAGCAAACAAAAATCTCCCCATCTGTATTATTTTATTCTGTATTTCAGGCCCAAGAGTACTTGGCTAGTGTTTCTAGTGCATCAAGGTTGAAATGAAAAGGGAATGTTTGTTGTGGCGATGTGACGTCTGAGTGCTGCCCTGTCACAAACGTTCTTGCCTGGACAGGAGCCGCAGCCGTAATGAGGAAGACGAAGGTGTTTATCCTTCACTGGGTCATCGCTCCGACATCCAGTTGGAATTAATCAGTGTATTCTGTCATGCTGGGAGGAAACGCAAACGTCTCCCAGCGGTCTGAGCTGAGAGTCTGGCCCATCTGTGAGCCTCCGCATGATCCAGCTGCGATGACACAGAGAAGGAAGCCATGACACAGACAAAAGGAAAAAAAAAAAAGAAGCGGCGATAGTAGCCAAATGGGTTAGTGTGCCTTTCTGCACCAGGAGATGATGTGATGTGAGGCTACACAACAGCAGCTTTCAGCCAGCAGTGGAATGGCTCCCCGTCGCGCCTCTCCAGCCCTCCTAGATGGAGCGTCCTCGCATATTTATGAGCGGAGGGAAAAGGATTTTGTTGCTGGGAGAAAGTAGTAAAAGTCAGCAGTTAAATGTTTAATGGTCGCCTCCCTGCTCAACTTGAAAGACGAAGGATGTTGAGATGAAGGGTTGGTTGAAGGGAAGCCTTTGGATGAGTGAGGAAACTGTGAGGAAATAGAAGGAAAGCTGGAATTTGCCTGGACAGGGAGGGTCATGGAGTTCTGGGGCTCCTCGTCCTTCCGATCAGAGCTGAGAGACGGGGAACATGTAGATAGCGAACGAGCTTTTAATCACTGAAACATCTCTGACAAAAAGGCACGCTGCCTTATTCTGCTCCAGACTTTTCATCCGGCTTGAACTGCATCCCCTCTTCCTCAGGGCCTGTGGCGAATGTCTCTTCTCATCCCATCAGGCCTCTCCTGCTCTTCATAATCACACCATAATTGAGGGCAGAGATGCTTTCCTTTCCTTCCTTCCACTCCAGCTTACTTTCTCCTAAATCCTCATTCATTTTTTTTTATATTTTTCAGCTAATCATTTCATTCCAAAAACATAAACTGCAGGTTTTATATTAAAAGCACATAAATTGGTGCAGACGCCTCCATATCTGGTTCAGTGCAACTTCCTGTTTTCAAGACCTGCGGGCGGCAGAAGCTCAGTCCGCTGGGGAGCTGGAGGCCGTCCAGTCTGAGTCCTGGTTGTGGACCAGATTTTAGAAAGTGGGCTGGAAGCAGCAGAGATCCTGGGACACCTCTCCCTCAATGACCAAACGTGTTGTTTGTGTGCTCATACTGATGGCAGAGAACTATAGTACGTTGGGAGAACCCAAAAGCTGCTAACAATGAAGGTAACAAGAAGGTGAATCAGAAGGATTCTGTCCTTCAGTATCACAGGAACGACTATGAATGAGGATGCGTTCCAAAGAACCAACTGGAGCAATCTTTCATTAATGAGTTTTTCCCAATAATGAAATAATTTCATTATTTAGTCTCATTAATAATGCACAGCCTTTTTATCTTTAATTATGATAGTTGGATGGTGATGAAGAAGAAGAAGAGGAAGCAGCAAACTTCAGGTCAATTTTCTTAAGGCTTTTTTTGGTTTTTCCATTGAAACATCATCCCCACCCTCGTCTCTCATCATGGTTACACACTTGAATGACGTTACTGCTCCAGCCTCCTGCAGCTTCAGCCTGCAGATGCATTAGCATCACTGTCCCGCGCCATGTTGCCGCGTTTAAAATGCTCTTCTGGCGGTGGGAACGACAGTCAGGGAAACACGGAGAGACAGCTGTCTGGTTGGCCAGTTTGGGCTTTCAAAAGCAGCTCAGACGGACTGAAAAATGTACTTTGGCGCTGTTAAAAATAAAAAAAAAAAGATGCCTGAATAGGTGCCGTGCGTCAGCAGTGACTTCTGTTGAGTAACAGAACACAGCGTTAAGTAACTGTCAGTGGGAGAGTCAGAAGTGGAGATTTGTTTAATCTGGATTAATGACGAAGAGCCCCCACTGGCACACACTTTATGATTTAATGAAAGTGTGTGTGTGTGTGCGCACGCATGTGTGGGTAGGCATTTGTCGGTGCAGGAATGACAGAAATGGAGGAAGAAATTAATAGAGCAAAGGGGAAAGAGCTGTATCTGTGTGTGTGTGTGTGTGTGTGTGTGTGTGTGTGTGGCCTATCCTTTAGGCTTTAAGGACGGGCAGTTCAGGCAGCCAATTCATGAGCGAAACTCCCTGCAGAGATAAGAGCGATGGAGGACGAGCCTCAATTATTTTCTGTTCGAGGGGCTTCGGAGGGTCTGGGTGAAAATGGACTCCTTTTTGGTTCAAGGGGAGAAGAAGTTGAGAAGGCAGCCGATCCATCATCAGGGCTCACCCGCGTGATGTGTTGATCAAATGTATTTCTTAATTCCTCTTTAATCGTACAGAACTGAAATGCTTTGAATATAAACAACAGACACTTTTTCTGGAGTAATCAGAAACAAAGAGACAAAACGAGTCACTAATGAGTTTAACATGATATCTGAAATGTTTTATACTAAGTTCTTCTTTCAGTCATCTGTGCCAGCACAACTGGCTGACTTTTTTCTGTCTGCGTGGGAAGCGGACGTATCCAGTTACCCTACGTGTTCCCATGATTCTCAGTGGTCTGCTGATATCAGCTGTCCAGAACTCTGCGTGTTTAAGCTCCAGTGTTGGTGCTGGCGGGACAGTGAACCATTGTTTTCAACCCCAACGTTGGCTCAAGAGATTGGAGAACCTACACTAGTTGTCGGAGGCACAGGAAGAAAAATATGCGGGTTTGGAGACACAGGTGAAAGGGGAGGAGCCTGCTACACACAGGTGGACAGCATCATGCACACATGGAGGGACCATACACACAGAGGACATGCCTCATTCACCTCCCACTAAGGCTTCAGATGCAAGACCCAGCAAGAGTCAGAGAGCCCGAAGGCACCGAGGGCCTTCGTCTGTGGCGGAGGCAGAACATCAGACGACAAACACACAGGCAGGCAGGCAGGCAGGCAGGACATCAAAGCACAGAAGCATTCCCCTGTGCTGGATTCACCTGTCAGAGCATCTAAAGACCTTCATCATGGCTGCACAGGGTGGTCTGCAGGGGGCGTCGTGTTGCAGTCTGACAACTGATGTTGGACCACTGAAATCCATCTATACCATCACGAGTGCATTTGTGGCTCACTTTGCTCCGCCGATCCTGCTTGTTTCATGCTTAGGTTGACCTACTTCCCCCATTAAATCTTTATCTGGTTAATGCTCTGTAATGAGGACATTTAATACTAACAGTACTGTCCAGACTGTAAATGTTACGTCAAATATCCACGCGTACGTTACCTGCACCTCGAGTTTTGGGCTGAGTCATGTCCCTTTCACATCAGCAGTGTGTACATTTTTTATTCCACTGTCTGTCAAGTTCCACTCTGGCACACATTAGCATGTGTGCGAGAACGATCTTGTAGAATAAGCGTTGCAATGCAAAGCCTCCAGATGTTAAATCCCAAATAATTCGCCCTGGATTTGCCACCAAATTTATTTCCTTGCCAAATGTGGTTCTGCTGCGTGGTTTTAAGTTGTGGTCTTTCATGCCCAAAAGGGTTGGGGTTAGGAGGGAAGTTGGGGGTGGGAGGGAGCATCTCTGTGCTACTGCACATGACCTATAGTTTATGGTTTGTTCTAGCTTCAGTACGTGTGACTGCAGCTCGTGTTTCTTGTGGGAACTCCCTGCAGAAAGCCTCTCTGAGAGTGGATTCTGGACTTTTAGTAGCAAATGATTATAAAAAGTGAAATGTGAGCGCATTCCTGAGGTCCGAGGTAGAGCTCTGGGGCTACACAGCTGAGGATTTACTGAAAGACGAGGACTTAGCCAATATTTAGCCTGCAGCAGAAGTACAGAGGACCCACAGACAAGTTTGCATGTACACAGCCGTACACGGTCATATCACATGACCCGTTCACTGATCCACTGCTGGTGGTGACAGCTTTTCTTAAATATTCAGTACATGAGCCCAGTTTTTCAGGCCATCAGTCCCCTACTGCTGCTCCACATTGTCCAAGTTTATCACAGGGCTCAGATTTTGGGTGGGAGCCCTGTGGAGAGGCTGTGAGAGAGCGACAGCTGACTGGAACGGGAGGCAAGAAGCGTGGGCTGGAGGTGGGGGCAGGGGCAGGAGGAGGGGGGTTGGTGGTCAGACAGCCACTGCTGGGATCCCGGGGGAAAAGAGCCAGAAGACAGGGCAGCACAGTTGCAGCTTTTTCCACACAGCCAGCCTCTCTCTCTCTCCCTCACACACACACACACACACACAGAGGGTGGGATTATTGTTAGCCCATCTCCAAATGAACCCTGGCGTCTTTCGCTAACCTCATGTTCACTGACCTACTCACAACGAATTTTAGAAAGTTAGGAAGCGCTTCGGCCAAGATTCTTCTCAGGATTTTTTTCTGTGATAAAGACGACGTTAATTGATTTATAACAACAAATGCTGAGAAAAAGGTCGTACAATATAATCACATCACAAAAACAGAAAATATGGCATGCCTAATTTTGTAAGCCTAACCTAGTTTTCTACAATGAGACAAGTACAAAATGATTTATTCAAACCTTTTTAAATAATTCATTAACAAATGATGAAGTCTTAAAATAAAATGACTTCCTCTCTTCGTGAATGTGTATGTGCATGCTGCAGAACTGACAAAAGGACAGATGAAATGTGATGTCATCTGAGCTGTATCGTTTATCTTCTAAAAAGCGCTGAAACGCGGGGCTGCAGGGTTTCCCGTTGCATTCGTTTATTTATTGATGTACTGATGGAGCTGTGCAGATTTAGAATCAATGTAGTGCTCGGTTGATGCAGTGGGGCCTTCAGCCAGCCTGTTGGTGGTACTTGGTGGTGGAGGTGGACTGGATGAACGAGAAGCATCTTAAAGGGACAGTTCACCCACAAGATGTGATAGTAAAGGGGATATTCTCCACAGAGATCACAATTGCAGAATTTCTTTTTTAGATTTTTAACATTTACTACACTGTGCACATGCAAGTCAAGACCAACAGTCACTTTTCTTTCTGAAAACAGATTTACTGTCATTTACAAAAAGTGATGGTTATACAGCATCACTACCGACGGTCCACAGGACCCCTGTGAAAAACAAAAGCGCTAATAATTACACACAAGCTACTGTAAATAGAAGAAAAACAACACGTATATATGTCATTGGGATGCAAAACATTACTGGCTTGATCTTAGTTATGAATGAAATGTTCTCTTGGAGTAAAACTAAACATGCTAAAGAGATGAACTTCATTTATGCACAGGTGAATTGTGACTTTTACAGAAATGGACGGTGGATCGACTCCTCCAACACCGCGTCCTCCGTGTTGGACCCCCTGAACTGACCTGAATACCGAGACGACAACATATGGACCAACTGACCACCGCGGTCAGAAGACCGGGGGCCTAATCCCAGCAGAGCTGCTGATTCTGTCTGAGGGGAAATTAAGGGCTGTGTTTAATGACAGAGTGTCTTTGCATAACAGTGGTCCTTTGTAGAAAATCTTTAAAAAAAGCTGCATTCTGAGTGATGCCGGGCAGTATAGTCTGCAATCCTGAGACTCCTGATACTTCAAAAAAACAACAACAAAAAAACCACCCACTGTTACAGTTAATGTTCCTATTGGCTGCTGCTTGGCTAATGTGCTCTATACAGTTAAAATAAAATAAATGAAATCCCTGGCATTTAACCTGCTTTATTGTTTATATACATTAAACTGTAAATGACATCACCAGCTTCATCATCATCATGAGCATTGACCTTGTTTAAGTGTTGAGATTAAAAACCTAAAGCTGAACAAACTTGGTTAGCAGTTTCTCCAGACCTCCTCTAAAGCTGACCTCCCCATGATGACGTGCACCAGATGGCTGACCGTGTCTCCAGCTCCCCGCTCCATCACGTGCCGTGTCTCCACGCCAGAGAGCACCGACAGCAACTGCAGAACCGCTCGTTATCCAAAGCGTGACCTCTGCAGCCTGGTTTTTATCCCGTCTAGACAGAAAGACAAGGGCCTTTGCAAAACTCGAAATAAAATGTATAAATGTGGCGTGTCTCGGTTTCATTGTGTTTAACTGTCCCTGAGCAGCGTGGGCGCGACGGACTGGGTTCAGCTGAACCCGACCGGCTGAGGAATCAGGTCCAGCTGGGGACTAAATCGAGCTCGCGCCTGTTCGAGTGTGTTCGGTAACAGCTGTTTGGTGGATGAAGCAGTGACATGTTATACAACAGTTGGTGTTTAGAATAAAAAACCAAAACAGAAGCAGTTACAGTAAGAAGACGATGGTTGACATTCTGAGACAGGAGTTAAAGTACCATTTTGAAGCGAGTGCTAAGTGTGCACAGACAAGAAGAAAAGTGAAGATTTTTTCAAAAAGATGCAGCGATCCGTCTGCCGCCCTCCCCAACAACTGAGGTGGTTGTTTTAGGATTGTCAGACAAATTGTGGCCCTGATATTTTGGTTATTTGCTTGTGATTTTCCTCTGTAGATTGTTCGGTAAGTGTATCCACAGCTTTCATTCATTCGTTCATCCGTCCATTGGTTCCCTCTGCACCTGTCAGACCCACACAGCTGTGTTGTAGTCAAACAACGGCGGCATTTTCTCCACCACAGCGTCTGCTTGTCTTCTGTCTAAGTAAATCCCAGTGAAGGCTGCTTGGTGGACCTGGGGGAAGCACTGCTGCTGGTTCCTCTCAGCCTCCGACAGATGTGGCCACAGCTTTCCTTTGCCCTGCTGTCCGTTTGCCCAGAAGGGCAAGTAGAAGCTGCCTTTGGAACATTTGGGGGCTGCTTTTTTCGGCCTTTTGAAGAGGTCGCCCTCGGGCAGCTCGGGAGCCGCCCAGCCAGGTCTCTCCTTGAGTAACTTGTCCCTGTCTGGTCGAACGCTGCGCAGGAACTTCTTGAAGATGTTTGTCGTCAGCGAGAACTTCCTGCAGATCTCCTGCGAGCGGCTGAGGCGAAGAGGGTGGGACGGCGCTTCTGCTCTGTCCACCGCCCTCTCCTCCCTCCTCTTCCTCCTGTGCTCTTCTTCGACCTCCTCCTCCCTCTCCACCTCGGGCAGGTCTAGCCAGTTGCCCACGAGGTCAGCGAAGACGTTGTCGCCCAGCACCAATGGCTGCCGGTTGCGGCTGCTGCTCATCAGCGAGGAGGTCCAGTCGCTGCCGTCTTCCACGCTTTCTTGAGAACACTCGTTGTCCAAGGAGGGGCCCTCTCGCGAGAGGCTGTACAGGATTCCAGGTAGATCCACCACCCGAGCACGATGGGGAGCTTGTGGGTGAGAGGAGGGCTCCGGGGGAGGGCTTCCCACCACAGGCCCGTAGAAATCCGCCTGCGGGGCAGCGTAGCCAGACCACCGCTTGGGTACGGACTCAAGGTCACAATGGCTTCGTGTGCTCCTTTCTTCCTCTCTCACTCCTCTCACTCCTCTCACTGCTCCCACTGCTCCCACTGCTCCCACTCTCACTGTCGAGGCTGGAGGTGGAGGTAGACGACATGCTCACGCTGCTCCTGTTTTGCGACGGGCTGCCATCGTCTCTGCTCCTGAGGGAGGGCCTCGGGCTCGGCGTCAGACTATGCTCCTCCGGATGAAAGCAGGACCTGTGATCGCTGCTCGCAGCCATCGCTGCTGTGGCCCCTGCTTGCAGAGGGGCTGCGGGGGCTGGCCGAGGGAGTCCGCGGTTAATTGGACGGCCTGTAATGTCAAGGTTCTCCAGCGCTGTCTGAACCTGCAGGAGCTTGAGTTCCTGAAGTGCCCCCATCATTGAATTCATCTGAGCGTGGAGGCCATCTCCAGCTTCTTTCATGGACACCTGCAGGGAGACAGAGTCAAACATCACAATGACTTCCTTCATTAAATGGTTTCTTTACTTTTTTCCATTAAAGAGAATTATAAAACCACATTTGACCTTAAAATTTAAGTCTAGACATGCATAGATCTTTTTAAGCTCCACTTCTTGGCTTGATTTTGTTTATTCAATGTGTCTCGACTCATTTCAGACATGTTAACAAGGTCGAAGGGAGGATTTCACTAGAGAGATTCAGGACCTTACAAAGGGCATCCCATCGTTTCCTCCTCCAGAACCCGTCTCATCCATCACAGACTCCCCCCCTCAGTCTTACTCCTCTTTTTCATCACTTATCTCAGATGCGGCATGAATCCAATTACACACCCCACTTGTAGTAATAATTAAATAACCCATTACCTAAACAGGACAATGAATTAAAACATTAAAATGAAATATTGGTGCAGTCTTTCCTTCTATCTACCCCTCTTTTGTTTTGCATTCATCCAGGTATTTTATTCCATAAATGTCTGTCTCTGGGCTCTTTGTGCGCTCTCCCTGTGCACTTGTAAAGATCTCATTTTTACCCCCCCCCCCTCTTTCCGGCTTTGTTGCAGAGACTGCGTCATGTGATCCGCAGCAACCGTTTCTCCCCGAGGGCAGACAGAAGAACCGTGACCCGTGTCCGGACTCACAGCCCGCCTCAGTCACATCTCCACCCTGACTGAATCAGAGCAGCGACTCTGTCCTCCGCAGGCCGGCCGATGTGAGCAAAGGAAGAAACTAATTGAGGAAATATTTTATAAAACTTTCCAGGAAAAAAAAAGAAATCCTAGAGATCATTTTCTGTAAACCAAATGTCAGTAACACAACATTTAAAAACCAAGTAGCTTCTCCGTTTAGTAGATGATTTATTAAAAATGTGGTTAATAAATGACAGCTTACCTTCTTTTTCTCAGAAACTCTATATTTCCTGTCTGCCTCTGTGGCTGTTTGGTTCTCACCTCTGCACTCTGTCACCGTCTCTCACCTTTCAAACGGATCGCTGTGACAACCATATATGTATCTCTCACCAATGAGCTGAGACCTCTGGGCCCGTCAGCCAATCAGCTTTCCCCGTCTAGACTGACCCCCCCAACCTCCCCAAGTGCATGTTGAGGGTGCGAAATCTGTTCACCCGGGCAGAAACAGAATGACAATGAAAGGAGGGAGAGAGTTATGAGAATCAGCTGGATGAGCAGGGAAAGGGAGGGGGGGAGGTGTGGGTTAGGGTGTGTGTGTCGGGGGGGGGTGTCAGCTTGGCCATATGTTTAGATGTCTAAGAGAAAGATGCTGTTGGGTTTAATTATGAATGACACTGTAAGATCAGAGGAGGGGGGTGTATGTGAGAAAGAGCAACAGATACTGCGATATGGGTGTGTGTGTGTGTGTGTGTGTGTGTGTGTGTGTTCCGGGTGGGAACGAGAACTGCGCTGCCCAACTGACAGCACAGCGTCGGTGACGCCAGGCCTAAGCTCTGTGAGAGAAGCTGCAGAGGGACCACTTCTGACAAAACACACTGTTGTAGTGACAATACACAATATACACTACTCAGCTGGTTAGAAGCACACGTTTCAATCAACAATTAGGATTTTTCTAAAATATATCAGTGAATATTGGATGGCTTGCCATGACAACCCCCACCATAGTTTCATGGCAATGGCAGTGGTGTGAAGCCCAAATTGACCTATGGAGATCAACATTATATTACATTCTATAAAATTTTTAAACGCTAATATTCATATTAGCATATGAGCACAAGGACATAACCAATAAATTATATTATCTTTAGGATTAGATGATAATTCAGATCAGATCAACACTGTGATCTATAAACCTGTAAATTAATGTTTATTACATTACCGTTGCATAAGGGGGTGCTCCATAATTAGACCATAAATGGTACACACCAACCATCCAAAAGAGTAGGGAGACAGGATGAGCTGGGAATGTTCCCCTTCACTATATTTATCGTCATTCCTTCTCTGTTAAAAGAGAGGTTCACCCATCCTGTGCATCCTTTCTTATTAAATTGGGTTAAAAAAACGCCCTCAGTGTCATATGGCTGAGTAGGTGTGCGGGGGCCCGAAGAGCCCCTGAGATCAGATATTAAGCCCATCTAAGCACATGTTGGGAACAAAAGCCTGGATGATTTCTGTAGGCTGTCTGAATCAGGCTGCAGGGATACGTGTAATTAGCCCAATCAGGTTGTCTCTTGTCTCTGTGTTATCCACATATGGCTGACTTCATTAGCTGGAATTGCCCTTCCTGGGGGAGGCTGGGACGAGCGCAAGGTTTAGCTTTAGATGTCAACAGCTGAGATGAATAGAACTACTAAAACAATATACTAAAAAAACCCCTGAAAACAGAACAATGCTGCTTCCCCATTGTATTTACACACACACACACACACACACACACCGACACACACACACACACACACACAGATTTTTTTATTTTTAATCATTCTGAATAATTCACCCTGTGCCCGGAGGCATACAGGAACTGTGGTAATCTAACGCTCAACCTCTGTCACGTTGGCTAACTTCCAGCACCACCAGTTCCAGACTGAACTTTATGGCCCAAATATGTCAGCTCCCCTCAACCTTCATCCTGGCATTTGCTCCGGAGCATAAAAGAGACTTTACGAAACACCGGCCTGCAGCCGTTTCAGCTTTAAACACACGTCCGCGTCCGTCCGGAGACGCCTCACTTCCACTCATGAGGAGCGGCTGAGGGGTCTCGTTAGGGCGCAGCCGAGCTGAAGGAACCCAGAGAGAAACTCATGAATGAATGCAAGGAGAGAGGGGAAGGAGAGATGTTAGTCTGGTCTGATATAAAAAACAAAATGAGGCCAGCAGGGAATTCCAAGAACCCCAGCATCATTAAACCAGTCCTGTGAAGTTTAGCTAAAGCTTCCTTTTGAACTCAAGCTTTTAAACAACTCTGGCTGTCTAATCCTTCCAGCGTGCATTCCTCTAAAAACCATCACTATTACAAAGCAGCCAATTTCAAAAACCAGTGGATGATGACAAACACGCCGTTCAGAAACCCCCACCCCCCTAAAAAACTCCTCACCCCCACTGAATCTATCTTGACTGCAGCCAGCCGACCAGACACAAGAGCCAATTAGAGGCTGAGTGCCTCAAAGTTTTAAAAACAATGGCTGGCAGGCTCCAATGGCGGCTGGCGGGGGCCTAGTCGAGCATTTGTTCGAGTGAGTCCAGAAGACATTTTCTGCTTTAGACCGCGTCAGGATTCACCTGCCCTGCAGGAGTCCCTCCATGTGCACGGTGGTGACTGACGTGCGCGAGGCTGGAAGGATGCTCGTGTCAGCCCTGTCAACATTCACAACAGTTACACACTCACAAACACGCAGGTATTCACAGCCCCTGTGAATGAAGGCTGGGACCTCTGCATCCTTTCTGTGAGTTTGTGGTGCGCGCAGCCAGATTAGTGCTCAGCAAATAAACCCACGGTAAATGGCCCCCCTGTTCTGGCGCTGAAGCCCCCCTGCTGTTCGCTGTCGTTCTTTATCTGCTATTGGCTGGGGGGGCTGGTGCTGGTGGCCGGGGCAACAAGGCCAAGGTTATCAAACCCTAAAGGCCTTCCTGTTCGGAAGGAGCGTGCCCGCAACCGTGAACTCCCCTGCGCCCCTTCCACCGTCTCCACCCCCCTCATTAAAAATGAAAGGCAGGTTGTGTGGTCAAGCACAGGAAAGGGGTGTCTGTGCGGAGGCTACAGAGGGGTTCTGTAAGGCTGCTGGTGCACAACCCCCCCAAGTCACAATTAATACGCAACAAAGCTGCGCTGAACCTTCGCTGGGAGAAATCAACCAGCGTGTGCACAGCAGGGGACCTCCATGATGACTGCAGGTTATTTTGATGAGTTATGAACACAGTTTAATAAGTGTTTATAAAGGAATATGAGTCATTAGTGGAGAGTAAAAAATCCATGGAACCTGAAACTGTTATGCCCAAAGATGATTGACCGGGCCTCGGGAGGCAGACTAATAGCCTATTTCCTGCTACCGCTCATTAACAACAAGCGCTTTGGCAGACGGGGTCCAGGATTCAGAAAATGGATTGTTGATGCAGCCGCTGATGTCAGCACCCTGCTCCCGGGCAGCCGGCGTCTAATTCACCAGCTCGCATCTGCATCGAGCATGTGGCCGTCGGATTACAGCAGCCGTGCGAGACAAGTGCTCCCGGCTGGAGTCTTACCTGACGCTTTTCAGACGCGCCGACTCAGCAGCAGCTTTGGGAGCATCTGGACCGTCGATATCGGGTGGATTTACAGTAAAGTGGAATAAAGCGCTGTAACCACGATTGTTCGGTTCCCAGTGGAGGAAATAAGGCTGTGCAGCTAATAGGTTGCTATTCCTTAGTGGTTTAATGTGTTGCACTGTGCACCGTTGTATATTGCTGTATAATAATTTAAATATTAGTCAAATAAAAAGCCAATAACAGAGCAAGGAAGTGTTATTTATAACCATCCTAACATCAGGGTGGTCATAGAACTGCTGCTTGGTCTCACAGTGACGGGCCTGATGTGTGAAGGGTTAACGGCTCCATCTGCAACACAATCAACCATGAAAACAAGCCCTGACCTGCCCTCCGAGGTGGCCCTATTTTAGTCGCAGGGAAGGAAGTAGTCGGAGGGAACCGGGGCGTTAAAAGAATTGGAGCTTGAAGTCAACGCACTTTTTTAAAAAACGCTCTGGAGTCAGGAGAACCGGCCTGTGCCTCCGACTCCGACCCAGCCTGACGTGCGTCTCTCAGTGGTTCTGATGTCACAGCTGCTGGCGTTCCTGGCCCGAGCTGGAAAGACCACGACGCGCTGCCACGCGTTTGAAATCAGCTTGGGCTGCGAGTGGCGCCTGCCTGAGCGGCGCAGCAGGTGTGTTTGGACGTGTCGGCGTTTGTATCCCCCTCTGACGTCCGCAGGATCAGACGATCACATGACTCACGCCTGACCTGGGAAATGTTTGGTTCTGCTTCTCTTCTGCTTTCTGAAGGGACTGTGTGGACTGGAGCTGGGGTGAAAGGTCAAATGCTCATGTGTGACCCCCGCACTGAACCCCACTGACCTTGGACCCAAAGCTCTGTGTTCTACATGACGCTTTTAGAGCCGGCGGCCTCGGGACTGTTACCGAGGAGTGTCGGGTTACTTTAAAACATCCTGATGAAATATTTAATTCTGCTGCCTGGTGGCGAATCCTGACCTGAAAACACACCGAAGTCACATGACCAAACTCAGTAAGTAAAGATTGAATCATTATCCTTGAATCATTAGTCGTGTCTTCCCTCTGAGGGGAACGCGTCTCGTCTCAGACGCAGAGGAGAAGAGCGTGTGATCTGCACTCGTCTGAGCACAGTGTGACCCTGGAGAAGAGCGCACGGCGGCGCCTCAGGTGTGAGCCGTCAGACGTGTCTGATCTGTGCATATGGAGTGGCGCCGCCGCCACCGTCCTGGCACCAGCACCGCCTGTTTGCCCAACAGCAGATTGTGTCCCACATGGCTGCTCTGCAGAGGGAGGCGGTTCAGCACCATGTGGGACGCCCGTCTGATCCCCGGCGTGGCGTGAACCCCGTTTTTTTTCTGTTCCGCTACCAAAACGGCGATATGGCTGCTATAGCGCACATGTCACCCTGGCGTGGGCCTCCGCCGACCTCGAGAAACTCAACCGCCACTTCACAGACGTGTGGCTAATTGGGAAAAGCGTATCAAAGCAGTTCAGATCAGACCTTGTTACAAACAAGCAGCCATGCGAGGCTTTTTCGGGGCCGGTGGCAGATAGAAAGCGCTTTGAAGGTGGCTCCAAAAGGATCGAGCTCTTTTTGAAAAAGGCTCCACTCAGAACCAAGCTGCCAAACGATTTGAGCGTGACAGAGCAGCTTTATCATTTCTGTATTTTTTTTTTTTTACACCTTAAGGGATGGTGCCCTGAATTTACAACTATCAAGAAAATGTTATTGTTTAAGGCTATTCACAGCACATGTAGGGGGGGGTTACAACCATTTTCACTCAGCCATTAGAAAGTAAGACCTTCTTTCTCTGATTAGCCCAGTTTGCCTCCTTAACCTTGTTTTCTTTCACTTCACTCAGTTTTAACTCATATAAACTCAGTTTACATTTTTTTTTTTTATGGCCAGTGTGTGAGGATGTCTGTGGTGCGTTTAAGGAACTACAGATTCTGTGGTGCGTTTAAGGAAACAACAGATTTTCACGCATTTCTCGGAAAATAGTAATTTACGTCTGGCAAATCACAGACTGATGCAAATGCAAACAAGAGATTATTTAAAGAACAACCGCAATGAGAGTAACAGTCGTGCACTTGTTCCGTGTCAACATCTGTCCTGGCTGCTGACACGAATGCTGATCGAAGCTTTATTCTGAAAAGAAAACACGCACGCACCCAAACTGGAGCTGGACATCACATTAACCCCGCTTATAGGGTTTTTTAAACATGTAACAAACTTCAATGTTGGCTTCGCTAAGTGCGTTTTTAGAGGCTGATTGTTTCATTGTGTGGTGATAAAGCCGATCTGCGGATGACAGACGCGAACCTACCAGCTCTTGTTTCAGTCGCCGTAAACACGCGTCCATGTTCCTGCATTCCGGTCTGGCCATCAAGTCCCCCACAGATTCAGTCCAAACCCAGATATTTCAGCAGAACCGTCTGTCTGGCATGTCTGTCCCGATGGGGGGAAGAAGGAAAACACCGTTCTCGTGTCGAACAGCTGGAACTGGAGACGCGCAGATGCTGCGGAGGAACGCGCGCAAGAGGCGCAATGACGCCAAGCTCCGGATCAAAAACACGCACACGTCAAGTATTGATGAGGGAAACGCGTTGGCTCCTGTGATGACGCTGCTCCTGTGGTTGTGTGAGCAAAATCCGTGCGTGTGTTCCGCCAAGCAGCCGCGTGTGTTGCCCCCCCCCTCCACGCGTCTCGCAATTTCCCATCCAGGAGCCGCTGGGCTGCCTGTTCAGCTTCCCCCAATGAGAGCGCGTCTCAGGATCTCCTCTAATCCGGGCTGAAACCAGAACCCTTCATTTACCGAGGTGTCCCCAGCTGATACAGGTAATAATATCCTGTAATATCTCCACCAATCAAAAGTAAACGCACCGTTTTAAAGGGAGCTGATGGTCTGAGGGAGAGGAGCTGATGAAGGCCGCCCTAAAGAAAACACATGTGTCATAAATGGGCCATATGGGGAGCGTTTCCTGGCCACCATCACTGTGCTCACAGAGGAAACACCTGAGTCCGAGGCTGTTGTTGCAGAACCCGGATATTTTATTAGCAGGGGAAGGAAGAGCGCTGATGCCCCCCTCGCTGACGAAGAACATCTGACATTTCTAGAGGATACAGAATGACAGAATGTGAAGGCTGTGGAGTGCATCACATCACAGCATGGCAGGAGGTAAAAGCAACTGTTTCATTTGAGGCTGATGTTAGTTGTTAGCTTAGCTTGATGGAGACTGACCTCTGACCTTGGGTCACTGGAGGGCTCCCACCCTGCGGGCAGCTTCCTGTGACCAGAGCTCCTGACGACGGTGCGTGCTGGTTTGACCTTCAGGAGACACGGGGCAAAGGTCAGGCTGAGGAGGAGTGAAGCTACACAGAAGAGCATCAGTAGGAGACGACATGGGAGATCCTCATCATCTTTAACACCAAGACAAAAAAGAAAACACTACAGTATTTATGACAACAAGCTGCTCTTAAACTAGTTTAATGTTGTTAATGTTTAAGTTTGAATTAAAAAAATAGAGACAATAGGAGCGGTACTTCATTACACTTTTTATCAAATGAACTAACAAATTAAGAAGTCTTTAAAGCAAAGAAGTTTAGAAAAGCAAATCTGGATTTATTAGTTATCGTTAAGTCGTGTAAATCCTGCGGTGGTGGCGCCATCTAGTGGACAAAGCTAACAACACGGATCTAATTATGACACCATCAGCCCGTCAGTCCAGGCTCCAGTAGTTTCACATACTGAAAGTAATCTGATTTTTTTAAAAAATCAATTATTTATACTCCTGACTAATGATTGGTTCCAGAAACTGAATCCCAAATAAAAACGTTTTTTGTTTTAATGTTAGAGGGGGAAAAAAACAAACAAACAAAAAAAGAACAACACACTGTGTAGTTCTACGCATTTAAGAAAAAGGCAGAGTGTGGTGGTAGAGTTTAATTTCCATCTCACAATCCATATTCATAGTAACAAACAAACAAACAAACAAACTGAACACTGTAAACAGCCAACAGACAGAAAAGCTCAGTTCAAAAAGAGCAATAGGAAACAACACAAAGCAGGTCCAAAAAAATAAAATCCCAAAACAAACAAACAAACAAACAAAAAAATTCCAACGTCTGCCTCACAATTTCTTTTACTGTTTAATCCATCATGACGACATATGATCACCAGGCAGGAGTCACACTGTGGGACATGTGCTTTCTTCCAGTGTGACAGTAACATGTGTGAAGTACAGCATCAGCAGCTGAGCAGTGGCTCAGGAGCATGGTGAGAAGTTTCTAAAGGGTTCACGTTTTTCTTTTTAAAAATACAGCCGTTTCTGAATTATGACAAAGGACAAAAGTGCAACACAAACTATATTGAAACAGCAAAAACCTTTTCACGCTGTGATCAGAATTACATAGATTAAACCATAGATGCCACATCAGAACAAAGCAAAACAGAACAGAGAAAACACTTTATACAAAGAACTTAGAACACACATCCACAAACTACCGAGAAAACACCAGGCAGGTTCCAGTGAGCAACAATAAGCAGCGTAACCACTAAATAAACCTCTGGCGTGTTTGCTTGTGGTCATTATTGGGCCAAACATGGGAACAATCAGATTAAAAAGGAATTTCTATTTACAGACACAACATAATTCAGCATCATTCTGCATCATTATCACCTAAGCTTAAGTTCTTCCCCAGATTTGATGAATTTAAAAAAATTTGAAGCCACTTTCACAAAGTATTTGATCATTGTTCCACAAATGTACTTATAAAGTCACTTATATTCCAGTGCACTCAGATTTTCATGCTTGTTTACTAATGTATTTTTCCAGATTCGGCTTTCTTGTCTTTGAGCACTAGAGTGGCCATGTCACTACTTTTGCATTAGAATGATCAAAAATACCGCAGAGTTCAGTCTTACAACTTTACACATTATCACAATATCACGTCATTGCTGGCAGCTACTGCGGCTTTTCAAGTGTCGTGGTGAAGAAAGGAGAGGTTTAAAAACTCCGGATGTGCAGGATGAGCGAGCATGAACACAAACAAGACCACTGGGACTCACGCAAAGAGAGGTGGCGCTTCTCTGTCCTCATGAGCTCACTTTAAATGGTGATGTTGTGGTCAGACAGCAGCGTCTGCTGATGTCCCCGTGTGCTAATTATACCATGTCCTTCTCACAGTTTTGCAGTAAAACTACTGCTGTTAGAAACTATAAGAAATGCAGCAAATCTGTCCGTATCTACAGTACATATACATACATGACACTGTTGGTTCTCTGCTTCGCCGACCTCCGTCCCAGCAAGGCTTCCAGGTCACCTGTCTTCTCTAAAATGCCCGGGTGTCTGGAGAACAGCTCTCGTTCTGCCGTCCGCAGGGACGGGTCACGGTAATGTGTGCTTCTTCCACTCCTTCATCACTTTTTCCCCTCAGAGTGACGCTGAAAGTCACAGGGCTGAGACTTTGACGATGCCCATCCCGGCTGAGCTCGTGGTGGTCTGGATGCTTGGAGATGCGGCGTGGCTCAGGTGGGCAGGAGCTCGCCTCTGCACGGGCCCGTGGAGGCCGTCCCCGTCAGGGCTCAGGTCAGGGGGTGCCGGGAGGCTGATTATCGCCGTGGTGATCCGGCCGCCCTTGCAGTTGATCCTGCTGCTGTTATCCAGCTTGAGATTCAGGTTGGAACGACCAGACAAACTACTGTATAGAGAAAGACAGGAAAAGACCCCTTACAGACCCAATACATCGTTAAACATGAGACTAAGGTACTTATTTACTTCATCAAATCTAATCTCATTTTAAAAGCACAAGTCTCTATGTGTTTTGACACCACTTGAAACCAGGCAGAGACACTGGAAAAAGCTCTCAGCTAATAGCAGCTGCACCTCTTATTTGTACCTTGCAGCGTGCGGGGTCAGGTCACCACACTGTATGTGGATGGCGCTGAGCTCCTGCAGGGGGTCCTGGTGGGTGGCGGGCAGGCCGGGGTTGGGCAGCGGAGCGTTTCTCTTTGCCCTGCAGCCGCAGCAGCCCAAGGCGGCGCCGTCTTGGCTGGAAACAGAGGGACTGCGGGACGGGTAGGCCTGCAACGCCGTTTCCAAACAGTTCTGCTCGTACATCTGCTCGTCCACAAACTCATGAGCCTGCAGAGGGAACAGAGGGAGGGAACAGAGAGGCAAGACAGAATAAAAAATACACAATCAAATGTTATGAGAGTTAAAGCAAAACCAAGACTAAGGAACAAAAAACACTGATCATTATAAGAACAGACGATGATTCTGTTGTAAATATTGTGGATTTTGTGTGACTAGATGAGCCTCCAATGCTGTAATATTTGAGACTTTTTCCCTAAATGGGGATTAAACGTGAGCGGAGGTGTACCCACAGTGGTTTTCTCCAGACAGTGCAGCAGGTGGTGGTGTTGACTTTCCAACAGAGAGAGAGATTTATTCAGCTTCTGCTCATCTTCCTCTGTATCCTTGAGAAGCAAAACACAAACAGGCACACACACACAATTGCATTATTATCCAGTATTATATATGCAGCGTATTTGCGTGCTGTCTTTGATTCCTCGGACTTCTCCTGAAATGTTCTCTCAGAAACATCATTTGTTCTATTGTGTGATCAGTTATCAATGCAAAAACGAGAGAACAACAATAGCCGGAGATGAGAAAGAGAAGGAAAAAAGAGTAACGAAAGCGTTTCTTTGGTATTTCTCTAAACAAAAGCATTGGTTTCGATGCTCAGAGTCTATTGCAGCTTAGTGTCAAAGTAGGCACAATAGCCAAACAGCATCAAAACTGGAAACAAATTATTTCCCCCACCTGCAGGGCACATTGTTACTCAAAGGATTTGGGTGGGTGGCGACTCTGATTCAGACTCCAGACACATGAACAATGCAGCACGTGGGAACAGGAGAACGCCTTCCAAAGCCTCCTTCTCTGCTCTCTGAAAGCAGGACTGATGTCGAGTTGCGAAGCTTTTCTCATGTAAACACGCTGACTTTGATGCAGTTGGTGTGAAACGTGTCCCTGGCAGCGATGGCTCCACAGAGGAGCTCTCCACGTCTTAACTCCTGACTGAAGTGAGCGGGGGACGCGGGCGACGCCTCTCCTGTTATCCATACTGCCTCCAGAAAGTCACGACAGAGGGTTTTTATAGAATTCTCAGACTGACACCAGATGGGACACAACCAATTAAATTTACTTCTGTAGCTTCAGAATTTGGAAGCCTTAACCCTGGTGTTGTGTTTGGGTCTGCCCTGAGCCCCTTTCTGCCCCCCTGCAGGCCAGTCTGCAGCCATCCACAGGAGCTGCGTGCTGTGATCGTCCACCCACGGCAGCAGTTCTGGCCAGAATCGCCCTTGTGGAGCAGCTGAATTCACAAGCTGGTGCAGGAAACCATCAAGTCCACCAGGTCAGAACACAGAGAGACTTTGTGTTTGTATTGGATTTTCATGAAATAAGATAAATAATAAAAAAAAAAGGAGCCGACAGGGAGAACTCCAGCAGGACCAGCCGGCCGTAACACTTTATGGGCCAAAACACAACATAATTTAATATTCCAAGGTGGCCTTAACTCTGTGTAGAGGCATCTGTCTTCTGGTTCTTTATTAAAACAGAGATCATCAATAAGCAAACAAAGAAAAAAAAAAAAAAAGAAACGCAATAGATGTGATCAATCAAATTAATCACCCTTTAAATTCACTTTTTACACTGTGACAGGGTCTCTTTTTTAGATCTCCATTCACTTCCATCCCTGATTCACGCTGCACATGACTGACAGCACCATAATTTGATGCAGCAGGACTCTGACAGCTTCATCATACACACACACACTTGCACACACACGCATGCAGGTTGCCCAGAATCCACAGATGGCATTTATATGATAATTCTAACCACTTCCAGATAGCCGTGAGCTTTCACGCTGGAGTCGATTAGATCCAAATGGATTTTACTAACCATCCGCAAGGAGGGGAGTGCATCACTGAAACTAAGAGTGATGAACTGGATGGCATAGATATAGGCAATGTAATCATGCACAGAAGAATGCGTTCCATTTTTTATGTGCTGACAAAGAGAAAAAAAGGATCTAATCTACTGGACATAAAATTTGAATTTTTTGTTACAATCACAATGTTCCCTAAATGAAATGACCACTAACCAGAAGTCAAGCAGAACATATTTATATCTTTGGCTCTGCTTCTGCAGCAGTGATGGAGGCCATGTTAGTGCTGCAGGTTTCTATAAAAGGAGGAAGGACAGGAACATTTGGCCGTCAGTCTCATCCACTGACGCTCCTGCTCATCGGTTGAATGAGACTGAAGTTTACTGCAGCCTTTTCCAATGCACCATCCATCAAAAGGTTCCCAACGGCACAGGCAGATGAAATGAAATCAGCTGTAATTTGACGGTGTTTTGTTCAACCTCTGACCAAGGTTTCTGCAGTAATCATTGTGTTTGCAGGGACAGTGTCTGAGGGTCAGGGGTCCTTCTTACCGTCAGCTCCAGCAGGTCGTTGAGCAGTCCTCTGCGTTTGCTCTGGATGAAGGCGTTGGCGCTGCTGGATTTGGAAATCCTGATCCTGGCCAGTCTGGCTTTCTGGGTGTGGGAGGAAAAGGGTCAGCGTATCATACAAAGTGGGTTTGAGACAACAGCAGATGACTAATGCCTTGTTTACTGGGAGAACCTGGTGGGTGTCCCAATATTTACCCCCGATTCTGGTTTGGATTTCCAGATGCAGAGATGTGGTCACACCCAACAGACCGAGGCTGGAGAAAATGCTGCAGTTTGCATGCCACACCAGAAGATGGCAGTGGCGGATAGTGACACCTGGACACCTAGGTGCATCGCCTACGTCATCACGTAAACTGTAAACTGTCACGTCTTCAGATTTTTTACCTCTTTGTAACACACATTTGTTGGCAAATTCAGACCGCAATAAAAATGCTGAAAATTTCAATGTTTGTTTGTGTGTGTGTGTGTGTGTGTGTGTGTGTGTGTGTGTGTGTGTGTGTGTGTGTGTATCCTTGACGGCTTCACATCTGATTTTTACATTAATAAAACTTTTGTTTTTGTGCAGATCTGTGTCAAATAGAAATGCATCTTCTGCTGTACCCATTAAACTGATGGTTATTTCTATTCAGAGGGAAGATAAATCTCTGCCAACAAGATGGATGTGATGACAGGACTGAAGGGGAGGGAAAGAGAGAGAAAAACAGGGGTCGGAGACAGAGAGATGGAGAGATCAGAAAACAGAGATGAAAGATATGTTATAAATGAAAAGGATATTGCATCAGTTGTTACTTCAGACCATCAAAAGTGAGTCCGGGATCTTGTCTTTCTTTTAACAGCTTTAAAATAAAGAGGAGGAACAAGGAGAAGCTTCATGGAGTCAGTTCAACTGATTTTGTCCGTTAGATGCTGGACTCCTGAAGGTTCTTCACTGATCAGTTTTCTGCTGCCACCCATCCAACCACCACAGACAACATGCTCCAACACACACGGTGATTTGCAGACTACATCTGCACTGGAAAAGCTGATATTGACAGTGAGTAAAAGTGGGTGCTGCGTGTGTTCATGATGCACTTACAGCCTGCTAAACTCTTTGAATGAGCAAACTCTCTCTCAGAACAGGTTTCCTGTCGTCCTCCGTATTGTCAGAGCTCTAGTTATTCCTGCCCTTCCACAGATGAATGGACACAGAGGACCCCACTCGTCAACCGAATACATGTGATTATTTCTCCCTGTTTTCTGACTGTTGATTTTACAATGGCTGAACAAGAAGTCAAGCTTGCTCTTAGATAAAACTGTTGTAGCCCATCGAGGTGTGGAGATGTGAAGGTGGGCAGAGGAGGACTGAGCAGATGAACGAGGTTAACAGCAAACACATTTCCTGGTTTGCTCTTTTCGCCTGTTTTATTACCACAATTTGGCTAAAATATTATTACCATTTTTCCCTTGGACAAAGATGACTAGCTGAGAGCCATAACAAGTCGTTCTTTTTTTGGAGGTTAAAAGTTAATTTTCACATTTCAGTCTTTCTAACGTGTAATTATAAGGACCGGAAATTTCATTAGTCCTCTGAACTTTTTGAAGGTTCTCGACCATGGTTTTGTTTCTAGGTCAGGAATAAATTGCAATTTAAAGCATCAGAAGAAGCCACTTGTATATCAAATAATCAGTGAATTTGGGCCCACGGAGCTAACAGCGCTAGCAACGGCAACTCAACTGAAGTATACTGGGCAATTTTTTTAAAATATTTTTTTGACCAACAGCACAGATAAAGGATTGGAGCCCAGATCAAAAAGAATAAATAATAATAAGAAATATACAATAATGAATAATAAAAATCTGAATCACTTTTTTCAGTGGCACTAAAACCCAAAGAAACATTTCTTCTTTAAGAAAAATGAAGACTTTGACTCTGTTAGGGTGAAAACCAGCCAAACATACACTAAAAAAACTATACCTGAAAAAGAAAATCCTCAATTAGCTCTGAGCGGCTGCCCTCCCATTTTCCAGCAAACCTGTGAAAAGGTCGAGTCTGGTGGGTGAGCGTGCCCAGAGGATGGCTAACATTTGGTAGTCAGATCTCAAGTGTGTGTGAGGCAGGGGCCTCTTCACCACACAACTGCTCAGTGTTGAAGGAAGCTCTTTCCCTCCGCGTCCTTCCTCAGAAAAGAACACAAAGACCTAATCCCACCGCCGCACGCACAGCATTAAAAAGACAAACACAGCACCGTCGTGGCGTGGCGTAGCGTCACTTCCACAGCGCCATTCCTGAAACTCGTCTCCACAACTTAAACCATCACCAACGCGACTGAATGTCAAAGCCCCATCAGTGAAACAAGACTGGATGGATGGATGGAAGGGTGGATGGATGAATGGATGCGTGGATGCGTGAGGGAGGTGTGGGCTCTTTGTCTCTCATGTCTGTTCAAACGTACGCTCACCCCGAGGGGCGAATCAGAGGCTCCAATCCACATAGTGTGCACGTGTTTGAACTGTGGGAGGAATGTGGATAAACAGCGGCCTGAGGACAACGTGCAGATGGATGATCATGCAGCGGAGCTCTGTGGAACGCTACACAGACCAGATACACTCGTTAACGTCTGATAGGAACGTTCTGGCGTGTGCCCAGCAGAAATAGATTAGGACATCGCCTGAATATGGAAAGAAGCTTCACTTTTCTGTGTTTAATTTGTGCAAAGTGAAAATCGATGGGATGGATTTTCTCAGGTTTTCCCGGCGCCAGTCTATTTCTGCGGAATAAACTTGGATTTCTTCTTGTGTGTTTTATCTCAATTGCATGAAAATGATGAAGAGAGCATCAAAAGCTTTCCTGACAGCCATTAGTGAACGCCCACCTGCTGTTATTACCCAGCACTTCAGGTTCTCCTTCATTCTCATTATCCTGATAATCCTCGAGGACATTTGGAAATCAGGAACGAGCGTTGCTAATGGTCAGACACTTGCCGCTGTGCATGTAGGGCCTAACAGACACCATGCTGATGACGGTGGCCCTTTTACCTTCTGAGCGCGCCGCTTGTCGGCCCTCTGGTTCTGGTGGTAGATGCGACTGAAGTTGGAGACAATGACGGGGACGGGCAGAGCGATCACCAGCACGCCGCTGAGGGAGCAGATGGAGCCAAAGATCTTACCGGCGATTGTCTTTGGCACCATGTCTCCATATCTGTGGTGGCAAAAAGAGGAGAAAAGTGTTAAAATAGGGCAGAGGAGAACACAGAAGAAGGCCACCTCAGCGGCCAGTAACCTCACCACGACCTCAGAGAGCTCACACATTGATTTCCACTGTCTCAAATCCATCAACTTAGGCAGCGCTTGGTTTTTCCCCACACTGAGCAGTTTGATACAGTGAACAGATTTCAGGATAAATGGGGACTGTGCTCGTAAAGGTTGCCCCCCCCCACCGGCTGCATGTATCATCATCAAGATCGAACTGACAACTCATTCCAGAAGACAGGTGATCTCATGTCTTTTAAAT
Source organism: Tetraodon nigroviridis (assembly GCA_000180735.1). Classification (NCBI taxonomy): domain Eukaryota; kingdom Metazoa; phylum Chordata; class Actinopteri; order Tetraodontiformes; family Tetraodontidae; genus Tetraodon; species Tetraodon nigroviridis. The sequence continues at coordinate 202,185 of CAAE01014479.1, read as the reverse complement.
GGCCGAACTTTCTGGTCTGACTCCGGAGCTGTGCGATATGCTGGGCAAAATATACGAGCGCTCAGTAAAGAGAGAAACTCTGGTGGCTGTAAAACCGAGAGAGTGGCCTGAAAGACACCCAAGTGTTCCAGAGGAGGTCTGTAAATCTCTTTTGGTGCTTTGAAGCAAGCCAACCCTCTCACATAAGCCTGCTGAAGTGGACCTACGTGGACCTAAGAAACCGGAACGGTATTAATTATCAGGCCGCTAGTGTTCAGGCTGAAATGGAGCGGCCGAGAGAGCCATTTGAAGTCATCTTCCTCTGCTGCTCTCCATTTTCCTTTACTCCTCCTTTTAACCGTGACCAGTCCTCAGTTTCCATCAGGCTCCTGGTAATTGGATTACACAGGTGAATGGCTGCTGTAACAGGTGGACAGAGGTAAAGAGATAGGACCGCTGCTATCCACACAGCAGAGCATAAAAAGGCATGTCAAGGAGATCCAGGATGAAACCAGGGTGGAATCACTCAGCCGATGCTGCTGGCCAGGGGGAACAAGTCCTTTCACACCACAAAAGTCTCCAAATGACCTTGTGAGAATCCAGACACAGAGAAGAACTCTCTCCCCCTGGCTGGTTGGCTGTGGTCAGTTTACCCTCTTCTTCTCTTCCTCTATGACGGAGAGGCCCACTGCGAGTGACCGCTGTGGCTACTGAAGAGAGGCTCTCTGGAGAGACGTGAGTGGGTGCTGCTTCATTCGCTGTGGGTGCTGCATTTGCCAATTTGTGACTAAATGAAACTCCTTGTTAAACAACATTTTCAATTTTGCCAAAAATATTTTCAGTAAATTCCATTAGGATGTTTTTGAGCCATCTCTTTCAAAAGAATGCAAGCGGTTGGAGGGAAATTACCAGGCGGCTTTAACCACAGGTATCAGGTGGAAATAGAGAGAGAACGCGGGGGTGTGATTGTCAACCGCTAGATATGCAAAAGAGAAAGCCGGGAGGTAACAAAAAGAGGACTTTGCATTATTTCATCACACATATTACCTTCACAAGTGATGCTCTACAGGAAACATGTAGCGGCAGACTGAATTTTAGCTACCAGCTCAGCAGGGAGAGAAGCAGAAATATTACTGCAGGAATATTAAAAAGTGATTTGACCATAAAGCTGCTCCTGCTGCAACACTTTCACACAAATGACTTCGCTGTTCACGCTGCTCACGGTCCAAAGTCTTTCTCAGCTTTAAATCTCTGCTCTTGCAGTGTTTAAGTGTTTAGAACTATTAGAGCGTCACAAGTTCCATTTTAAAGGCAATAGGGAACTTTTACGACGACAGCGAGTTCTTTTGTAAAAGTAGCTGATATATTTAGAATTAGCTTTCATGTTTGCAGATTGATCATTTTTAACTATAACCATCGAAATAAAATATGTACCGGTATATATTTTTTGAATTTATTTGTTTCTTTTTTTTTGCCAGCAGTTTAAAAAAATTAATTTAGCAGTTTTTCCGGTCAAGTAGCTCTGTTACTGCACATAAACCGGTAGTTTGGTGATCAGCATAAAAATAACACAAAAGCAGTTTTTAGCAGCTGCATCTAAATGGTGGTTTGATGCCAAATCAATCGATGTGGTGGAACGATTCCAACGACGACATGGTGAGGAACTGTAATCATCGAAATCTGTACTCACAATCATAAGCACACGAGCAGCTAAAGGTCAAAAGTTGTGTTTTAATACACACAGTTATTCTCACGGAGACAGTCTGTACTCCAGGTTTATAATGTAATTAGTTGTTTTGGTGTTTTTCTTGAAAACTGATCACTGGAGCTGGAGAACCTGTCAACGGTCAGAAAACCCAGCAGTGACCGAAGGTAGGGAAGATCATTTACACACAGGCGTCGTCCATCTCTCGCTCTCTCTGTCTTGACTTCAGAGTTTTTTATGTTTTAATTCTATTTTTTGATAAGCTGAATAAAAATATAAAAACAGCTTCCAGTTGGTGTAAATAAAACCATTCAGAAATATTTTATTGATGCCAATTATACCACGGGGCCGCACGGTGGTGCAGCTGTTAGTGCTGTTGCCTCACAGCAAGAAGGTCGTTGGTTCGCTTCCAGCTGCTGCCGGCCTTTCTGTGCGGAGTTTGCATGTTCTCCCTGTGTGTGCGTGGGTTCCCACCGGGTACTCCGGCTTCCTCCCACAGTCCAAAAACATGCCAGGTTAATTGGAGACTCTAAACTTGTACCGTAGCAGTATGAATGTGTGTGTGCCCTGCGACAGACTGGCGACCTGTCCAGGGTGGATCCCTGCCTTCGCCCTAAGATGGCTGGAGATAGGCACCGGGTTTCTCCAAAACTAATACTTTAACTTTCATTAGAATGAAAGAATCCTTGAAATGTGTTATTTGGTTGTAAATGTGTGTTCTATCATGTGGAGAAAGCAGCCCAGCAGGAGCTGTGTTGTGGTGGGGGAATGAGGTTAGATGGCTGCCAGCAGCTGATTCTGATGGATGCTAATGATCTGGTCTAACCGCACACCAGAACAGATCAAACGGACTGTTAGAAACGTTTTTTAAATAAGTTAAGATGAGAGACTGCAATAAGTTACAAAGTGATGCTGAATGCTGAGTGGTTTTCAAGGCTTCATCTATAGCCTAAAGACACGCGCTGGAGTCGTCATCAAGGGTTTTTCTCATGTCTTTCTTGAGCTAATCTGCTGGATCTGGTAAACTCCAGAGCTCAAAGATTGGTTTTCAGGCCCCATCTGCTCAATCCCTGTCCAACCTTGTGACGTCATGAAAATGACTTTGCCGCTCATGATCAAATCAGAGGGAGTCCAGTCCAAATATCAATCCGTGGATGATATTTGCAATTCCGGATGGGACTGCCTTCCAGCGGGTGCAGACAATGGAAAATAAGAGCCGTAACTCCAAGACAGGGTTTCACCCATGTTCTTCTTTCTGCCTGTCTGACACTGCAGGTTAACAGCACATCTTTTTGATGCTCTGCTTTCGATGACAGATGTTGGATCCAGCTGAGAAGTGGTGTTGAATAATTCCATTGTTGTTACAAGTGTGGAGTTTGGAGAAGGTTAGTCCACTGTGACAGACACCCACTCGGCTTTGAATGATTTTCTATGAAACTGTTCAAACAACAAATATTATGTTGTACCCTATCACCCTCTTTCACTTCTGGTGCTTCACTTTCATAGATGTTGGCAAAACTGGAACAATGTTCTGGGCCAAAGAAATTTTGGTTTCATGGACTACAATCTCTCCATTATATGTTTTCACTGCTGTGTTTTTTGTTTCCTGCTTTTTTGGTGAGGTTTGCCCAAATTGGAAGCAGTAGAAAGGTCATGCTGGTCAGCACAGGGGACTGACCCGGCATTAAGCCTATTTGTTTCTACGTCTGTCTGAAAGGTAAATCCAGCAGCACAGGGAAAAGGTTAAAGACGGATAACGGCCACCTACTAAAACAGATAAAGGAAGCTTTTCTGCCTCCTTCCTTCATTTAAACCCTGTCACCACAAGCTTTGCTTCCTGCTCTCTTCTTTCACAGAAAAACTGCAGCCTATCTTTATTGAAAATGCCCCAATTTTCTTCATTTGAAGTGGAAAAAAAGCGGCCAGAAATCACATTTGCCGTTACCGACAAACAACGAAAAAAAATTTAACTGACGCAACCTCAAAATGTAATCGGACCAAAGTAGCCTCACTGTTATCACAGTTTTAGCTAATACAAGAATGTTATAAATAAAAAGTCCAAGGTACTGATGCGTAACCTTGTTTAAAACCACTTAAATGAACTTACACATCAGCACACACACTTACCTTGAAGCCTATTCTGATCTCGTTTCTTTCTTTCTTTCATGCTTGGGGACAAATTTATTATCCTCTCCTTCACTCTCATCAGCACACACACATACACACACACACACACACACACAGGCACTCACACACTGCTCGGCTCTGCTACTCCTCAAAAAAATAATAATAATAACAAAAAAAAAGAAAACACAGAAAATGTGAGCAGCAGCTTGCCTTGTGCATCTCTACAGGGGTGCTGAGAGAGAGAGCCGAACCTTCCAGGTTGATATTTACACACAATCTCACCTGAAGGGAAGAAGAAAAAGTAAGAGGAAAGTGTGATGGAATTAAGGGGAAAAAAAGAATTGGCCTCATGTCAGCTGCTGCACACCAGTGCATGTGACAAACTGCTGCAGAGCACAGTAAAAGAAGATAACCCAACAGAAGCCGTGGTTGGTTTAAAAGCATGGAGGAAACACCCAAGTGCTTCTACGTGTGAGCTGTCAGACACCAGAAGTTACGCAGCAGCAAAACTGATCAGAAAGATCTTGTTTTTAAGTCGTAATCGCTCATTGTGCTGCAGTACTTCTGTTTTTTCCTGTTTGGGGGCTGTTTGAAAAGATTTTTGATAAACTAAACACATAGCCTAAATTCAGAACAAGTCACAAATAATTGTGGAAAAGTTTCAGAAGCATTTGAATGCAACGTGTATTTAAGCAGAGCTGCCAGGGTGGAATCAAGCCTTTTTCACAGCTTCGTCCTAATAACATTCTTCAACGCTTCGCTTTGACAACCTCCAATTCATGAATTCCGAACTGTTTTTATACTTCGTCGGGACATTTTTTGGGGGGTTCTAACAAACCCATGAAATTCCTTTTATTTCATTTTCTTTCATTATTAATATTTATTTTAAGTTTTTTGCTGTGATCTTTGCAAAAAAACCTTGGAGGCAAACCTGACAACGTTGTTTTGTGGAGGTCTGCGGCAACAAACTGAACAAGAAAACAAACCCATTCTGCTCTTTCTGCTACAAGAAGCTACAAGTAGTTTTCCCATCTCAAAAGAGGAAAACGTTCACACCCGTCTGAGCATTGCCCCCCACTTCTGATGATCTGCATCCAAGTTCAGCAAAGTTGAACGCCAAGTGATGCGAGGAGCGTATTTGCTGACGTGATTCTCTAATTTCGCGCATGTGTGACCATCCCCTAAGCTGTGCACATTTCCATTCCCCCCTCGCCGCCCTTGTGGATTACTTCTCCGAATCAATGTGCCCTGTCCTTTGCTTCTGTTCAGCAGGCTGGTGCAGGTTTTGTCATGGAGTGGCGTTGGAGTCGCCGTTTCATTGACAGCAACACAATCATCCCAAGTAATGAAGCATAGAGTCCCGAGGATGTGACAGGAAATTCATATTTGTGTTCTGTTCGTCTGTAGAGGTGTAGTACCAGCGTGTGCAGCTCGGCAATGGGTTAGAACCCCAGAACCATCGTATCTGGGCCCTGACCGGGTCAGCAGAGTGCATATTAACTTTGTGTTTGTGATTAAAATAATAACAATAAATAATAAAAATTTGCTAAACCTCTGTGTTTCAGCAGACGCGGACAGATTGCTGCAAAAGTCTATTACAAACACGGCGCTATTCAATAAGCTTTTGCTTAATGAAATTTTTTTCTCTTTGAGCTGAGGATTAACAGCGTTAGTGGATGACGCTTCTACAATGTCAGGCAGACTCATTCAGGATGAATAATGAACATTTCTGTGTGTTTGGAGGGATACAAAATGATGAAATGAAAAGCTAAAACTGACTAAAGGCTTGCAAAAATTATGCAAGTGTTTGAGCAAAGCTGAAGAAAAGAAATGATGTCCCAACATGATCGCCTGTGCGTGGACTGAGCCTGGTGATATAGGTGTTATAAGTGTTGTTATAGGTGGTTGTTCTCTGTGGTGACATTGCTGTCAGCTGACCTTCAGGTAGATTCTTTTATTTAGCATGTGTGCAGATCTGTTAAACAGCTCACCCTCCTTTATGTTGGAGCTAATCATTTTTGCCTTTTAAAAGCTCCAGCATCCACAATGTTTGCACTCAGGCGACCCTGACAACTTTATACATCTTCAAATATACTCTCCGGTTTACTTTGTAATAACTTTATCTTCTAAATGATGCTCCCCCCTGTCTTTCCAGCACCGCTTTATTTGACATATGGGATTTGTAATAGTAGACATGCTGGCCCATAATTACAGGCAATGAATCATCCCTTCAACCGATTACTTTTCCATCTCTGATTTACCTCCGCTTCTTCTCCTTCTGGCCTCAGCCATCACAGGTCCTGGGGAAGGAACTGCAGCCCTTGATCAATGCTGCTCCATGTTCCTCCATCATAAAGTGATGGAAAGTCTGCTAATTAGAGATGAATCTCGGCGCGCGAGCCGATTTGTTGTGCGCGGGGCAGAGAATGAGAATGTGGCAATTAATAAGCAAGAAGTGCTGCCCTGTCTTTCCCTTCTTAATGAACCAATCTGGTAATTCTGCGATGGCGTTCTGGAGCAATAACAAACTCTGCACTGAATGTGGGAGAACAACATTAAAGACGTGCTGAATAAGCAATGCAAAGCCATTGCCTTTTACATTACTTTGATATGCAAGTTAGCGGCTGCCTTTTTAGGTCATTATAGTGAGGGGGAAAAATTACATTGAGCAAATTATTTTAAACAACCTTCACTGCAGGTGCAGGGGATTGGTTTATTTTTCAGATTTTTCTTTTTTACATTAAGAGCTATTCTACATTTGCCGGTATTTAATGGACCGCCGAGACCATTGAGGGGCGACGCTGACGTCCTATTTTCCCAGGAAACATGGGGTCTGGAATCTGAAATAGGCACAAATGAGAGTCTGCAGGAAATCTCTCTTCAAGCAGCACTTTGCTGTGATACTCTGAGCTAATATGGTAATATTTTAAAATGACCAGGAAGGGAGTGCAAAAAAGCTGTTTCTGAGTCCACGTGTGTGATTTCATCCTCTTATGTTGGCTCATTAGCGTAGTAAAAACTGCCTCTTAGCAAGAGCTGCAAAAACAAAAAAGAATGTTTAAAATTTCATGGCCAACTGAATTCCTGTAAACAGATCAAACAAATATTAAATCTTTCTGTCTTCTACGTGGATGTGTGTTTCTACAAGCTTTAGAGCTCAGAGCTTCATTTGAGGACAAACCACCACACATTTTTAAAATGTAAACCGCCACCAACAAGCTAGACCAGAACCTGGCCAACTCAGAGTTTGCAAATGCATACAGATGTGTCTCCAACCCTTCAGAAGAACTTAACGTGCTCCGACAATGCTGCCTGGACCACCGACGGTTGCTACAGCGGCAGTAACTCAGAACAGACTCAGCATGGTTGGTCTGAAAAGGTGCCACAGATGGTTAACCAGACGCAGAAGATCCAATGAGCGTGCTAGAAGCAGGCTGAGTGGTTTAGTGGCTCATCGCCACCCTTCTGGTCCTGACTCCACCAACAGCTGCTGGAGCGCATTTAGTTCCACTTCCCTGAAAGAAACAGCCAACCAGGTGAGAGGATGACAAAGCGAACAGGAAAATGATAATTGTAATGTCAGTGAACAGGAGTTAGTAATCTTCTCCGCCTAAAAGTCCAGACGCTTGATGTCCATGTTGTTTCGTGTCCGTCCCCCTCGCGTCCACTCCGCTCGGGCGTCTCTTCATCTGATTCCGTTAATGATCGCGGGATGGGAGCCGAAATGAAAATGCTTTCACTGGGATCTTTTTAAAAAAGCCTCCTAAGTAGGTTACAGGAGAAAGTAGGCTGTTGGAAAAGCTCGGGAGACTGAAAGAGCCACTGTGGCGCTGCTTGAGCAGAGCGACATCACGCCACAGGAGCCCACAGAAGAGCGGCAGCTGTGCTATTGAGATGCAGCGCGTGGATGTCTGATTGAAGGTTTCAGTCACGCGAGGTGAAGCCAAACATCTCCAGGAATGATTTTGTTTCTTATGTGTTTATGGCTCATAAATATTAATGTACATTTACTCCTTCTACATGCAGCTTAAGAGCCATATCCTCCATGCACAACTACCTCTACAGTCTTAACAAAATTGGCCAAAGTCGATCAGGACTCGTCTAAATCCAACAAAAATCCTCAAGACAGACTTTGTTTACCTGCTTCCCTTCTCTGTTGTGACCAATTTAGTCAATTTAATTTCTCTTTATATAAGACGAGATAATCCTCTCCAGTTAAATCGTCATTAAGTGTGAAATGTTGGACTGTTATGTTTCTGTGTGATGTGGCAGATGGATCGTACCAAAATGCAATTTTACTCCCCATCAGCTTTAATCGCAGACCGCTGCTTATTTGCTCAGGACAGAAAAAAAGGCAAAGCCTCGAAAACAGCCACCATTGGAGGGCGTTCCTAGACGGCCCCAGTCCTCCATCTTTCATTTTTCAAATAAACACATAATGAGGTTAGGGTTGCACAGCTCAGACCTGGATCTCGGCGGCATGTGGAGATTTTCTCTGTTTACAAACTCCAAATAATGAGTGTGCTGTGATCACACACGCAGATTTAATGTGATCACCGGGAACCGTTTCCGCTTTGCCGTAGTGCAGAAAGTAATTCATACTGATTTCATTTCTAGACATAATTTCACACAAGTGCAGCATCTAAATGAAAGCGTGAAACAGAACGTGCGTGAAATGGATGAATAACGGCTCAGGTGACATATGGTGTAATGATTCATCACCCTTTTACAGCAGCCCTTTAGAAGACTGACGTGCACTTTTGAGGGAATTTTGAGATGTGTGGTGCATTTTCTTTTTGATGGACTAAATGTGCTGCTCCACAGGAGGAGAGTTATTATTAGCTTTTCCCGCTAATTCTGAAAAATGTACTTGGACCATCTGAGATGTTTTCCGTCCATGTTGTTTTCGCCATCTATTCTTCTCCTTCCCGAGCCCAGCAGGCTCCTGCTCTGATCTCCTCTCCTCCTGCAAACTTTAACAGAATTGCGATTTTGTTCTACTGCTTTTCCAATATTATGTGTCGCTTTGCTTCTTGGACAGAGATTGTGGACACGGCTGTGACAAAACATGAGAACTTTGATGTAGTGAAGCAGAAATTAGGTTATAATCTGATTTTTTTTAAAAAAATCATGTGGAATAAAGATAAAATACCTCAGTTGACTAGTTTACTGCACCTATATACGTATTTAACCTCAAAGTCATTTTTATCTGGCTGCTGTTATTGTTGTACTAATGTAACTGTTTACGTTACATTGGTTTTTGTTTTTTTTTTTTTTATCACACTTCACTTCTCTTCTCTCATCATCACCATAAGTACTTTTATGTTTTTGTTTTTTTATCTTTTTGACTGCAGCAGCCCCCCTCAGCCAGGCTCGTTCACAAAAGGAACAGTTTTCTCTTCTCTGATGTTCCTAATTAAGACATCTTTGTTTTCCCTTGTTGGTTCAGTAAAACGTGCCTTCCGGCCTCCGGCTGACTGATATCATACAAAGATGAAAAGGAAATAAGATGCCCCCCCCCCCCCC